>CM053406.1:112028378-112076666 GCA_028644305.1 Xerus rutilus | reverse complement strand
GTGGCTCACGCTTGTAATCCCAGCACTTAGGGAGGCTGAGACAGGAGAATCGCGAGTTCAAAGCCAGCCTCAGCAATGGCGAGGCACGAAGCAACTCAGTGAGACCCTGTCTCTACATAAAACACAAAATAGGGCTGGGGATGTGGCTCAGTGGTCGAGTGCCCCTGAGTTCAATCCCCAGTACCAAAAAAAAAATAAAAATAAAAAAAATAAAAAAAATAAATAAAAATATTTGCTACAGGGGCTGGGGTTATGGCGCAGTGGTAGCGTGCTTGCCTAGCATGCGTGAGGCACTGGGTTCAATCCTCAGCACCACATAAAAATAAAGATATTCTGTCCGCCTACAACTAAAAAATAAATGTTTAAAAAAAAATATTTGCTACAGTTCTCAAGAAGGGTCATAACTGCTCCAACAAAAACATGGGAACGAATGTAACATTTCTTACCTCTAGTTAGTTCTGCATCTGTCAGGGGTGTACCTCAACAGGACTGACACCATGTGCACAAAATCAGAAGATGGGACATCTAGAAGCTTACTAGGACTAAGTAAGAGGTTGCACCCTCTACCCTGAGCTCCTTTACACCCTGCAAACCTGCAATATAGGGAATACATGAAAGTAGGTACATAGATCCTCTGCCCTGGTTACTCATAAGATCGCCAAGAGGAGAGAATGTGAAAAAAAAATTTTTTTTAAAAAGCAATCTATGATTAGAGTATCATTTTATATATTTATATTCGTATATATTTTTTTCACATTGAGGATTGAACCCAGGGCTGCTTTACCATTAAGCTATATCCCCAGTCCTTTTAGAGACAGGGTTTTGCTAAGTTGAGGCTGGCCTCTAACTTGTGATCCTTCTGGTTAAGCCTCCCAAGTCACTGGGATTTCATGTGTGAGCCACCACTCCAGCAAAGTATCATTATATTAAGACTACAAATCATCACATTAACTTGGAACAGTTTACCCCTCCCTCAAGTTTCTATACAGGTCTGTAATCAAAACAGTATCCAACGGGGGTAGAGGAAAAAAGTTTTCCTTCCTTTTCCTCCTAACAGAGTTGAGGAAATAACTTTAGAGAACAATGGGTTGTAGAGAGCCGTCCGTGAACTGTGTGATCTCCACACAAGAGTCCCACACAGCACTGGAGATGGGCTGACCTATAGCTACACAGCCCCTCTGAGATGGGTGTAACCTGCTAAAATGCCAATCAACCTGCCAACCTCAAGACATCAAGAAGCAAGACTCCACAACTGAAACCTCATCCCTGCTTTTGATATACCCCCTTCAATAAATGGGGAGCCATTTCCCAGTTGTCTGGCTCCAGCTCCCACGTAGACTGGACCTATCAGGAGCTCCAACTTTTGAAACTAATTGTCTTTCTCTTTTGTTCTTTACTAATTATTACAGACTGGTTTCTCAGGTGGCCTACATCCTCCTCGGCAGGAAGAACCCCACGAGGAGACGCTGGACATCTCCCCGTAATGGATTTTCTACAGGTTTGTGAACCAGCAAGATTCAAGTGGAACAAAACATTTCATATAGAATTCATTCATTTGCAAAATATATAGTGCCTACTACATTCCCAGAACTGTGCTAAACCCTGGTTCCTGCACCCACAGCAGACTCTGCTGTGGATGACAGTGGAGTGTGCTGATGAAGGAAATGTGGAGAGAGAATCACACAGGGCCTGCCATAGAGGGAAGAGCCTCGCTGTAAAGGTAACATTTCTTTTTTTTTTTTTTGGTACTGGGGATTGAACTCAGGGGTACTCAACCACTGAGCCACATCCCCAGCCCTATTTTGTGTTTTTTGTAGAGATAGGGTCTCACTGAGTTGTTTAGTGCCTCGCCGTTGCTGAGACTGGCTTTGAACTCGCAGTTCTCTTGTCTCAGCCTCCTTAAGTGCTGGGATTACAGATGTGCGCCACCACTCCTGGCATGCAAAGGTAACATTTCAACTGGTATCTATCTCAAGTGTGAGAAGTTGCTGACCAGATTGGGAAGTGGGATGGGAAACAGTAGGGAGGAATTACTTGCTCAAGGAACAGCACATAAAGGAACTATATGTATCTGAGGAATTAAAAGATGTTTCCAGTGGCTGGGTCAAAGCTGAGTAAGGAAGACCAGCACTGAGTTGGAGCAGCATCTGGGGCTACATAATTCAAGGGTATGTAGTCCATGATGTAAAGTTTGGTTTGACCATATGGGTATATGGAAGACACTGACAAACTGTAAGATGCCATATAGTATGATTTAGGTCCCTAGAATATTATTCTAGCTGATGCTTCATAAATGATTGGAAGAGGGGAAACCATTAGCCACAACAGTCTTAAATGGCTGAGGATGGAGGAATGATTGAGATTTCCAAGCTCATCCCAAAGGCCAGGGCAGAGAAAGTTCACCTATGCTTAAGGGCAGGAATTCTACAGATGACTATATGTAGGCAGGGCAGTAGGTGACCGGACAGTGAAGAATGGAGAGGGAAGTAGCACATTTAGAGGGAACGCTACAGCCTGGCTTTATAGCCAAAGAGACACTGGAGGAAAACACTGCATGTCATTGTGTTCCTGTTTCCTGCTCCCAGAACTTCAATACCAGCTGAGGTTAAGCAGGAGGAGAAATGGCTCTTTGGGATGTTCTGGGAGGACATTAAAGGTGAGAGTTCTATACTGTTTCCAAGACACCAGCAACAACATGAACCTTTTCTATAACTAAATGGCATTCTCCCTGCTCTCATGTAGCTTACTCACCTCGAGGCCCAAACATATAATCCAAAAAAGCATTGATTTTATCATCGAAGGCCTTTAGATGCTCCTAAAAAGAGAAAGAAAATGTTATTTAAGTGTTGTTCAATTTTCAACTCTCAAAATGCCACTGCCCTCAACACAGTTTCCAAGGGCCCAGCTTTAAGGAGCATTGACTGCAAAGACTTAGCTGGGAAATGCAGCCTCACCTTTCATAAGCTTGCAGAGACTTGGAAGGAAACTATTCCTCTTAGGCAAGAGGAGTGCTAGAAAACAGACTTGTCGCATTTAAACTCAACGCCTTTTACCTTTGAAATGCAACTGTTCCATAAGCTACACTGCTGCAATTAAGGAGCTGTGTGTAAGCAACAAGGAAAGTCAATGAAGAATATAAATGCAATTTTTAAGTGGAAATTAAGCTGTATTTTATTTCATGAGGCCAAATCTGAAGTTTTTTTTTAATTGAAAATGTTTATTCAGTTTAAGTGTGCTTGTTGTAAAATATTCAAACAATACAGAATTGATGAAGCCAGTGGATTTCACTATTAAATCTATTGGCAATATCAGAATATGGTTCTATACCCACACATTAAAGTTGACAAACTGAAGGATTTTTTCCTCACAATTTAGCAACATTCTCAAGTGGGATGAGGTGATTTTCATACAGTTTCAAATTAATATCAAGATCTTGTTCAAGGGCACATTGTGACTCAGTATGTTTTCATGAGGTGTGAAATTCTGCATTTTCTAATAGGCTCTCAGGTAGTATGGATATTGTTGTTTCAGAAATCATGCTTATCATAGCAAAACTGTGTTGTTACTTGTTATTATGATTTGTTTTCCCCTTTGGGTTAGATACTGTTGACTATTCTCAAGTATCCTGTACTTTCTTATGAGGAGTTATGGCTCTCTGACAATAAGTACTATATCACTAGATAACATTTATTCATTTTTTTATTTTCTCTTGACATATAAACTTTCAAAATTCTTGTTTTGCAGGGAACCAAATCTAAAGTTTTAACAAGGACTTTTTCAAGTAAAGAAATTGCACTACAGCTAAGTTTTTTTACCTTGTTTTCAAACTTTCTTTTTTAACATCTACTTAATGTTATAATAAAGAATGTCACTCGGGTGCACCAGATTAATTACTGTTGTTTTAACTGGACTTGGCTGGGGCTGAATATTGCTAAGCATCTTAAGTTGGCTACTGCCCATTTGATCTAGCTCTAATCCATGCACTTCTGCTGCTCCACTGTCCCCACCCTCTACACACTGTAGGTCTAGAGCTTCTGCTCAAGCAAAGGGAGAAGAAGAGCACAAGCGAGTGTTTCCAGAAAAGGGATGACTGGCAAGGACTCTGTGTCAGCAGACTGGTCCCTGGCTGGCTATGGGTTGAATAGGGCAGCCTCAGGAAGTTCACACAGAACAAGCTCTGGATTCAACAGCTGGAGTGCAGTCAAGACACCAAAAGAAAGTGTGAGTGCCAGAGAGGAGGAGATCATCTTCTGGTGGCACCTGAAAAGAGCATCTGCCCAACTACAATTGGCATTAGCCACTTGGACCTATTCTAGATTCATGTCTTTGATCGTGAGAGAAATTTCAAGGGAATTCAGATCTTTGGGCACCTTGGGAAGCCTGGGAGGGACGATGTGCCTGCATTTACTAGCACCTGCGACTGTTGCCAAGGCATTAGCAATTTTATTTTCCTTATTTCATAACATCTTTATAAAAAGCATTTTGGCTAAATCGAGCCTGTAAGTTTTTCAAAAGTACTTTTAACTTTGGCTTCCATGTAGGGGACCTTAGGAGACCCTCCTGACTTGAGAAAGGTCAGTTACCTAACTTATCTGTGTGGCTGCTGGAACAGGCAGGTCTGTCCAGAGGCCCATCATCCCCAACAGAGCAGGTTAAAGAACCTCAAGGATGTACCCTGCCCATGTATCAGATGCCAATGAAATCTTCCATTGCCACATCTGTGAACAAATATTTAAACTTTTTAGTTTGTTTGCTAAGGTTCAAAATCCATTTTCCAAAATTTATAGAGCTAATAAAACTAATTAAAAGGTCAGCCAGGTGCAGTGGTGCACGCCTGTAATCCCAGCACACTTTGGGAGGCTGAGACAGGAGAATCACTAGTTCAAAGCCAGCCTCAGCAATGATGAGGTGCTAAGCAACTCAGTGAGACCCTGTCTCTACATAAAACACAAAATAGGGCTGGGGATGTGGCTCAGTGGTCAAGTACCCCTGAGTTCAATCCCCAGTACCAAAAAAAAAAAAAAAGCTAATTAAAAGGTCACAAAACTCACTCTGAATAAATTTCTGCATGTTTATAAAGTGATAGAAAGACTAACAGGCAAGTAAATCGAAAATCTCAGTGCCAGTACTTAAATATTATGAGATTTACAGAAATGTACTATAAGAATATAGAGAAAAACACTTTAATTTAGATCCCCCCAAAAGAGAAAGCTTCCAGGAAGAGATGAAGCTGTTGCTGAATTTTGAAATACTCTTACACTATCTAGATGGAGGGAAAAAAACACACACCAGGGAGACAGGTTCATGGCCAGGGGGTCTCCAGTGACCTGGAAGACAAATACAGCCAATGCAGGAAAACCACCTCTGTATTCTGGGTCATTTCACATAGTAAGTGAGGTTATACCAGATGAGTAAAGTATAAGCAAAGTACACAGAATTTTGTGGTATTAACTGAAAACAAACATTTGGCTAAGAATGGTGGAAGAGCTTGGACAAGGAAATAACTGTACATGTGCAGTTTGTACCTGTGCAAATGAAAATGCAAGCTGGGCAACTCAAGATTAGCAAAATCCAGGAGCAGAGAAAAACCAACTTCATGCCCTCTTCATTCAACAAACATTTTTAATGAATCTCTATGTGAAATATTTGAAGAGATAAAACTGGTTGGCGCAAAAGCTTATAGATAATTGGGAAAGTGAGACATACAAAGAAAGGTGAATAGCAAGAAATTGAGGGAGAGACCTCGAACTGCCAGTGGTGAAAGACAGTGATGACTTCAGATGGGTTTTTAAAAATAGTTAGAAGCTAGATAGATTGGAAGGCAGGGGAAACAGTATTACCCTGAGTTCTACACTTTTGAGGACCCTTCTCTAGTCATCCTTTGGCTATACCCCATCACACAGGAAAAAATTATTTGGGCCAAGGAAACGTGCTTATCCATGGGCACAAGTCTCCAGACTGTTTCAAGATCCCGAGGCCTCAGGACTTCCTACCAACTAACCCCAAACACTTCCAAAACTCCTTGACCTCACTAGAAAGTCCATGTTCCATGACTTGGAATTCAGTCTGTGGTTGTGTACAACAGATAGCTGAGAAACAAAAAGGATGGAAGCAAGGAGGGTGTTATTTGTGTGTCCTTGATTACTTCTTACAGTTGGTGGGAATATAAAATGGAACAATCACTTTTCAAAACAGTTTGGCAGTAAAAACAAACATAACACCCACTGTATGATCCAGCATACCACTTCTAGGTATCCACCCAAAAGAAAAGAATATTTCCAGCAAAGACTTGTATGCAAATATAGCAGCATTGTAAGAACTAAAAATAGAAACTTAAAATGCCCATCAACAGGTGATAAGTTGGGTACAGTCATATGAGAGCTCAAAATTATGATGCTGCATGAAGCAAGCTAGATTAAAAGAGTATATACTACATATTTTCATTTATATAAAATTCTATAAAATATAAAACCAATCAATGGTTGCTTGGGTGCTGCAAAGGAAGAAACCAGGATATCCTTCAAAAATAAGGGTTAAGTAAGGACATCTGCATATGCTTAAGTGAGAATTTGCAGCCAGTAGAACTGCACTACAAAGCATGCTAAAGATGTCTTCACTAAAGATTAAAGATTCCACATGGAAAGTAGAATTTAAAGCAAATCAAAAGCAACAGAAGGGAATCTCATTGAAGAACCATAACCCAGAGCACCCTAACACAAGCTAGCCTACCCCACCTCGTGACAGTCTGTTATTGCCAGCACCCCCACTACCACCTCTAATATCTCTACCCCCAGGAAGCAACACTGCACACACCTGGCTGATATCCTGTGCCTGTTCCTTCTGTCAGTAGAAAGCTGCTCAGGTGACGACCATCTGAGACAGAGTACGGAAATCTGGGACCGTCTTCCAGGCCATTAAATTGGTAACACCCCCACACACTCCTGCCTCAGCCATCCCTTTCTGTAGTTATGTGGCAGACAGGAAAGCCAGGAAGGTCACATTTTGTTTGTTGCTACCATGATGCTCACTGAAACTCCACCCATCCCTATCTATCAGCCAGGTCAACATTATCATCAAGTCTTCAATGGGAGGCCACTTCATGTCTGTTCTTGAAGGGGTGAAGCCTGGGATTGCTGGGAACACCCTGATAGCCCACCTTTTCTTCAGAAAAGGCTGCCCTGCAGTCAGAATTATTACCACCATGATCAGGAGCCATTCCACAGGTGCCAAGGCAAGAGGCAGAAATGAACTCCACTACAAAACCCTGCTGTGCTGCCTGGAATCTCTAACGGACCCCAGATTCAGCTGTGTCTTTCCTTCCTCTCTTCCCTCACTTCCTTTGTTCCTTTCCCTCTTCCATCCCCTGTTCTTCCTTAATTTCTTTTCACTCTATTTTTTAAGCATTTTGTACTTTTTAGCATCTACCATGACATTGTGTTGTATAAAAAAACAATGATTCAAGAGCTCAATGTTTGTTGTTTTGTTGATTTATACATTTTGAAGACAAACAGAATAGCAGTTCTTCAGCACAAACTGCTTTTTAAAATGAGCAAAAGCATTAAGATCACAAAATAGACTCTTACACGTGAAAGGAGACACGGATCCAATCCATCCTTCCTTGTATTTCAGAGTGAACTAAGTCTGAAGTGCTTAATGACAGCACATCAGGAGATGGGATGCCCAGCTGAGGAATGGACCATATTTGGGACTAACCTGACACTCCTTAGCAGCTTCCCAGGAAGCTTAGGGTCAAGGCTGAATTGTGTGCACAGGAGGAGGAGGAGGAGGTGGTTTGGCTCCTCTCAGGGACAAGGGAGGCAGACTAGAGTACAGTCACACTATGAACCATACACAATGAGGCCTTTATGTTGTACCCAGGGCTCAGGATGATTGTCAAAAGTTGAAACCCCTTTTGGCAGACTCTTGGGATTGTTCCCAGCCAGCCCCTTATGTATTTGAAGAAACTAAATGTGTTCACATTTGTGACAAACTAGAAGGTTCAGACAATTGATGAAAGTGAACAGACACCAACACATCCAATTCTTTGGCTGCCATGCAGCTGGCTTCATGGTGTGCATGATGCACTTGTTACATGGACACCCTGAATTGCTTGTGGGGGACCTACCCACTCCACATCCCCACCCTCCTTCTAGTGTTCTCTGGAGAGAGCAATGAGCAAGGTTAGGTTGAGGGTAGGCAATGAGTAGGGCTACAAAAACTATTAAGTTGTTGTGTGTCTTACAGAATGATTTCCTAAAACTGAAATCTTAGTCTAAATTAAGTCCTGAAGAATCCGAGGAACACTTACATTTGGTTATCACATCTTAAAATAGAAATGAACTAATCATATGGCAAGTAATCCTGGCTACTGTTTATCAAACACTTAATATGTGCTGGGCATTTGATGTACACCATCCATGGTTTCACAACAGCCTTAAAAGCTGGGAATCTTTCCTGACGTAGATGTTGAGCTGCAGGCTCAAGAGCACTGTGGCCACATCAGGCTTGAACTACAGCTCAGCATCATTCCTCAGGGTTCTCTTGCCTTCAGATGGAGAGGGTCCAGAGCCTGAGCATCACGAGAAGTCTCTGAGCAAAGGCCAGAAATGATGACTGCAGTTTTGTTTATTACACTCCACTCTCCCACACAGCTCTCCTTCTCATTCAGGGTCTGGTCAGATGACAGCTCCTTACACACCTCCCTGGTTGTCGCTCACAGGCCCAGTTCCAAAGGAGGAGGATGGCACCTGCTTGTGGGGTCCTGGCCTGTGCTCCAGAATCACTGGCCATCTCTTGACTTGCTCTACTTTTTCTTCATAGCCTTTATCATTACCAAACTTATCACTGGCTAATTTGTTTACTGTCTGGGTCCTCCACTAAAAATGTTAGCTCCAAGAATCCCAAGAACAATGACTGACCATGAAGGGCACTTAATATTTATTGAATTAATTGATGAAACTTTCTTCTTCTAAACCTCCACAATACTCACTTGCTACTTATTTCATATTACTTTGCATACCTTGTTATAGTTTCATATGTGTTGATTTGGTTTCTAATGTATTTTGAATGATTCTAAGCACGCAACACTAGGTTTATCATCCGAGCCAACGGGACCTATGTAAGATTTCTCTCTTGAAGTTTGTTTCCTCCAAAGAGCAAAGAAAAACTTTTCTTTTATGAATATATATATGTATGTGTACATATGTGTACATGCATCCATTTTTTTCACACACAATATATGTACCTTTTCTTTGCTCTCTTTTTAAATTTTTTTTTAGATGCCATGGAAGGGAGATAAGAAGAGGCCTATGCCTCTCCTGATCAGGTCATGATATTTCTATTAAAGCATCATAGGACTGGATTCAGCTGTTGTATCAGTCTTTGCCGATAAGCACCAAAAGGTGTTTATCATGTTAGCTACTATACAATTCCAGCCTTACCATGCTCCTATAAATGAGCTTTTAAAACTATACTGCAATTTAAATTTTTATCCCTATTGAATTTATCTTTGCACTCTGACAATATCAATTCAAATTCCAAGATGTATATTTGTATTCTCTCCCAATTTAATGTTTCAAATTTTTGACACCTTTATTAAAATAATAAAATGAAATAGAATAGTCTAGGTAAAAAGAAATTTAGCCTTCTAGAATTCCTTTCTGTAACTTCAAAGACTGCCTTTCTCTAAGAAAGGAAACCATGGTGAAGTCGGATAACAAAGCACAAATTTGACTTAAGGAGATTTGGCTTAGATAAATAGTCAATCTATTTACCTAGCATGAATGTCCAAGTTAAAAAAAAAAAAAAGATTCAGAACACACATCAAACTGTTCTGGCTGATCACCTCTGGAGGGGAGGTTGGGGAGGTGAGGTTTCCTCTCTACACCTCTGTAGTGTTTTAGTTTGTAACAGTAAATCACCATCAATATGTCAGTTACAAAATTGAAATATTACAACTAAAAACTAGAAAATTTGTTAATGGAATGACAGGAAAGTTGTACAATGTCCTCCTCGAGTTATAAAAGAAAATCAATTTTTCATGAGTTGGTTTGACAAAATAGATATCATCATATAAAATGTCTACAAAGTATAACCCTATTTAGAAATTTTTGACTAAGTATCTGACAAGCAACTTAAATTTACAAATATGCATTTTATTATTTTGTATTGATATGAACTGATTAGTGATTAGCCCAATTCTCTATAGTAGTCAGCAGCAAGTGTTTGACTACATATTGAATTTCAATTCACATACTTTTAAACTACTAAAATCCAACTACCTTCAAAAGATCAGTAAAGCTTATAGCTGTCCACTCCCAATGTCTCTATACCTGCCTTTCCAGGATGCTCAGAGAAGAGGTCAAGAGGGCCCTCTAACTCTTGTTTCCACTCTGCTTTACCCATTAACACCCCGCAGGAGAACAAGAATCCAGGTGAGCCACAGCTCCATTCCCACAGCAAAAGAAGGAAATGCCTTCAACCAAACCAACCCGCCAGGGCTTCCCTCAAGGGATCTGCAGCAGTCTGTCTTGAGTGTGGGTCGGATTACTATTTTGTTAACAGTGTAAAACAGATTACAACTACACAAAAAGTCCCAAAGCAACCGACTTCAGTAACAACCTCATTATTTCTATCATTACAAGTGTTGGCGTTACTATTACTAGCATTTTAATACAATGCGAATAATACAGAGCTCAGTGGAAGGAAAGTACATCTGCTAAGTGGACTGCACTAAGGTAATTCAAACACACACACTAGGCATCTTAACCTCAATTCCTTGGCACTTATCTGAACATTCTAAGAGGAACTACTTTTCTAATTTAGCATAAAATCTAAAAACCTTTAGAAAATCAAGTCATGGTTATTAATTCCTTTGACTGACTGGTCCAGAATTCAATGACCTTCACCCACTTTTCTTGGCCTCTTTTCCTTGCAGATCCCCATGTGCACTCTTTGCCCCAGGCACATCCATTCACTGGGGTGTCCCCAGTGCACCATGCATTCTGTGTGTGCCATGGTGTATATGTTCTTGCTTCTGCCTAGATGCCTCCCAGCTATATTTTGGCTTTCCCAGGTCACTCACCTCCTCCCAAACCAGTCAAGATCCTCTTTGCCTGGCACATACTAGGTGTTCAAGAAAATGTGGTACATACACGGAATGGAGTATTATGCAACCATAAAAGAATGAAATTATGACATTTGCTGGTAAATGGATGGAACTGGAGACTATCATGCTAAATGAAATAAGTCCCCAAAAGTCAAAGGTTGAATGTTTTCTCTGACACACAGAAACTAATCTAAAATAAAGTTAGAAGGGGTGGGGGCAGAAAAAGTAAAGAAAGTAGAATAAATCTGACCAAACTTTCATATGTAGATACATGAATACAGCACAGTGAATCCCAACAGCAAGTATATCCACAAGACAATAATTAAAAAAAAAAAAAACCAAACTAAAACTAAAATTGTGGAAAGATCAGTAGAAGCAGGAGAGTGAGGGTGGAGGGGAAGAAGGGGTGGGGACTAAATTGGAGCAAATTCCATGCTTTTGTGATCATGTCAAAATGCATCATCCTAATATCATACATAACAAATAATTTCAAAGAAGCATTGTGGAATGCCTCTACTGTTGGAAGAACGGATTTGCCAGAATTACACCAGGAATGGGACAGCAAACATTAGGGGTCCAACTTTGACTTCTTTTCCTTTGACAACACTCTTCTTTAATAGGTTTGGAGGATTACCAGGACTGAGAATGTATGAACATATTTTTGGCAAGTGGGGATGAAAAGACGACACTGGGAAAGCTTTGGCAAAGTATCACTGTATTTTTAAATGGGAAAGAGATTAAGACAGAGATACAAAAAATACTAAGGGACCATGACTTAGTGGAAATCACCAACTAATAACCTAAAACAACCTAGCCAAAAACAATTTTTTTAGTTTACTGAGAAATGGATCCAGAGCCTCCTACATGCTAGGCAAACCCTCTACCATATCTCCATCCCCCCAAATCATCTTATTCTAGATTTTAAAGAGACAAACATCAATGTTTAAAAATTTCCAATTTCCATGTCTTCTACAGCAGTTTTCTGGAGTACTAGAGGGCACGCATGCCTTTGACCTCTGTTTTTGCTACATGTGGCCAAGTGCTGCAGATGGTTTGCCTCTTGCCTGCAGAATAACTCTATAAACTGGCAGGCGAGTTCACTTTGCACAAAAACCTGAGCATTGTTTGGAGAGGGAGCCAGTCCTAGGGGAGGCACACTGGTGAAGTAGCCAGATACTGACAAGTATCCAAGCCTCAGTAAACAAGCCCAGAACACGAGGGGAGTAGAGTTATGTAAAATGCAGTAGAGATAACAACCTGGATTCTTCACGAGTCTCAGGCAGAGAGAAGGCAATGATGAAAAATAGGATGCAAGCCAGGCACAGTGGTGTACGCCTATAATCCTAGCACTTTGGGAGGCTGAGATAGGAGAATCGCGAGTTCAAAGCCAGCCTCAGCAACAGCGAAGTGCTAAGCAACTCAGTGAGACCCTGTCTCTAAATAAAACACAAAATAGGGCTGGGGATGTGGCTCAGTGGTTAAGTATCTCTGAGTTCAATCCCCAGTACCAAAAAGAAAAAGAAAAAAATAGGATGCATGCAATTTACAAAGATACTGGATTGCAAGGCGGAGGCTTTGCAATCCAACAGAAAAGAGGATTCAGGCATTCTCCTCAACTTCTCCACAGAATAACATCTGGTATGTGCAGAGCTCCACTCTGTCACAGTTGGTGTCCAGCTAAAGAGACATCAGTGCCCAGGAGAGTCTGGGACACTCAGTGGGACAACAGCACTGCCACAGAGCAGCGCTCAGCAGGCAGTAAGCTCTCCATAGATGCAGGGGTGAGTGCTCAGGGCAAAGTGCCTTGCCCAGCAAAGGGGACTGGAGTGAGAGAAGAGGGCTGCCCACAGATGTCATGAAATAACAGACCAGAATCATTGTGAGCAACCAGGAAGCATTCCTGACAAGAAGTGGGATGAGGGTGGAGAACACTGCAGAGAATCTGTGAGGAGTTGGGGGAAGAATTAGTGAAACATATGCTATATATACAAAGCATCAAAATTTAAATATCACTGGACCACAGAACAGTGCTTGGTCAATGATATAAACACACCAAAATCATAAGAATAGATTTGAACACCTTTAAAATATACTCACAAGTCTTAAATGGTTTGTGAATTAATTCATTGGTTACACAGGAATTCACCAAATTTAAGGAAACTGATATTTTAGTAAATGCATATCCTTAAAAATGAATACAATAAATTACCTTCTTTCCAGTCCTTTTGCAATTTATGGCCTTCTCTCCAAGAGTATGGGAATAAAGCCCAAGTACATTTATCTCATAACGTTCTGGTCTTCTTAATCCATTTTGTCCCATTGTCCCAGATGTGGAATACATATAAAAAACTTAAATATAGTACATAATATAAAATTGTATAATGTAAGGTTATATAATAAGTATAACTATCATAATAATACTGATTAATATAACAATTTCCAACCTATTTTAATGCACCTGTGTCAATGTCATCGAAATAGTCACAGAACTGAAAACTTTGGATTTAATGAGTTAAAAAATATTAAATAACTTCCCTTGATTTTAATTGAAGAAAATAAAATCAAGCTAAAAAGATTAACAAAGCTTCAATTTCATGATTAAAAAATTAAAGTTTTTCTGTGATTCAATACTGAACATGTGAGGAGCAAAAAAGCCAAGAACCCTAAGTTTGCAATTCAAGATATTTATAAATATTACAATTTCAACTTCCACAGGAAGTGGTGAGTGAATATAAAACTCCTTGGAGATTTAATCCAAAGCCAGATATCTGTACTCAGGACAACTTGGAATTGTACCAGTTTCTGAATTTGGGGACATGGGGAAGAATAAACCTCTTTCACAATTAACAGTAGCAATGAAAGGAGATTTTGTTTGAATGTGCTCTGGTTATCAAGTACTGACCAGAGGGGAAGCAGGTTGGCTATTCTGCATGTACAAGTGGCACTTTTTTTGAATATGAAAACAAAGCAAACCTTTCAATGATTTCTTGGAAAATGTATAGCCATATTTTATTCCTAATTTTTAAGCAATGCTCACATCTATATTATTTCTATATATATTCTAAAACTATCAACAGCATTTAAATATATTTATGGTTAAGTTAAAAAGTGTATTCTTTTATTGGTAATACTGAGCAAGAGACAAAAGGAGAGGCATATAGGTAGAGTGGTAACATATTTCCTTCTTTTATATAAAACCAACCAATATGGAAATTTATGCAGCAATTCAAATTCTGAAATCCTCATTCAACACTTTGTTTGGCAGCATATTATCACTAAAGTGATAGCTGAACTGCCCTTCACTGTGTAAAGTTTTTTCTAAGAGGTAAAGGGAAAAAAATTCATCTCTCTCCCTTAGCATTTTAATCCAGACAATATCAAGTTAAACTGAGCCATTATGAGTACAATAACAAATCATCAAATGGCAAATGCAGCCTGAACTGTATGTGCACAAAAAATGGGAAGGACATCCCAGTTGGCTTTAGGATGGATAGAGTGTGACAAGCTAATTTTAGATATTTGAAGTTCCTGTTATTTTATACACCTTCTGGGACCTCAACTTAATTCACCTAAGTTCATTCATTGGTATTCAACCATAAGTCATCATGGTCTCCCAAAATATAGGCTGATGGATAAAGACATCCAGGGAAAGGAAGGGGAAGAGAAGAAAAAGGTGACAAGTATTATCTACTTTATAGATAATGACAGGCAGAAGACAAAAGTTATCTATTATAAGCTACATACCATGTGTAACTAAGCCAATGCCTTTGCCAAAATTTTGTGTCAAAATGAAGAAAATTAGCCAGGCAGTGTCATATTCCTGTAATCTCAGTAATTTGGGAGTCTGAGGCAAGAGGATCACATATTCAAAGCCAGCCTCAGCAACTTAAGCAAGACCATCTCAAAATAAAATTTAAAAAGGGATGGGGATGTAGATCAGTGATAAAGTGCCCGTGGATTCAATCCCTAGTATGGCAAAACAGATAAAGTAAATCAATTAAGTTAATTTAAAAAAAGAAAAGCATATAAATGTAAGGCTATGATCCCCATTTAAAAAAATACTCTACTTGGCTATTGTTTTGATTCCTGCTAAATGAGCACTCTTATGAAACATTACTACCATTTTTCTAATGAATAGAAAGCATTTTGTAGTTTAAAATGCTCCTTAAAGAAATATTTTATATAACCTTTTGTAATTACAGTACAAAAAAATAACAGTATTATTGAATAAAATGATCCCCAAGGCCCTTTCCCACTTCAAATTTAAAGAGTCAAAGATAATGAGTCTTTTTTTCTCCCATCCTTTCTATTCTTCCCTCTTCTACAGTCTCAAAGTTGGTAGACAGAGCACCAGATTCATAAAAAAGGAAGAATTACTCTAAACTATTATTGACCAAATTATCAGCAATCACCAAAAATGGAATTAGAATGGCTTTTCAAACAAGAAGTACAAAACTCTCAAAAGTAACCTTGACATAAATAGCCTTTTTTTTTTCCTTTTTACATGACTAGGGATTGAACCCAGGGGCACTCTATCACCAAGCACATCCCCAGCCCTTTTCATTTTTGAGACAGGGTGTCACTAGGTTACTGAGCTGGCCTCAAACTTTCCCTCTTCCTGCCTCAGCCTCTCAAGTCATTAGGATCACAGGTGTGTGCCACCACACACAGCTTAAATTGGGTTTTTGAAGAACAAGTTTGGTTAATGAGCAGAAAAGCATGAGTTTGTACCTAAACTCAAAGGACAAATCTATTCGGATTTCCCACCTACATAAGAGAAACTGTTAAAAGTCCTGTACCTGTATTTCAGAAAACTCAGGAGAAGTAAAAGACTTCATTGCTGGAAAGAAAAGATTCCACTGGCCTTGTTAAAGTGAAGCGGCAGCAGTGTGCAATGGAAGCACAAAAAATGGCTTTGTAGGGGCTTCAGCACCCTCCCCTCACTCCCAGCAACACTGCCTGCCACCACCTTCTTCAAACGGGAGAAGTTCTATTTCCTCAATCACCTCTGAAGTGCTGAGTAAAAGCAACTTCAAGCCCACTCCCCTGCCCCATTCTCTGCCACTGCTGCCAACCCTACGGCCATCCATTCTTTGCTTATAAAAGTTTTTGAAGCTACTATTGGAAATAATATAAAATACATAATAACCAAATTAACCTAGTTCTAGCTTCATATATGGTGCCAGTGTCTGATGTACATAGGACTGGTGTGTGATTTAGAAAAGAACCAGGCAGATAAAACTGAAATCAGTGAGACCGAAATTTAACTTTGAAGTTAAAACTCCGTGATTTGTTTGATAAGTTGGGTTGCTTTAGGCATTTCATTTGTTTGACCATTTTTTAGTTCAACTGCATGCCAGCAAGGTCTTCTTTTAAATGCTTGTCTACAGTGTAACTTTTAACAGGGTGGAATGAAAGTTTTAAAAATAATTATTGCCTATTTGAAATAATTATGAATGTATCATAAAATCAAAGTGCAGTCAGAAAAGCACAACCATTGACATCATAATAATTTAAGAGAATACTCCCAAGTTATCTTTAAAAAGCGTCCAGGCATGCCTCAGCATGTTCCCTTGTCCATCAAAAACCACCTGCTTTCTGTAAAATAAACCAAAAGCTCTAACAATTACTGTCATGATTTTTAGAATATTTCTTGGCAGAAGTCTTTACCTAGTTTTAGCCTTTCAGCTCCCTAAAATTATTTGGTTCTTCTTTTTAGATATGGCTTTCAGAGCTGTACTGTTATAGAGAAAGTTAACTAGCGTAGTTAACGCGGCTGTGAAAGATTTGGTGCTTTTCCTTTCAACCTGTAGAAGGGAAAGGATAAATGCAGTAACACTAGTGGGTACTGAGGAGAGGAGGGAGGAGCAAGCAAAGCTGGGAACATTCTGGAGTTTTCTTCCATCAGGTGTTTTCAGGACAGTGCAATGGACACATCGACACAGGCATTACGACACCAAGGCTTTGCTAGTGGTCTCAGCCTCGGCAGTGGCTCTGGTCCTTCCTCTAATAGTGGCCAAATTAGTCCTCTAAGACTTCTGGTTTCCTGGTATGACTATGTAGAAAACAAATGTGTACTGGGTTTAGATTTATTAGAAAAGGCAAAAGAGTTGCTAGACTATCACTTTTAAAAAAAATTGTTGGCTTTTAAAGGAGAAAGTCTGGTTAACTCATTTGCATAGCTTAAAACAGCCAAGGGTTGAAAAGGTAAATGACTCCTGCATCCAGTAGCAAGCCTGGCAGGTCACACTGGGCTGGGCATCAAGATACAATAAGGAAGCTCCTGGCAGGACATCCTTTGTGATCCCCTCAGCTATGAGGAGGAGCAAGCTTGTTTGGGCTATAATACAGACACCTGGAAAGTGATTTCTAAGAAAAGAGCTTCCTTTGTTTCACTTGACAAACCAGGAGTTGTGGGGAAACAAAGCTGCTTATTACTGGTTTTAAATGTCCACTGTCTCATCAGTAAGGAGAATTAAGCCTCAAACTTATCATGAGGGTAGATGTGGGAAGTGATGAATGCTCTCTTTTACACAGACACAGGCTGATTTCCACCTATATCTAGGCTCATTCTAGTTTGCCATTCCTCAGTCTGTTTCTCTAATCAGTCACTTAAATACACTAATAAAGAAAGCTATTTGGAGCTGGAGTGTGGTTCAGTGGTAGAGCGCTTGCCTAGCTTGCATGAGGCACTGGGTTCAATTCCCAGCACCACATATAAATAAATAAAATAAAGGTCCATTGACAACTAAAAGATATTAAAAAAAAAAAAGAAGAAAGCTGTTTGACCTCATGCCAGAAATGGTAACTTCAGCTTAAAATCTTTTAGAATAAAGCAGATTTGTCAAACCCATAAGAGCAGCTTGCATACATTTAGCAGAATGTCAGAACATAGAAGAAACTCACGTTTAATATGTTAATTAGAAGTCCTATTTAACGAAGATGAATTTTTTCCCAATTCTGTGGAATCGTTTGCATTTAGCCCTTTAATAAAGATTGTTTCACTACAAATCTAGTAATCATCATAAGAAGCCAGGAAGCACAGAATAGGAATTAAGAGACCTACATTCTTAACAAGTTTTGTAGCCTTGGACTTCAATTTTATTTATATATACACACATATATGTGTGTGTATATCTTCATCTTTTTTTATAATGACTACATTTTGATGAATGGGGTTTTTGGCTCTTATAATATCAAAGTCATAAGCATCTAATTCAACTTTCTACCTATGTAATGTTTCCACAATTCTGATAGAAGTTTACCTACCATACTAGAAAACCTCCAGTGAGGGACCTTTCACTATTCCAGTTTCAAATGTTCTGGGTGTGAGGGTGATCTGGCTGCGACATCCCTCACTAATCACCAGGGTTGATGAGGCTGATCTAGCTGGCTGGAAGTGTCCCCTTCCCCCTCACTTCTCCCTGTGTGTTCCTCCAGAATCTGTGTCTAGGATGAGGAGGATGACCTTACCACAGGGGAGGACAGGCTGTGTTCAAGGGCACAGGGGCAAGCTGTACTCCCCTGCCAGAGCCTCCAAACTAGCTCCCAAGGTCTAGCTTTAAATGTTTCTTATTTTTGGAAAGCCCTTCGTAATTTTGTGCTAAAAAATTTTTTATTTTTGTCAACACCAATTTCTAAATAATTTAGAGCCCTCAGAAGTGAACATTTTCAGAAAGTAGTAGAACTATTATTGCCTCTGCTAATATGAATACTGTATTTCTATTGATATAACCAATTCCTTTTGCTTGGGCCTCTCTAAAACCTTTTCCCCTGGCACATTCCTCCAAATGGTATCCTTTGGACTTTTGCCAGTGGTGGTAGTGGTGGTAGTGGTGGTGGTGGTGGTGGTGGTGGTGGTGGTGGTGGTGGTGGATCTATGCACATGGATTTCTCTGCTTTTCCATCAAGCAAATGACAGCTGCAGAGTTCCCTTTCAACTGCTTCTAAGTTGCACTGGTGAGAGGATGTCTTTTGCTTTTGGGGGATTTGGTTTCTAGTTTTAGATTTGGATAGCATTTTAACTACTTAATAGAATAAAACAAGTCAATCCAGAATATTACATGCTTCACTGGCTACAGCTGCCAAGATAAACCATTGCTTAACCTATTCTAGTTCTCTGACTCTTCAGTTTGGTCATTTTATAAGGAGATTTTACTGCTGACTAAAGCAGGTGCAGAAGACAGGCTAATCCATGACTGAATGGCTTCAGTGCAGAGCAACTGTCCCCATCAGAAGAGTAAACTGCCTCCACATTGTGACAACGGTGGTCAGTTTTCTTTTCCTTTCTTTTTACTTAGTGATTGGTAAAAAGGAAAAAGATTACATTCTTGCACATTTAGCTACCTACAGCAGCCATGAAGTTAGCTGTTTTTTTTTCCATTTTAGAACAATACATCAAGAATTTCCCAATTTCAGAATTGCTTCATCATTTATTTCTGATACATTCACTACAGATGATGATGATAACAGGAATAATAAATGAAAGTAGCTAGAAAGTGTTACTAGACACCAGCCATTGTACTGAACACATTACATTCTACTATCTTTTATTTCTCTTAACTACTCTATAAGATAGGTATTTTCTTTCCCCCTTGACATATTGGCAAAGTGAGGCTTGGAGAATAAAGCCACTTGCCCTGCTTTACAGAGCCAATGATGAGTGACTTGTTTACAGGATGGCTGTATCTTCCTGCCAGTCATTCATGTGGTGATTATTTTCAGCCAATCCTGAGTCTAGTGGTCACTTCAGGCTATGGCCAAGAGGAAGCATGGCATTCAGCGTGGTTCACTACAAATAGGAGTTCACACAAGTTCCAGTCGTGGCTCTGACACCAAGTAACTGCATACCTCGGGTAAACCATCATCTCTGAGCCGCATCTCTGCTATCTATGAATGAGGCTAATCACCCTAACCTCACAGTGCTGTTATGAAGGGTCAACAACCTCGTATCTGTAAAGGCATCTATGGCAGGCAGGACAGGGAAGTTGACAGACAGCCCTTCAGTGTTCCACATTTTCGCCCCCCCCCCCCCCGCAGGGGTGCACTGCCAAGGCTCTTCGACTCCCACTGCCATCAGACTTATCTGGGAGGGGAGCGACATCCTAGAGGAGAGGCGTCCTCCTGTATAGTCCTTTTGTTAAGAATGACATCTTTTTAAAAAATTAAAGAGGAAATTCAGTGGTGTAAAAAGGAGGGTAGTAATTCATTGGAATTTTGGCACTGCTCCATGGGACAGTCAGCACACAGTTCTCAAGGACACTGGGTAATGAGGTGTGCGTGGAAGGAGAAAAGGGAGGACACTACCTGTCCACAAGAGCCCTGCACAACTGACTTCTGGTTACGAAACAAATATTTATGGTGTACAATTGGAGTAAAAATGCTCTCCTTATTCCTTTATATCCCTCCCTCTACTGGACTTGCCTCAGTTTCCCTCTCTGTAAAAAGGGAATGACAGTAGCAATGTCCAGGTTGCTGTGAGGTTGAGGGAGCAAAGAGGAGGTTTCTGTAGCTGCTGGGAAGTAACAGAAACCCGACAAATGTATTTGTTGCTATTAATGCTTGTATTTGGTCACTCTGTCTTTCCATGATGGGGAAATTGGCTTATTATTTTCACAAGTGTTGAGAATGACAAATACAGCCTTCTATATTAGGTCTTTAGTTCTCTAAAACTGCATGGAGGAAACTTGCTAAGGCCTTTTACATGTTGATTAATTCAGCCAAGAAGACAGGATTAAAACAACAGAAGGTCTCCTGCCCTGTGGCTCATGTGTCCTGGATGCACAGTTGTTAACAGAACTCTGATCTCAGACTAATGCAGATCCCAAATCCAAACCTATTTTAAACTTGGGGCAGGGGGCTAAGCATAAAAATGAAGAAATAAAACAAACACATGCATATTAAAATTATATCATATTTGCTCCAAATATTTTTAAATTAATTCAAAAAATATTTATGGGTATCTATCATGTGCTGGGCACTGAGAAATAAGACAACGAATAGGGCTGTCATTCCCTCGGCACAGCCCCCTGGTCTTGCTGCCCTTCTGTCACGTAAGCCTTTCATTCCATGTTGCTACAGATTTACATGCAGATACTCACAAGAGGCTTTGGGCTTTGGGTTTACACACATTGTACCATACACACTTGCCTTTTGTGGCTCCTTCTGTCCCAGCCTTGACAAGTTTACCCATGCTCTCCACTACACGGATGCTCTATAATTGTTATGTGTCCATTTCTTTACTGGTGGATATTTTAGGTTGTTATCAGTTTTCTGTTATTACAAAAAATGCTGCTTTATACAAATCTCTATGTTCACAAGTAAAAATTCTCTAGGAATAAATCTAGTTGTAGAGCTGCTATGTTGTTTAAAGAATGCATTTCTAATTTTGTAACAATTATCACATTGCTCTGAAAAATTTACAGAAACTGATACTGTCAGTTTTTAATTTTGCCAAGTTATTGAGTTTACCAGGGTTTTAATTTGCATTTTCATATTACTATTACAGTTGTGCAAGTTTCATATTATGTTAAATGTTTATTAACATAATATGAAAGTTCCTCTTCAGTGAGCTGCCTACGTGTGTGTGTATGTATGTACATATGTATGTATTGATTGATACTAGGGATTGAACAGAGAAAAGCTTTACCACTGAGCCACATCCCTCACCCTTATTTTTTGTTTTGAGATAAAGTCTAAGTTGCTGAGACTGGCCTCAAACTTCAGATCCTTCTGCCTCAGCCTCCTGTATTGCTGGGATCACAGGCATGTGCCACCATGCCCAGCAGTGAGCTGCCTTGAATATCCTTCACCCATGTTCCTAATGGATTGCTTAACTTATGTTTAAAGTTATTTTTATATACTGGATGTCACTTTTTTGTTATGTACATTGAAAATACCTTCTCCTATCCTGCCCTTATTTTGATGTGATCAAATGTAACATTTTTTCTTTTTCCAGCAATACCTCCAGCCCAAGCCTATGACTATTGATGGTTTGTGGGGTTTTTAAGTCTCATTTAAACCTTATTCCTTCCGTAACCTATTTTTTTTGTTTTGTTTTGTTTTTTGGTACTAGGGATTGAACTCAGGGGTAATCAACCACTGAGCCACATCCTCAGCCCTATTTTGTGTTTTTATGCAGAGACAGGGTCCCACTGAGTTCCTTAGCACCTCGCCGTTGGTTGCTGAGGCTGGCTTTGAACTCGCCTGTCTCAGCCTCCCAAAATGCTGGGATTACAGGCGTGTGCCACCACACCCAGCTATATAACCTATATTTTCCAATACTTCAAAGCTTCATTTTCTTTAGTGTTTTAAGTGATCTGAAATTTATTTTGTAGATGTCAGAGATCTAATCTGTCCCAACACTATTCCCTAAGCAGTCTCTTCTTGTCTGTAATGCCACCTCTCTCATACCAAGGTCCTACATCTGCATCAACTTCCTCTTTTTGTCTCACTCATCTAGATGTCTATTTGGAACTTTCCACATTTCTGTAACAAAACCAAAGATATTTTCCTATTGTAAACAGAGAAGACTTAGAAGTCAAAGACCCGGGCTCTGGTTTTTAGTCTACCGCTAATGTGTTGGAGAAGTGACTTTCTGTACTTCGATTCTGTCATTCCTTTTATAGGGTGTTTAAAGTATTTGTCCATTTGGCTCCTTATAAAGTTGAGGTCTTAGCTATGAAAGAATTTCAAGGTCTTAAAAGTTTTCCCACTGTACTATTAAATTGCAGAATTTATTCTAAAGACTGCCACAATTAATTTTCACATTTTTTACACAATTTGAATACAAGTTTTTACCAAAACAAAAAGAGACTGGGATAGGGCTCTACAAGGCCACAAAAATCTAGTGTTAAACTCTTAATTTTTCCTACTTTATGCACAAGATCATTGGCAAATCTAGGGAATTCTAAGCAGATACCACCTATTTTCACATGAACAAAGAATAATCAAATATCCCTTGAATGATTACAAAAAAAAAAAAAAAACATCCAAGGCAACTCTGCCACCAGCAAGCTCACCTATTTGAGCACTTAGCTCAGAAGAAGAACTTGCAAACTTGTGTATAGAGACAGCATTCAAGTTGAAAGGAAGACAAATATCAACAAACTAAGAAAATGTTCGTTTGTGTTTATTTTTTAACTCCATTAAGACATTGGGTATTCCAAATGGCTAAAATAACAGTTTCACTGTGGTGATGGTCAGTTGCTATTTTTACTGTTTCCCCAAAGTTCATATATTCTATTGAAATGACTTTAACTAAGAAATCACTGATTGAACTAAGAAAGCATTGCCAGAGGAAAACTAAGAGAAGTTTAAAAATATGTGGGCCCCCAAAACAGATATATTAATATTATAAACATATACCACAATTCAGAAGCCTGACTCTGCCTTTCTCAAAGTAGTCTGTATCTTATTTTCTGTTTCTATAAAGCAACTTACTGCACAAAGCTATCCCTGTGCAGAAGCCCTACAAACTAAAAAGTACAAAAGAACATGACCTAAGGCTTAAAAATACTACTCTTAAGTAAGATTTCTCTAAAAATATATAGTTCAAAAAATGCTCCTCCAATTACTTTTGTCTTCAGCAAGGGATGCCTGATTGCACCTTTAAATTCTGCTCTCCATTCATGACACACTGAGCCCTCCCACCCTGCTATCTCTATCCACAGCTTGGTTAGCTCCTAACATGCTATTTAAAGTACTTATTTATCACAGTAGGGGGTTTATCATCTGTTCCCCTCCTCTGGAACCTAAGCATGAATGTTTGTCTATTTTCTCCACTGCTACATTTGAAGTACCTAGAACTTATACCCAGCATGTAAATAACTAGTCAAATATTTGTTGAATAAATGAATTCTAAGAAAAGAATATCAAATAGAAAACAGTATTAAAATACCTGCAAACAGTTCAGAATCTCTTCACAATCCTGCCTCTATAAACTATAACTGTTTTTTTAAGGAAAAGTTCACTATGAGAACTTTTTATGACAAGATCTGCCAAACAAAATATTCAAATTGAATAATTACTTTCAACCAAGGGTATCAGGAAAGCATATTTGTATAACACTACAAGCCATGGGGTAGAAGAAATAGGTAGGAAGCGGGGTTGAGTCCCCATCCACCACTTACTAGTTTTAGAATTCTGAATAAAACAATCTGAGCCTATGTCCTCAACCACAGGAAAGCTACTTTACACATCCTTCTGTGAAACAGCTACTCTGCATATCCATACATGCAGGCACCACCTTGCTGAAATTACAGCGACCAGGAAGGCAGCTGCAGTCCTAGCCCTTGCAGAGCTCACAGTGTGGTGTGGAGACAATGAACAAGTAAGTCGAGATTATAGCACACAAGGAACCAGCATGCAACTGAGATGATGTTGTGGAAGAGTTTCTGTAAAAATGAAATGCATCTGATAAACACATGGCACTGTTGTAGCTGAAAGCTCCTCTAGAGTTGATCACAAATGGAGGTGCAATTCGTCTATGAAAAGTTACTGATAGGAAGCCAAGGGATACAAGAGGCATTTATGAACTTTGACCAGAGACCTAGAAACCTCATTCTGTTTAGTTCAAAATATTCCCCCCTTCTTGACTTCAGTCAGTCCCTTACACAGTGACTTCATTCCAGTCCAGCTGGTCTGTTGGCTGCCAATACATACAACCTGTGTTTCCTCCTTTTTCCACTTAATCTCTTCTTATTCTGCCTGTTCTCCACGTATTGTTCCACTCATCCACTTCAATGTGTAATCAATTTTCATTACTTCAAAATTGACAGACAAGCTAAATGCATATATACATTCTCTTTATTCATTATTTCCAAAACAATACATAAACCCAATTCTCTCTCCTATTTAGGTGGGAAAGAGAATGGAAGATATATTTTCCTGCAGGGTAACTTTTAAAGGTTAAAGCACTAGATTAAGTACTATTAAGAAGCTCAAGACAGACAATTTAATGCCAGTGGTTGGGCAGATAGCTGAGATTTAATATGATTATGTGGATCTCTTGGGATTTTCCAATGTTGTTATTCAAATCCATGAAAACTTTCAAAAAACATTGTTTTATAACATCAATGCATCTATAGGTGAGAACTATTAAGACAAAAACAGTTTTGAAATAAACACATGAACTGTTTAGATGTTCATTTTTCACTAATTACTCTAGCAGAACTAATCCTACAGAAAAGGATACAAAAATCAGATAATGAATCTTTTTCATTTTTCCTTCCTTCCAAGAAAAAATTCTGTATGTTAAAATTCAAATCCATTACCTCCAGGTATGGTGGAATACACCTTTAATCCCAGTGGCTCAGGAGGCTGAGGCAGGAGGATAGCGAGTTCAAAGCCAGCCTCAGCAAAAAGTAAGGCACTAAGCAACTGAGACTCTGTCTCTAAATAAAATACAAAATAGGGCAGTGGATGTGGCTCAGTGGTCAAGTGCCCCTGAATTCAATCCCCAGTACCCAAAACAAACAAAAAAACATTATCATAGGAATTTGAGAATTTAGAAAATGTAAATGCATGTAAAGATAGTTTTATAACATCTCCTTTTTAAGCATACAGGGAAAAAAGGATTATAAAGATTAAATGGTTCAGTTTCTGTGGGTAACTGCCACCAGTTGAGTCTACTACCAGCTGGCCCATGTATCATGAGGATCTGGGTATGTCCTATCCTATCTGACCCATCTTCACTATGTGCTATTGTATGTCATAGATGAGACTGATGTTCAAATAACTAACCTACTAAGACATGGAATGGGGACTGGAACCCAGAATGTGCAGCAAGAGACTTTTTCAAAAGTTGAAAACATGTGAAAGGCAGAGACATATTACTTGAG
This sequence comes from Xerus rutilus, assembly GCA_028644305.1. NCBI lineage: Eukaryota > Metazoa > Chordata > Mammalia > Rodentia > Sciuridae > Xerus > Xerus rutilus. The sequence goes on along the minus strand of CM053406.1, from coordinate 112,050,719 downwards.
CCCCTTATCAGTTCCTTACCCAGGCCCTTCCAGCCCCGTGGATTATGGGAATCAGATTACTTTTCCTGAATGATGCTGCTATCAGTGGACTCTCCGTCTCAAAAACTGGACCATTCTCTACCACCTCAAAATCTCGGAGAAACATCTTAGTCTCAAACCCAAAACTTCAGAATCTGACTTGATTTCATCGCTCCCTGGCATAAACCCCATAATCATGTGATCCACAGACTTTACACATCCAAAAAACACTTGCTGAACATCTAAATGTGGGCTAGCTCTCTGAGGACACCTTGTCTATAAAATGCTTATCATACAGTGTTTCTTTCTTTTTTTTTTTTTTTAAATCTTTTTCTAGTCTAAATTATCTTTTCATTTTCTTTTTTTTTTTTTTAAATATTTTTCTAGTTGTAGATGGACACAATGTCTTTATTTTATTGCTTTGTATGTGGTGTTCAGGATCGAACCCAGGGCCTCACGCATGCGAGGCAAGCGCTCTACCACTGAGCTACAGTCCCAGTCCCAGTGTTTCTTAAATATATATGTTACTACTTTCTGGGACATTATCCAGTTATTTCTTCTAACCAGGATGTTCAGCTCAATCCTACATTCCTCCTCTTTCCTATATATCAAAATATAACCCAGTTGTGATCCAATATTGATCCCAACTCCTTCAGGAAGCATATAGTAACTATCTGGGCCAGAAAGTATTCCCTAGAGCATGAGATTTCAAATTTGTGTGCAGTTGATTCCTAGCATCCAGATTCCCAGGCTCCTCCCTCAGAAATTCTCATGCAGCAAGTCTGGCATGCTCAGACCACTGGTTTGATCCCCCCCCCCCTTCACTGAATTGCCTGGTCTACTGAGGACTCTGGTGTCACAGATTTGTTTTATTATTAATCCTCAATGATTTTGGCTCTTAGTTACCAGTACCCTACATGCCTTGACTACATCCTTGTCATGATAAAGTAAAAGTTACCCATGCCGTAGGGTCTGTATTTTGCATGATAACTAGTCATGCTATTAGACTAGGTACTTCTATTGGACAGAAGGTATGGACACAGAGGCACATTTAGTGGCCTGAGTGGGACTTGAAGGCTCTTTGCTGACTTGAGGCATGCTGCACTGAAAGAGACAAATAGTCATTTTTGCTACAGATTTCTTGAAGCAGATACTGTCTTTTATTTTAAATTGATAGTGCTTGTCATGAGCAGCACTGAGTATATGCTGAATGAACAAATGGATGAATATATCTAATCAAAAGATGACTGAGGCAATGTATTTGCATGTCTCCTTGAGAGCAATTTTAAAGACTCAGATATTCAATGTGGACAGTATACTTCTTTCCTTCAAAAGAACAACTAATTAGAATTTTAAAAAAAGAACAAATGCAAAATGTTAATTCCAAAGTTCACACTAAGGGCTTAAGACTATTAGGGATACTTGTTCTAGCTTATAGGAGGCAAGCATTTATAAGATTAGTGTTCATTTCAGGAATGTATTAACACAGGGATGTTCCTATTGACTTTTTAAATTGTAAAAGTAAAACAATTGTTATAGTAAACCTAGTTTACAAAATGAATCTGGCAGCATTTTAGTGGCAGTGGCAGCACTCGTTAGGGGTTGATGTCATAGCCATGCTCTCGTTTAAGAGAGAAATATGACTAACAAAACAAAATGAAACTAGCTTGGTTGTGTTTTTGCATGAGCTTCAAAAAGACTTCAGGCAATAAAATCTCAAATTGACTTGTGATGTGCGCCATTTCTTTTTGGAAGTCTGAAAGCAGAGAAGGCCAAAGGAAGATGGGGTAATAACTTCTTTGAAAATACAAGCAAATAACAACTGCCTAGCCTCTGGAGAGGGGGACGTGAAAGAGGTCCCAAGAACAATTTTGGTCGGGTTGCCCTAGTGGAGAGTACAGCCCACTGAGTTTTTCTGACAGCCCAAAGCACTCTCCTTCTCAAGCATAACTTCATCACTGACATTAGAACAAACCATGAAATCTGATGTCCCAAAGTCAAGAAAGCTGCTGATCCAAGAGTGCCTTCCCTGTAATAATTTAAGAAAAGCCTAAAGAACAGAAGCAGAGGCTCTAAGCACAGTCTTCCTTTCTTCCTGCCATGCCTCAGCACTGCACAGACTTTCCAGAGGCCGAGGTGGTCAAGGGGACAAAATGGGATTTCCAGGAACACTGAAAATAGCTCAACTTTATTTTTGCATCATGGACATATTGTCTTTTCCTTTAAAGGCATGAGTTAATTTTTAACTCCTTAGTGTAATGGTCAACAAATTTTTGACCTTAGCAAAAAAAATAAGGTAGTCTTATTATCTATGAAACTCAAAAGATTTCACAAACCACATTATGCTTAGCCATATGAAAAATTCAATGTTTCAATTGTTGAAAGTACTAGAACCTAGCAGCAAGCCTAAAAAACAGAAGTAGAAATAAAGCCAAATGATGAAATTTCATTATTAAATAAGATTGGATCTGCAAAGCTACTGCAGTTCTTTCTGGTCAATGTCTTAATACTGCATTCTACTCAAAAACAGTGACTTCCTTACGTCTCTTGAAAATTATTAGTCTAGTATAGGGTGCTCCTATTTATTACACTAATAAGTTTGATATGTGCATATGTTGTTCATGAACACCTATATTACAAGTAACACTTTTTCCTGGTATGTCCCATTTTCTACACATACAAAATAGAAACTTAGGTTTTATATGTTTAATGTTTAAGTGTATGTGTGTGTATTACAGTTTGAACATCCTTATCCAAAAATCCAAAATCCAAAATTAAACCTGAAACACTCCTAGTGCTGATATGAGGCCATAGTGGAACATTCCACACATGACCTTATGTAATAGGTCACAGCTAATACACAGCTGAAAATATTACATACAATTACCTTCAGGTTGTGCATATGAGGTATACATGAAACATGAATTAATTTCATGTTTAGACTTGGATTCCATCTCCAAGATATCTCATTATTTATATGCAAATATTCCAAAATCTGAAAAAATACAAAATACTTCTGGTCCCAAGCATTTCAGATAAAGGACATTCAAATCTCTCTCTGTGTGTGTGTGTGTGTGTGTGTGTGTGTGTGTGTGTGTGTGTGTGTAAAATCCATAAATTATCTATTCTTGTAGTTCATGGGGGGGAACTACACAGAGAAGTCACAGTGATTCTCCCAAAGTACTACTACCTTTGTTGAAATTACATAATAAGAGTATATTTAGGCTAGCTAATACCTAGGATATATAGAATAGTAGAAAAGGAGTTATTTTTAGATCAGAAGGTTAAGACCTGGTTTTGCTACTCTCATGTGTGACTCTGAACAAATCATTTATCTTTTTTGAAACTCAATTTTCTTAACTGTAAAGGAGCCATGTTTACACAGGATTTGTCTTCTTGTGAGGGAAGCTTCAAGAGTGAATGTGTACAAAAATGCATTGAAAATATTTAACTGATAAATATAAAATAGAAAAGTATACTTAAGGTATAACTAAATGCTAAAAATTACTATAGATACATATAAAGTAAAAATTATTCCACAATTTTGTGTGTCATAGCTTTGGTTATGTTGATACTTTTTGCATTTTAGTAAGAACTTAATGCTATAATTATAGATTTCACTATGTAAAAATAACATAACCTGGCCTCTTCAACAAATTATATCATGAAATGCAAATGTAAATATGAAAATGCATGTTTTAATTTCAGTAAGAACTTACAATAAAACTATAGATTTCATCATTTAAAAAGACACTGGGCGTAGTGGCACACGCCTGTAATCCCAGCGCTTTGGGAGGCTGAGACAGGAGAATTGTGAGTTCAAAGCCAGCCTCAGCAATGGTGAGGCGCTAAGCAATTCAGCGAGACCTTGTCTCTACATAAAAACACAAAATAGGGCTGGGGATGTGGGCTCAGTGGTTGAGTACCTGAGTTCAATCCCCAGTACCAAAAATAAATAAATAAATAAAAATAATTACATAATCTGGCTCCTTCCACAAATATGACTGAAGTGTAAATATAGTTGTAGGAGTACATGCACTTTTTCTTTTACTAAAAGGTTATACCGGCACATGTGCATTAATGAAGCAGCTACGTTACTGAAATGTACCTAATGGAATCATGATCAATAAAATAATGTTGACTGCATCAAGAGAAATCACTATGTGAAGGAACTATGCTATATCTTTGCAAAGTCAATGTTCATTTCTCAAACCACCCTGTGGATATGGGACGTGAAGAGAACAGCAGTGCAGCAGGTAAGCAGAGATGGCATTCAGCTTCTCAGCCAGCAGGGGCTTAGCACTTCCTCCCTGCCAGGCATCATCCTGGGTGCTTGAGATACACTACTGAACAACACAGGCAAAACTCAGTCCTCCGGGAAATCTGCATTCAGGTAAGAAGGAATGAATGATTTAATAAATAAGAACAGAGATGGTCCTGGTCCAAGTGTATGTAAATGAGTAACCTGTTTTAAGCAGCGTGATTAGGACAGGTCTGACTATGAAAGGATTAAGACAGACATTCAGCTCTCTGGGGAAAAGCCATGCAGCCAAAGGGAGGATCAGGTAAAAAGGTGCACAGGCCCCTTGGGATTTTAACAATCTTGTAAAAAAGACAATACCCAGTTAGCAGGTAGGTAAAGAGTGTCTGAGTGACTTGATCAAGGGAACAAATCTAGTAAATAAGAAAGCCAGGTCCAGACATCAGGTGTGTTGACTCTTAGTCCAGTGTCTGTCTTCTGTTTTGCACATTCATTCACCAGGTGCAGAAGACAATGCCATTTCTCATACAATATGTAAGGTTCCATCACTGTTGTCATTGTTATTAATTAATTCCTTTATGCCTCTTGGAAGGTAATAAACGTTCAATAAACAATTTCATTTTTCCTTCTGTGGCTTATTTTTCTCCTTTCTTTTCTTGGGTGGATCATTTTAATACCAGATTACCAGATTAAGTATTCTTTAGAAATTTGATAAAGCAAAGAGGTTAAGCATAGGAATAAGCTATGAAATAGAACCCATTTATGATTTCACATGAAAAAGGTTTGAGTAAAGAAAACAATGTATAGTTCAGTGATTTGGATAGAGAACTACATTTTTCAATAGAGGCAGGAATTTAACACAGACTGTAAAAGTGGAAACCTGTAGAAAAGGCAAAAATGGCAGAAGAGGAGCTGAAAAAAGAATGAAAAACATTTTTGAACAAAAAATAATGAGAATTTTAGGACAATAAACAACATAAGAGAGAACAAGAATCATGTATCAGATACAGTAGACTGAAGAGCTGGTGGAATTACTGGCAGTGAGAGGGATCAGAGGAGGGCCTGAAAGATGAGTAGCTTCCTCTGTGTAATACTGGGTTTAGGTGGCGGTGAGGTTCTCACCAGTGGAAAGGGCCTAGTAGATAAGATGTAAATTTGGAGGATGTGTGCTGTTTAGAGTGTCTTGTCCAACACTGCAGCCTCTAATACATGTGCCTACTAAGCAACTAAAATGTGGCTAGCTTGAACTGCTCTGTGCTGCAGGAATAAATGTACATCAGATTTTGAAAAAAAGCAAAATATCAACCTTTTTTTACATTGATATTTGCATTAGGTGGGTTAAATAAAATATATTAATTCCAATAGTCTTTTTTTTTAATGTTACTACTAGAAAATTACATATGTGGCTTACATTATGTTCCCATTGGACAGTGTTAATGCAGAACAATGTAAGATATGTATTAAAATTACATAAAGGACAGAGAAGTATGAAGTAGATCAGAGATGCCATTCTAGTGTCTCAATCAAAAACAAATACACAAAAAATAAGAACACATTTTAACAGTATTTACTGAGCATTCCGAGCAATATACTGGACACAAAGTGTATCTTATTTGTTCCTCCCAACCTTATATCAGCTTTCACAGAGGAAAATACTGAGATCCAAGGTCACAGTTAAATGTTGGTATTGAGATTCAAACTCATGAATGACACCATATCTCACATTCTAGAACAAGTTATTCTCTCCAGTTATTAAACTGTTTAAGTATAGCCTTTTAAAATCTAACAATTCATAAGAATCGTTCCTTATCAGAATCAGTGATACACTGGAAATGTCCTAATTTGACTGAGAAGAAAATACAAAGGTGGTTGTAGCAGGGGCACTCAACCATTGAGCCACATCTCCAGCCCTATTTTGTATTTATTATTTAGAGACAGGGTCTCACCGAGTTGCTTACTGCCTTGCTTTTACTGAGGCTGGCTTTACTGAACTTGCAATCCTCCAGCCTCAGCCTCCCGAACAGCTAGGATTATAGGCATGAAACACCACACCTGGCGATGTGTTACTTTTGAATTATGAGCTACTTCTGTTGGCATATTTTCATCATGTTGGGTCATCAAATAAGTCTCCACTGCAACTTTCCCTTTATCAGCATTTATTCTTAAAAGTTCCAACCTGCCAAGTTAAATGGTACATAACTAACTCTCCAAAGAAGATGGATTATTGGCATAACCTGAAGAGCAGAACCCTGTTTTCTGAGTATAACTAGAGATACGAAATGCATGCACTTAAATTTTCAGCAGTCTCTTTCAGACTATGACAGCACCTGAACTACCCAAACTGACTAAAATGTTTTGAAGGAAGCAAAACTGACCCACTTTTATAAACTCAACCTCCAATCTTTCTCCCTCCATGCCCCATTTTCTAACTGAGATAATTTGGATTCAGATACATTACTGCAAAATGCTTATCAAAAGAGGAAGTAGCACACTGTATAGGACAAAGTTTAGAAGAGCCTGTCCTTGATTCTGGCTGTTAGATTTATTCCCACAACTTTTTCATTCATTTAAGGAGGTATCTTTGAATTTGTTCCCTTACTCAGGAAAACTCCTACGTATACTTTGGAACAAAGGAGAGAGCCAGTGAGCCTCTGATGCCAAGATGTCAAGAGCATGAAGTGACAGACCAGGAATAGGAGATGACCACCTATACTCTTACCATCGAGGGTCACAAAATTGAGTCCCTACTGTCCAAGAGTATCTTCCTCCTCCCAAACATCACTTGAGACTCTCATTATCACAACTTCGAATGAGAGAATCCTTGAAGTGATTATCCAGTCATTACAAGGTGAATGCTGCTCCCCAGTTGTGCATTAACATGAAGTACTTTGATTTACTGGGATAAATTTTTTAAAAAAATAGTTCTTGAGCACCTATTGTGTACCGAGCACTGTTTTTTTGTGCTAGAAACAACAGCGAACAAAATGACAAAAATAAATAAATAAAATTGTCTTCTGAAACTTACATATTGGTGGAGATGCTCAGTGAACAAGAAACAAAACATATAGCATGCTAAATAATAAATGAAGACGAAAATGAAGCACGTCAACAGAATATGGACGTGGTTGGAAAAATAGAATTTTAGAAAAAATTGATCAGACTTCACATATAATCAGGTGGAGAGTGTGTGCCTAGAATAGTAGAGGGGGCAAAACCTCGGGTTGATTAGTGTCAGGTGAAGTGGGGGAAAGGCGATGAGTGCATTTTAACAAGCCCTGAAGCGGAGAGAGGCAAAGGCAGAATATGGACCTCTGAAGACGAATGTGGATTTCACATTTCGCCTAGGGCTGCTTCTCTGTGCAAAGCACAACACAGTTTCTCTTTTTGTATCCAGAGAACCAGGCTGTGCCGCTAAAACTCTCTGGCAGGCCGCTGGACGCCGGGACACACTCGCTCTCCAGGAGCCCAACCCGACGCGGAGGAGCCAGCGTCCCGAAAGGGCCGGGCGAGGGGCTGCGGGGAACACGAGGCCCCCGGGCAGCAACGCTCACGGAAGCCTACCCCGCGGACCCCTCGCAAGCCGGGGAGGGCAGCCGCGGAGACACACCCCCGGGTGCAGGCGAGAAGGGCGCAGGGATTCAACCGTTAGGGCCCCGACCCCAGAATCTCCCGAGGCAGCGTGGGTTCCGCGCGCGGGAAACGCGGCTCTCGGTCCCGGGAGGCGGCACCGGTGGGCGACAGAGGGTCGGGGGCTGCGGCGGGGCAGCGCGGCCGGGTCCTCGGCGTCCCTGGCGGCCGCGTGCATGCAACAGGGGGCTGGACGCGAGCGGGCGCCTCGAGGTCCCGGGGAGCGACCCAGACAAAGTTTCCGCGACCACAGGCCTCACTGTGGCCCGCGCGCACCCGCCCAAACGTTCACCGCCCCCTCCCCAGGCCCGTCCGCGCGGACCCGGCCCGGCCCCGACCAACAGCCGCGGATTCTAGTAGTCGAACCCGCAGCGCCCGCCGCCGGTGCCCGCCGAGTGCGCGGGAGGAGGAGAGAAAAGAAGCGCGGCCGGAGGAGCGGCGCGCGGCCCGCACTCACCATGCTGCGCGGCGATGCGCTGTCCAGGGTAGCCAGCGTCCCTCTGCCGGCGCTCGCGCGGCGCCCGCTCCTCTTACCCCCACCCGCGCCCACGCCCGGCGCGCGCACGCCGCCCGCGCCTCCACGCCCCTTCGGGCTCGCGCCGCTCTCGCGCGGCGCGCCGAACTCAGAGCCGTTTCGACCGAGCCCCGCCCCGCCCAGGGGGCCACTAGGGCCTCGCGGGCCGCGCGGCGCTGGGAGGGTACGCGGGGACGGGCGTGCGCACACGGCCGCGGACCCCTCGGCCTCGCGCGCCTCCTGCCGGCCGGGCGGCGATTTGCAGGCCCAGCTGGAGCCATCTGTGCTTGGCTGCTCAAGGATGGTGGAGCCGGTCCAAAGACCCACCCGCAGCCCGTGGAAGGAAGCCAGGGCCACGGGAGCCGTGGAGAGGAAAGGCGAGCGCTTCTTTTAAGTCTAGCTTCATGTTTTCAAGCACGCGTTAAAGGGGTATGGCTCTTGCTCACGCAGGTCTGCAGGGATATTTGTTTATAACCTACTAGGGATGGGTTGTATTCCACTGGGGATGATGTAGGGAGCAGATCTGTATCAATAACCCCTGAGCAGGGGCCTCCAGATCTTATCCCTAGGGCTTCTCTGCCAGCGACCTCAATCGTTAGTGGTTCAACACTGCCGACCCAATGTGTGGAAACTGATGCCCTGGGCTTTTTATTTTGTGTGGGTGTGGGCACACTAAACAAAAGACATGAAGAAAGGTCAACTTGTGTGTTACTTGACCTTTCCTTCTTTTTGGCCATAAGAATGTATGCTTGCTTTTTTTATGTAGCACTCAAAGTCCATGTACTTTGTAGTGGAGAATGCCACACATTTCTGAATGTGCACGGTGTTAACTAACATACACTTCTTATTCCATACCTAACACAGGAGTTGTTTGCAGAATTTTGTAAAGTAGCAAAGTGAGTTAACTACAGGTTCCTAGGCTGTCTTAACTCTTGCATAATCACCCAATGTTTTAGAATTTCCCTTATTTGGAGTGGTAAACATCAATTAGATATTTGTCAATAAGAAATGGACAACTTTATGACCATAAACAGGTATGTATTTACTAAGACTCAAAAATCTCGAGTCACCTCTGCCACATACTGGCTGTGTGTTATTGGGCTCTGTGCTCCAGTTTCCTCATCTAGAAGATGAGGATAAAACAGCACTTACACTATCTAACATTAGGATGAAATTAATAGGAGTAAAACTCTAGAAAAATGTGCAGTGCAAAAAAAAATACTAGTTATTGATTTGATGACTGTGAGAATCAAAAAGTGACACTGGAGAGAGACGCTCCCTATATGCGGGAGAAGGCAGTGTGTTTGCTCTCGGAGCAGCCGGGAGGCTGCAACACCTTCTAGCTCCGGATTCCCTTCTCTGCTTTAACTTTTGGCCTTCCTTTCTCCGCAGACATGCCCACTGCAGCTGTGAGTCTTCACCACCAATAACGGCCGTCACCACCGAAAGGATGAGTTCTCCTGCGGAAACGTACCCTCCAGCGAGCTGCAGATTTAGACTTGGATGGATGTAACTGTGAAAGAACTGACTAGTTGAGTAAAAGAAGTCTACCCAGAAGCTAGAAAGAAGAGAACACATTTCAATTTTGTAATTCTTTTTATGGGTCTTGAAAGACCTGGCTATCGAGTTGAGATTGGCAACACCATGTCTGGCAGAAGGGGACTGACGATTCCATGACCTTGCAGTCGCAGAAGTTCCAAATAGGTGATTGTTTGGACATAGCAATTACCCCTCCAAATGGAGCACCACCCCCTTCAGTGTGTATGAGACCATATTAAATTTTATTTACCATCTCTCAAATATATTTTTCAGCCAGTTATGTAAAATAAACTTTCATACTATTTGCTCCCCTGATTTTTGCCATTAAGCCTTTGAATTCTAAGCAAATTGTAATGCATCTATTTAGGAGTTAGATTTGGATGTGCTATGGGTATGAATATTAACAGAAAGTCTTTATGTTTCACGTCTCCATAAAATATGAAGAGAAGTGCTCTTAACATTCTGTGTAAAACTATTGTTAATATATGTGTACAGTCTGAACGTAAAAGTCAATGGAGGCATGGGAATAGGGTTTCATCTCTTATATGAAGTTTACACAAAGTGTAGTGGAGGCAGGTATTTCAAGTCCCAAAGTTGCAGAATAAAAATAGCATGAATCCCAGCACTTAGGGAGGCTGAGACAGGAGAATCGCAAGTTCAAAGCCAGCCTCAGCAAGGGTGAGGCGCTAAGCAACTCAGTGAGACCCTGTCTCTACATAGAACACAAAAAATAGGGCTGGGGATGTGGCTCAGTGGTCGGGTGCCCCTGAGTTCAATCTCCAGTACCAGTTAGAAAAAGGGCCTATGACAATGAGGCAGCAGAAGCTTTTTGGAATTGTATGAGCTGAAGCAAGTTGAAGGAATTATGTTGGAAGACATGGCCTGCCTTGAATTGGGTGCAAGGACACAGGTTAGAGAACAGAGCCATGGTGAGGACTTTTATGCTTTAAAATGGAGGCTAGGACATTTTGAAGGCAGGAACCAGTACTGAGGAAATAAGGGTTAGAACTTAGGGTAAGGGTAGGAAGATCTATCTTAAAGATCTGAAAAATGGAGAAAGGGATGAAAAAAAGAATCTTACATAGCCTGTTATATGCTGGGGACTAGTGTGTGTATGATTTGGGAGGCATTAGAGCACAGTGATTAAGACCAGTGCACAAAGTATTTAAAATTTTGATTGTACCAGTAGCTCTGCAACCTTGGACAAAGTACTTGAATCAAATCTCTCTCTCTCTCTCTCTCTCTCTCTCTCTCTCTCTCTCTGGTCATTAATGCAGACACTAGTCCATAGATAGGATTATGGAAGTTCAAAAAAAAGACCTAGGATAATGCTTGGTAGATAAGAAACAATAAATACTGGTTATTAGGCCAGAAAGTGGAATTTAGTTAAAACTGAGACCTTGTCTTAATGCAGTGTTTGCTTCTCATTTTGAAGTTTGTAAATAGTATCACAATGTATAGAAAGCCTAATTACTTTTAGTCCAACAGTAGAAAATTGAAATCCCCAAATGAAAAAAGTGCTAAAAACATAGTAATAAAAAAAAAGCGATACTGTATTTAGTACAGGCGTATTTCTATAAGAGGTGGCCAGGGAGCCAAAGTCAAACATACAAAATGATTCCAGTTATTCACTTTGTTCATTCAACAAATATGAAGGCATTGTGGTTGGAGTTGGGAATACACCGATGAGCAAAACCCTTACACAGCCTCTACAGCTAGGCGTCTACATAGCGATTCTTAGATGTTATTGTGTATAAATAGCTCCAGAGGGTCTGATACCATACAGATACCCAGGGTCCAAGTGAAGCATGGATTTTTTACAAACCACAAATGATGCTGATGCAGGCAGGTGGTCCGTGGACCACCTTTTGAGAAACATAATGCTATCATCTACTCAAGGGAAGCTTTAGTCAAATTTTCTAACAACATAAAGGACTCCCTACCCCCCACACACTCTGAAATTGAACTCAGGACTTTCAAAGAATTAATTAATTAGGAGACAGTAGAACTCCAAGCATTCTGCTGCTGTGCTTGCAGGAATGGTGACATTGATATCATCTATATCTTGCAAAGCACACCACATTAGCATATGGAAGGAACTCTTAAACTTTGAATTAACCCTATTACCATTACCTAGTACCCTACATTACCATTTAGCCTGATAATTGTTATTTTGCCTTTATTTTCTAAAAACATGTATCAACCCACATGGCAAGAAGGCAGTCTAAAGTCATTTATATTTTATCTATTTCTTAAAATGCTATCTGATGGCTTTCCCTGTTACTATAACAAAGAAACAGAGAAGACAGCAAGTGCCAGAGGGTTCTTTTACCACCAATATTCATTAAATAGAAAAAAGGAGTGGTTCTACGCCTAAAAACAGAATGGGTAAAGTATCTTAACCAGATATAACTGGGAAAGGGCCTTAAGTTGATATAAAATGAATTCCCACCTATTTATCAATAAAAAGATTTTAAAATGCTATCACTAACATGACTTTATATTACTTCTTTCCTCTTATTATTTATTCTCTTCTATCAAGTACACAAAAACTAGAATCTGCCAGTGTTTCTTAGCTCATGTTGAATGTGTGTACAATAACATAATTGTAGATTCATCATGTGCAATGATATAGTCATCATTAATATAAGAATATTGAACCTAAAAACAAATCAGACTATATTTTTTGTCTCTTTACATTTATATTTTCTCATGTACAGGTTATATTTTATGGGTGAATAAAATATATCTTAGACAAGTTAGAGAAGACTGACAACTGTTAGGTGATCATCTTAAAGCTCAGATCTCTTGAATCCTGGGTCAGTATTCTTATCATTTCCATTGCCACCCAGCACTAGCCTTCTGGCTCTCATCAAAATTATGAAATAGGCAAACTGATTTTTGTGACTCTGGTCCTTGTTCTTGCATAGTTTTCTCCTGAAGCATCTCTTCTTTTAACATCTAGCATGGTGTTTTGTTGTTTGTTTTGGTAGTGCTGAGGATTGAACTAAGGGTCCTGTACATGCTAGGGACCTGCTTTACCACAAAACTTAGGAAAATCCTTATTAATTACTTATTGTAACTTTAAATCAATCTATCACTTTTCTTCAGAGTATTTGTATTTTTAGGGCAATAGTAGAAATAAATTCCAGAAATCGCATCTGTCCTTGGCCACATATTCTATTTTAAGAAAGTTCTGCACCTAAGAGTTTAGAAATGGGAAATAACTATAAGACAAATAGTAGACCCTGATGTCGCACTGACACAACAGGGTTACCTCCAATAGATTTATCACAACGTTCTCTCGATATTGTCAGGGCTAGGGATTTATGAAAAAGCAATATCTATACATATTGCTCATTTGGTTGGGATGGAGTAACCAGTAGAGAACTGTAACATCATATCCATCAGGTTTAAAAAATTATGTTTATTCATTTAAAAATACTGTACTGAGAGTACTGTAGTCTAGTACAATATTCTAGGGCAGGAGTTGGCAAACTACAGTTACGGGACAAATTATCCTGTTAGCTGTCTTTGTTTATAAAGTTGTATTAGAATACAACCATTCCCATATGTTTACACACTATCCATGGCTGCTTTGGTACTATAATAGCCATGTTGCCTAGCTGTGACAGAAACTGTATGGTCCACAAAACTTGTAATATTTATTATTTGACCCTTAACAAAATACATGTGAATCTCTCTAGGACTTAGATGGTATATCTATGGCCTTGAACAATATTGGTAAGTCCTCTTCTTTTATAAAGATTAGACTTTAATGGGAAGAAAGAAGACAAAATAATTCTAAATGGAGAAGTGTCAGGAAGAAATAATATGACAGAGAGTGACTTAGGAAGTGCAATGGTCAGGAAAGGACTCACTGAGTGCATGATGTCTGAGTTGATATCCAATGATGAAAACAAGCCAGCCAGAAAGGCATGAAAAGACCCAGGGTGGTGATCTTTCCAGCAAGAGAAAACAGCATGTGAAAACTCTGACAAGGGGAAACTGGGCTTCTTTGAGGACCGGGAAGGGGGCCAGTGTGTCTGAATATGTGAGTCAGGAATTGTAGTGAGGATACAAATTCATAGTCCCTCTGACCTACTCCTGTAGATAAAGATCCATGTGTCTGTTGACACCATGGTCGTTAGCCTATGTCTCCAGACCCAGCCTTAAAGAGCCTCTGCCCCAGGAACCTGGTCCCAGTAGGACATTCTCACATGATGTTCCCAGCTGCAGCCACCTCAGTTTAAAATAAGAAACACCTGGTGGGGTCATTATTTTGTTCTCCTTATCTTTCATCTTTTTATTATACTCATTTAACTGTCTTATTTCCTCTACGCATTCATTCACTTTACCATTTTGTCTTTCATAGATGCTGTTTTACTTGAAGTTATTAATTCAATTTAATGTTTTTTTTTAAAAGATCATTTGGTACATGACTAGTAGCATGGGCATCAAGTGGGACAGCCTACTTCACAAGAAAAGGGAGGGTCCATAAGCCCTCCATGTGACCTGCAATAGCCTTTCCAACACACATATACACTGGATGTCCCTTTCTCAGGTGTCTTCTCTGAGATTAACTTTGTGCAGTAGTTCTCCAGTCTATTTTTGCTGCAGATTTACTGTCCACCAAACTTAAAGCTTAGAAATTGTTCTAGTCAGCTTTTATTTTATTTTATTTTTTTGCCACTGCTACCCAATAAGAACAATTCTACAGGAGGAAAAGTTTATTTGGCACTCATGGTTTCAGAGGTCTTAATCCACAGATGGCCAACTCCATTGCTCTAGGCCCAAGGTGAGGCAGATATCATGTCAGAAGGGTGTGGTGGAGAGCTGAGGTGGTGGTTCAGTGGCAGAGTGCTTGCCTCACACATGTGAGGCACTGGGTTTGACCCTCAGCCCCACATAAAAATAAATAAACAAACAAACAAAGAAGGATGTGGTGGAGAAAAACAGCTCAGGACATGGCCACCAAGGAGCAGAGAGAGCTCCACTCACCAATAACAAAATATATACTCCAATGCCCTACTCCTCCAGCCACACCCTATTTGTGTATAGTTACTAACTAGTTAATTCCTATTGCGAGATTAATGCACTAATTAGGTTAAAACTCTCATCACCCAATCATTTCACCTCTACATTTTCTTGCATTGTCTTATACGTAAGCTTTCGTGGGACACCTCATATCTAAACCACAACGTTCTACCCCTGGTCCTCAAAAGCACATTCCCATGTTACAGTGCAAAATATATTTAGTCTATTTCCCAAAGTCCCCATAGTCTTAACAGTTTTAGCATTACACAAAAGTCCAAGTTCAAAGTCTCCCCTGAGACTCAAGGCAAACTCTCAGCGTGGTCCCCTGTAAGAATCAAAAGCAAGTTACACATACTTGATATATAAAGACACAGAGTAAACATTTCCATTTCAAAAGGAATATATAGGGGCATAGAAAGAAGGGATGAGGACAAAGAGAAACTGAAATCCAGTTGGGCAAACGAATTCTGTAGCTCCACATCTGGCATCTGGGGCACAGGGCATTGTGAGACTTTCGCTAAAGGGCTTATGGTAGCTCTGTCCCTATGGCTTTGCCAGTCGTAGCCCCTTCTCTTGGCTTGTTTCTGTTCAATTTCTGCAGCTTTCCTTGGCACACATCCCATGTTACTATCATCTCTTAATCTCGGGAGATCTCCACTGCAGCTTCAGCTTCCTCCGCACATCTCCATGCATTACCCTCTCAGAGGCAGCCCGCAGGGCCTCTGACCCTGCTGCACTTTGGCATCCCAGGACTTCCTTTGAAATCTCAGTGGAAGCCTCCTGACCCCCTAACTCCAGCATCCTGGAATCCTGTAGAACCAGTACTACATGGTTGATGCCAAAATCTGCCACCACTTCAAGTGGTAACTAAAACTCCAGCCTGGGCAGCTGAGCATGGTGAAACAAATTCCCAGGACCCTTGTACAAGCAGGGTGCCCCCATGGTCTCTTCTCAAAGGAATTTTTACTTTTACATCCTTAAGTCTGAGAGGGTGTGGTCTTGCCAATTCCTGCGATGTCCTCAAGCCCTCTTTCTGATTTTTTCTGGTTAAAGTATTTAGTGTTCCTTTAGTGTCTGTAATGTCTTTAACAACCACTCTGTCCTTAGCCCCAGCTTTACTCACAGTTTTATGGCTAAACTGCAAATTTGTCAATTCTTTTTTTTTTTTTTTTGGTACTGGGGATTGAACTCAGGGGCACTCGACCACTGAGCCACATCCCCAGCCCTATTTTGTGTTTTATGTAGAGACAGAGTCTCACTGAGTTGCTTAGTGCCTCGCCATTGCTGAGGCTGGCTTTGAACTCGCAATCCTCCTGTCTCAGCCTCCCTAAGTGCTGGGATTACAGGTGTGCGCCACCATGCCTGGCTAAATTTGTCAATTCTTTCTGCTCTTTTTTTCTGCTCCTGATTATCACAGTAAACTTGACTAAAAGCCACCAGCAAATCCTGGTGCCAACACCCAAAGGCTATGGTACCTAAAAATTTCTTCTGCCTGGTTAAGAAGTTCATCATCTTTCCTAGATGCCCATCAATAAACATGAATGGATAAAAAATTGTGGTATATATACACAATGGAATATTAGCCATAAAGAAGAGTGATTTTATAACATTTTCTAGTAAATAGATGGATCTGAAGACTCATGCTAAGTGAAATAAGCCAATCCCCAAAAAACAAAGGTCAAGTGTTTTATCTGATATGTGGAAGCTAACCCACAAAGTTGGGTGGATAGAAGTTCAGTAAATTAGACAAAGGGGAATGAAGGGGTGGGAATAGGAAAGACAGGGAAATGAATTTGATATAACTTTCCTATGTACATATATAAATACACCACAGTGAATCTCACCATCATGTACATCAATAAGACTGGGATTCTAATTAGTAATAAGATATATTCCATACTTTTATAAATATATCAAAATAGATTCTACTGTCATGAATAACTAGAAAGAACCCTACCCCACAAAAAAGAATTCCATCACCTTTAAATTCAGCCTCACAACAAAAAGACTGAGAACATGAGCAAAATGTTACAACTTCTTAGCCAGAATGTAATATAAATGCCTTTATTCCAGTTTCCACTAGATTTGTTGTTCTCTTCTGAAATCTCATGAACCCAGTTTTATTGTCCATAGACCTACTGTCATTCTGGTCTTCTTATCTCCCACCAGATGTGCCCATTAACCTCTACTTACAATAAGCTAAAACCTTTCCAGCTTGCATCTCCAAATATCTCATAATTCCTCCCACAAATTCCAAAAAGCTCTAAGAGCTTCTGAACAATTGGGTCAGTTTAGCCACAGGAGTGACCCCACTCTTAGTCCCAATTTATGTTTTAGTTAGCTTTTTACCATTGTGACCAAAGAACTGACAAAAACAATTTTGGAAAAGGAAAGTTTCATTGTGGCTCATGGTTTCAGTTCTGTTTTCTTTTTTTCTGTTTGAATTTGTTTGCACTGCAGAATTTCCAGCAGTCTGGATTTTGCTGATGGCCTCCCTGCAGTACACTTTAACGTGTGCCTCTGACCTCTGTGTTTTTGTACATTGGTGGCTAGTTTGCTCTATAATGCTTGATCAGATTCACATTAGAAAAAAAAATTTTCTGGCAAGAATATTTCACTAGGTAGTGGTGTGTTTTCCTATCGGGAGGCAGAACATACCTGATTGTCCCTCTTTTGAAGTGTCTAGACAACAGCTGGTATGCAATGCTTCCATCCACCAATACATTCTGGGTTGCAGAATCATGATCTACTAGCTCCACGTTCCTTTTACTTATTAGCTAGAACATTCTAAAGAGAAACTTCCCCTTGTATACTCTTTGATTACTTGTAGGGAACAGTTTGTACAAGAGAGTCAAGAAAAAACTGCCAGTTGTAAAATGAAGAAATGGTTCATTAGCAATGTAAAACTGCAGAGAGTAAGTTCAAAATTTAGGAATGAGGTTAGATCAAGAATAAGTAGTATTTGGAAATACTCACATCTGCGGCCAATATCAACAATGCCACGTTAACTGTTATTGCCCAACTTGTTTTTCACATCTTTTATGTTCTATCTGAAAATAGAGTGAATCTTTCAAAGTATTTTTTTATTTACATAAGCTATGAAAAAGGAAAAAAATTAACAAAAAGGCTTTAATATGATTGGTCCTTTTCAAGGGGAGATAGATAGATCAGAGATCAGATGAATGAGTCATGAGGGATTTTTTGAATAAAATCTTGTTTGGTGACTTCATTAAACTAATTACATGGAAAAGTTTATATCGTAGTAATCTTGAGGCAAAATATAGTCTCTCATCAACCTATAATTCATTCTGTTGAAGGTAAATTTGCAATTAATTCTGCAAATATTTCAGCTTAGTTTTGTATTTAACTTAAAATGTTGATTCTGACTGTCTTCATAGCTTCTGTCACATAGTAGACATTCAATTAATATTTGAGACAAACTGGTCCTTTTAAAAAATTTTTTTAATCCCATGCTACCTAAGGTTTCTGGGACCATTTAAAAAGAATTTCATTAGACTCAAAGGTCTTTGAAAAGTATATTATTTCATTCACTAATAGAAAAAGTCTCTGATAGCCTATTTTAATAATCATTAATATAAATAATATTGTGAAATGAATGTGGCTATTACACTCTTGAGGCCTCCACTTTGCCGGAACTGAGATGTTTGCAGAAAACTCTGTGCACATACTTCCAAGTAAAACAGAGATAAGATATGTAGGCATAAAACAGTTAAATAACATAAACATAAAAATGGAAATCACGTTTGTTAAGCACATGGATGCATTTGGAGCTTGTCTTGCAGGTTCTAGCATTTTCTCCATATTTCTGATAAACATACTAAACATGGTACTAACAGTAAGGAAATCATCTTGCCACCCGGCTAGTGCCTGGGGGCTTGTTAGCTGCAATATGAAGCTGCAATCACTAAGCTAGGAATGGACTTCTAGAATCCTGAGGTTTGTGGGGCCACCTAAGTTATTTCTCTTAGTATTAATAAAAGAAGTAAGATTTAGCTAATTTGCATTTCCCCCTTTCTTGTCCTTTGAAAGACATGTGTCTTGATTCATTTGGACCTCCTCGGATCCATCTCTCCATAGTGAACTTGGAAGAAGCGTGTGGATGCTTCTTCCACTTGAGCTTGAGCTCACCTGCTCATTTACACTAATGTCTGCAGCTTCCAAGGCAATGGAATTCATAGTGCACTGTTTCTAGTGAACCAAAATCACTGAATTCCTGATCTTTGATACATAGAAGCTACCAGAGATCCCACATTTGGAGAATGGCCTCTTTTACCAAGCAACTTTGAACTCATCCTGTGATCCCAATCCTCACCTGCCACCAAACTCTATGAAGTATTAAGTAGCTTTGGGCCTTGCTAAATGAACTTCTGCTGATGACTGTACATACTTTTATCATCCAGACGAAGTAAGATGTTTTCAGTAGCTGGACTATCTCTTGGAACCTTAGTATGCTCTCTTGTAATAGCATTCAGAGGATACTTACAAAATGCAAAGGTCAAAAGATCTTTTTAATTCATTACGCGAACAATTGAAAAAAAAAAGAAAAAAGAAAAGAAAAAAAACTTATATCCTTTGGAACTGGCTAGAAAACATGTCAGTAGCCCTTACAAGAGGAAAAAGAAAAACAATGCAAATAGAAAAATAAAAGAAACTGATGCATTTTTAAAATATTACCTATGTGGTTACTTTATGTTTTTATTTTTATGGGTGTGTCTCAATTATACAAAATGGTGGGTTTTATTTTTTTTATTTTTTTGGTACTGGAGATTGAACTCAGGGGCACTCGACCACTGAGCCACATCTCCAGTCTTATTATGTAGAGACAGGGTCTCACTGAGTTGCTTAGTGCTCGCCATTGCTGAGGCTGGCTTTGAACTCGCGATTTTCCTGTCTCAGCCTCCCTAAGTGCTGGGATTACAGGTGTGAGCCACTGCGCCTGGCCAAAATGGTGGGTTTTATTGTGGCATATTTGTACATACATAAAAACACAATTTGATCACTTTCACTCCTCCTGGCCCCAATCCCTCCCTCTATTCTAATTCTAATGGTAACCCTCTGCTTTTCTGTTTTGTTTTGTTGTTGGGTTTTGTTTTGTTTTGTTTTGTTTTGCCTCCTATTTTCCAAGAGAGAAAATATAACAGTACTTTTGTCTTGGAATCAAAATTATGGTCTCTACTTTCATCCATTTTTTTTAAAAAAATCTTTATTTTGTTTATTTACTTATTTTTATGTGGTGCTAAGGATCGAACAATGCCTCACATGTGCGAGGCAAGTGCTCTACCACTGAGCCACAATCCCAGCCCTACTTTTTTTTTTTTCTGCAAATGATAATTCCTTCTTCTTTGTGGCTGAATAAAACTCCATTGCATTTGTACGACATTTTCTTTATCCATTCATCTGTTGACAGACAGCTAGGCTGGTTGCCTAATTTGGCTACTATCAATTGTGCTGCTGTAAACATTGTATCTCTAAAGTATGCTGACTTTCATTTGGATAAACACCAAGAGGTGTCAACTCATGTTTTAATGAGATAAGATCCTTATTCTGCCAGAAGGTAGGTAGCAAATTAAATTTTAAAGTGCGAAATAATAGAGGGCAAGGGAGTAAAATATGAAATAATAAGAGATCAAGTATATAATCTCAGAGACCTTGAAGTGCGTCTGTTATATTCTTCAAGGAAAAAAGGTAATAGTGGCTTCTAATTTTCATCTTCTGTCTACAAATGAAGAGTGCTGATGAAAAACAATTATTAGTACTAAAACAAAATGGAAACTTCTAGTATATGCAAGTTAGGGTGGTGGGTGGTCTTCTGCTCAGGCACATGTCCTTATCAGGGTCATTAATGCAAGTCTGTCTGCTCTCTGAGTATGTATCTGGTAGTATTATCTTGTACTCATTGATATTAAGTATTGATCAAAAGGTAATTGAAGTTCCGCTCCAGAGTTCCTGTGGACCGGCAGGAGCCGCAGAGGGCTCAGATGCGCCCTCAGGAACCTCCACGGGTGTCCAGCCAACAGGAGACCAGGAACTGCTACCTCTAGCCACTGGGGAGCCCAAATTCAGGGCAAGAGTCATTCCAGAGACACCAGCTCCAGGTAGCCACGCCCAAGGGCAGCCTGGGTCCACCCCAGTTCCGCTCCAAAGTTCCTGGGAGGAGCTACAGAGGGCCTAGATCCACCCTCAGAAAACTCCATGGGTGTCCAGCCAACGAGAGACCAGGGACTGCTACCTCTACTCACTGAGAAGACCAAACTCAGGGTAAGAGTCCCCGCAGAGACCCTAGCACGAGGAAGCCCCACACAAGGGCAGCCTGGGCCCGCCCCAGTTCCGCTCCAGAGTTCCTGTGGACCAGCAGGAGCCAGAGGGCTCTGATCTGCCCTCAGGAACCTCCACGGTTGTCCAGCCAAAGGGAGACCAGGGACTGCTACCTCTAGCCACCGGGGAGCCCAAATTCAGGGCAAGAGTCGCTCCAGAGACACCAGCGTGAGGCAGCCCCACCCAAGGGCAGCCTGGGTCCACCCCAGTTCTACTCCAGAGATCCTGGGGTCCGGCAGGAGCCACAGAGGGCCCAGATCCACCCTCAGGGAACTCCACGGGTGTCCAACTAAGGGTTGACCAGAGACTGATAGCTACCAGCCACAGAGGAAGGCACACCTAGGGTAAGAGTGGCCTGCAGAGATCCCAGTGTGAGGAGGCCCCACCCAAGTGCGCTCTGGGCCCGCCTCAGTTCCGCTCCGGAGTTCCTGTGGTCAGGCAAGACAGAAGGCCCAAAAGCACCCTTAGGGAATGCCAGGGATGCCCCGTTGAAGGCAGACCAGAGCCTGCTAGCCTCCAGCCCCAGGGGAGCTCACACTCACAGTAAGGGTCGCACACAGACTCTCCAGCTTGTGACCCTGCCTAAGTGAGACCTGGGCCCGCCTCCAGTTCCACTCCAGAGTTCCTGTTCACCAGCAGGAGTGCAAGAGAGGGGCAAAACAGCCCTCAGGGGCCGCCTCAGGAGCCCATCCAAGGCCACTCCCACTGCCCTCTAGAGGTACATCCACTACATCCGCCACCAACTTTAATGGCAGTAGTGCCCATCTGGGGACACTGGGGGAACAGAAGTAGCTCCAAGGTGAGACACAGGTAATCTGCAGTGTCAATACAAAATTATAGGATAGAAGCCATAATACCTCAGATCGGTATTTCAAGAAAGGAAGATACACAATCAACATGAAAAAACAAGGGAAGAAAGTGCCCCAAATAAACCCTGATACCACTGTAACAGAATCCATTGACAACACAGTTGATGAAATGACAGAGAAAGAATTCAGAATGTACATAA
>CM053406.1:111991106-112027878 GCA_028644305.1 Xerus rutilus | reverse complement strand
AGAAATGGGAAAACAGAGATCGGGTTATGTACTATGACTTGAAATGCATTTAAATAAAAAAAAAAAAAAAAAAAAAAAAACAAAACACTAGAAAAACTAGGAATAGTAGGAACATACCTCAACAATGTAAAAGCTATTTATGCTAAGCTCAATGCCAACATTATTCTACATGGAGAAAAATTAAAAATGTTCCCTCTAAAAACTGGAAGAAGACAGGGAGGTCCTTTTTCACCACTTCTATTCAACATAGTCCTTGAAACTGTAACTAGAGCAATCAGGCAGACTAAAGAAATTAAAGGGATACACATAGAAAAAAAAGAATTCAAATTATCACTATTTGCTGATGACATGATTCTATATTTAGAATATAAAAAAATTCCACCAGAAAACTTCTAGAACTAATAAATGAATTCAGCAAAGTAGAAGGATATAAAATCAATATCTATAAATCAAATTCAATTCTATACATAAGTGTTGAATCCACTGCAAGAGAAATTAGAAAAACTACCCTATTCACAATAGCCTCAAAAAAATAAAATACTTGGGAATCAATCTAAAAAAAGAGGTGAAGGACCTCTACAATGAAAACTATGAAACACTAAAGAAAGAAATTGAAAAAGACCTCAGAAGATGGAAAGATATCCCATGCTCTTGGATAGGCAGAATTAATATAGTCAAAATGGTCATACTACCAAAACTGCTATACAGATTTAATGAAATTCCTATTACAATCCCAATGACATTCTTCATAGAACTAGAAAAAGCAATCATGAAATTCATTTGGAAAAATAAGAGACCCAGAATAGCCAAGGCAGTCCTTAGCAAGAAGAGTAAAGCAGGAAGCATCACAATACTGGACCTTAAACTATACTACAGAGCAATAGTAACAAAAACAGCATGGTACTAATACCAAAATAGATATGTAGACCAATGGTACAAAATAGAAGACACAGAGACAAACTCACATAAAAATGGTTATTCCATACTAGACAAAGGCATCAAAAACATACATTGGAGAAAAGACAGCCTATTCAACAAATGGTGCAGGAAAACTGGAAATCCATATTACACAAAATGAAATTAAACCCCTATCTCTTACCCTGCACAAAACTCAACTCAAAATGGATCAAAGATTTAGACACTAGAATAGAGAGCCTGCACCAAATAGAAGAAAACATAGACTCAAATCTTCATCATGTTGGCTTAGGACCTGCCTTCCTGAACAAGAGTCCTAAAGCATAAGAAATAAAATCAAGAATTGGTAAATGGGATGGATTCAAACTAAAAAGCTTCTTCTCCTCAAAGGAAACAATCACTAATGTGATGAGACAGCCTACAAAATAGGAGAAAATCTTTACCACATGCACCTCAGATAGAGAACTAATCTTCAAGATATATACAGAACTTGAAAAACTTAACACCAAAAAAACAACCCAATCAATAAATGGGCCAAGGAGCTGAACAGACACTTCTCAGAAGAAGATATACAATTGATCAACAAATACCTGAAAAAATGTTCAAGATCTCTAGCTATTAGAGAAATGCAAATCAAAACTACTCTAAGATCTCATTGCATGACAGTCAGAATGGCAGTTATCAAGCATACAAACCACAATAAGTGTTGGTGAGGATGTGGGAGAAAATGAAGACTCATACATTGCTGATGGCACTGCATATTGGTGCAACCAATCTGGAAAGCAATATGGAGATTCTTTAGAAAACTTGGAATGGAATCACCATTTAACCCAGCTATCTCACTCTTCTGTCTATACTCAAAGGACTTAAAAACAGCATACTATAATGACATAGCCACTTAAATGTTTATAGCAGCTCAATTCCCAATAGCTAAACTGTGGAGCCAACCTAAATGCCCTTCAATAGATGAATGGATAAAGAAACTGTGGTATATATACACAATGGAATATTACTCAGCATTAAAAGAGAATAAAATGATGGCATATGCAGGTAAATGGATGGAGTTGGAGAATATCATGCTAAGTGAAGTAAGCCAATCCCAAAAATTCAAAGGCCAAATGTTCTCTCTGATAAGTGGATACTGATCCATAATGGGGGCGGGGACATGGGAAGAATGGAGAAACTTTGATCAGAAGGGGAGGAAAGGGGGCAGGAAAGCTGGTGGAATGAGGTGGACATCAATGTCCTGGGTACATGTATGACTGCACATATGATGTGACTCTATATTGTATAGAACCAGAGAAATGAAAAGTTGGGCTCCTTTTGTATACAATGAATCAAAATGCATTCTGATGTCATGTATACCTAATTAGAATAAATAAATTTGAAACAAAAAACAAAAAACTTAACACCAAAAAAACAAATAACCCAATCAACAAATGAACTAAGGAACTGAACAGACACTTCACAGAAGAAGAAATACAATTGATCAACAAACATATGGAAAAAATGTTCATTATCTCTAGCAATTAGAGAAATGCAAATCAAAACTAAGATTTCACCTCACTCCAATCAAAATGGCAATTATCAAGAACACCAACAACAAGTGTTGGTGAGGACGTTGGGGAAAAAGGCACATTCTTACATTGCTGGTGGGATTGAGGTATCTCCATACAGCTGACAAGAATGTGGGAAAAAAAGGTACACTGATTCATTGCTGGTGGGATTGCAAAATGGTGCAACCACTTTGGAAAGCAGTATGGAGATACCTCAGAAAATGGCTCTACCATTGACCCAGTTATCCCACTCCTCTGTTTATACCCAAAGAACTTAAAATCAGCATTCTACACTGATGCAGCCATGTCAATGTTTATAGCATCTCAATTCACAGTAGCTAAACTATGAAACCAACCTAGATGCCCTTCCACAGATGAATGGATAAAGAAAATGTAGTACATATATACAATGGAATATTACTCAGCCTTAAAGAAGAATGAAATTATGGCATTTGCAGATAAATGGATGGAACTAGAGAATATCTTGCCAAGTGAAATAAGCCTATCCCAAAAATCCAAAAGCCAAATATTTTCTCTGAGAAGCAAATGCTAATCCATGGTGGGGCAGAGGATAGGGAAAAATGATGGAACTTTGGTTTGTTAGAGGAGAATGAGGGGAGGACTGGGGTTTGAGGGGATGGGAAGGACGGTAGAATGAGACAGACATTATTACCCTATATACATGTATGATTACACTACTAGAGGGACACTGCACCACGTACAGCCAGAGGAATGAGACGCTGTGCTCGATTTGTGTACAATATGTTAAAATGCATTCTACTATAAAATAAATTAATAAAAAATAAAATAAATGAAAGTTTTAAAATTGTTTTGTTTCTAGTATATAGAATTACCATGGATTTTTATATTGATGATATTGAATCTGGTAGTCTTGCTAAACTTACTAGTTCTAGAAGCTCTCTCATAGATTGAGATTTTCTACATATACATGAATAGAGAGGATTGTATTTCTCCCTTTCCCATCTGTGTGCCTTTTATTTCCTTTTCTTGACTTCCCTAACCCTAAACCCTAACCCTAACCCTAACCCTAACCCTAGGACTTGACTAGGACCTCCAATCTGGTATTGAATAGGAGTGGTGAGAGCATAAATCCTGGGCCTCTTTCCTTAGCTTAGGTGGAAATGTTCAGTCTTTTGCCATTAAGTTTGATGATATAGGTCTTTTATTTGTTTCTTTGTCATGTAGAGATTCTTTATCATTTTCAGAAGGTTCTCTTTTTCCCAACTTAATGAAAGTTTAAAAAAATTATTGTCATAAATGGTGCTAAATTTGGTGAGATAATCTTCTAGTTTTTCTTTAGTCTGTAGCTATGGCAAATGTCACTAATTAACTTTTGAATGTTGAATTAACCTGTCATTTTCTACATAAAACTCACTTGGACATGAGATATTATAATTTTTATATGTTTCCAGATTTCACTTCATATTTTGTTGAGCTTTTTTTGTATCTATATTCCTGAGAGCTATTATTCTGTTGTTTTGTGATAATGACTTTGTCTGGTTTTGGTATCAAAACTGGCCTCAATAAGTGAGTTGAGTAGTCAGTCCTCTCTTATATTTTATGGGGGGACTTGTGTAGAATTGGTATTATTTCTTCTTTGAAATATTTGGCAGTACCTAACACTGAATTTATATGAACCAGAAGATTTCTTTATTAGAAAAATTAAAAATATAAATTTAATGTCCTTAATAGGCAATTTGGATCATTTATTTATTTTAAAGTGAATTTCAACAATTTATATCTTTCAAATAATTTGTTCATTTTATCTAAGTTATCAAAATTGTTGGCATTAAGTTGTTCATCATTGTACTTTATTGTCCTTTAAATGTCTATAGGATCTGCAGTGATGTATTTTCTTTCATTCCTAATTAGTATTGGTAGTTTCAGTCCTAATAGTCATTGTTAGTTTGGCTAAAGGTTTGTCAGTTTTATTGAGTTTTCCCAAAGAACCAGCTTTTGGTTTCATCGTTTTTCTGTTTTCATTTTTTTTTTAATTTCATTGATTTCTATTCTATTTCCCCCCTCCATCTCTTCCCTTGAATTAATTTGCTTTTATTTTTTTCAATTTCTTAAGGTAGAAATTAAGATGGTTGTTTTAGTCCATCTAGGCTGCTGTAACAAAAATGCTTTAAACTGAGAGGCGTATAAGCAATAGAAATGTATTCCTCAAAGCTCTGGAGGCTGGGAAGTCCAAGATCAAGGAAGTTGTAGATGGTTGGTTGCTGGTGAGGGACTCCTTCCTAGCTCATGGATGGCACTTTCTCACTGTGCCTTCATATGGGACATGGAGTGTTTCCACTCACTGGGGTCTCCTTATGTCTCATTCATGTAGGAAAAGCCCTCAGGACCTGGCCTCCTCTCAAAGTCCCTGCTTCCCAATGCTACTACATTGGTCATTAAGTTTCAACAGATGAATCTGGTGCACGGGGTAGGGGGTAGAGAACACAAACATCCAAACCATAGCAAAGCAATTATTGATTTTCTTCTTTTCTAATATAAGCACATAATGCGACGATATGTAGTTTTATTGTTAGTTAGAGAACAGCATGATTTTCATTCTTTAAAATCTGTGCAAGTATTTCAGAATATGAATCTATTCATTTAGCCCAGAATATGGCCTATGTTGGTGAATGTTCCATATATATTCTGCTCTTGTTGAATGAAATGTTGTTTTCACCCAATGTCGACTAAGCCAAGTTTGTTTACAGTATCAGGTCTTCTACATACATAGGTTTTCCTGATCTCTAACCATAGTCTATCTTCAAATAATATTATACTGCTTCTCAAATAGCATGAGAACTTTATGATAGTGTATTCCCACTTCCCTGTTTTATCTTTTGTGTTATTGTTGGCATGCATTTTACTTTTATGTATGTCGTAATCCTAAAATTAATTACTTCTGTATTTTTTTCTTTAGAAAATCAATTATCTTTTGGAACAATTAAAATGAAAGTGTCTTTTATATTGCACCTTCAGTTTAACCAATGTAACTTTATTTCTTTGTGTAGATTCAACTTTCTGCCCAGCATCATATTCCTCTGCTTGTAGAATTTCCTTGGCCATTTCTTGTAGTACAGATTTTCCAGCAGTAAATTCTCTTAGTTACTCTTTATCCTGTATTTATGTGAGAGTTCAAATACTTTACCTGAGGCAGAAAAATGTATAAAGATGAACACCATCGATTCCTTTTCTCCCTGTAGGCACATCAAGAGATAGAATCTGCTTTGCTTTTTCTTGTACCTGGGCTGACCTTGTAACTTGC
The DNA here is from genome assembly GCA_028644305.1 of Xerus rutilus. NCBI lineage: Eukaryota > Metazoa > Chordata > Mammalia > Rodentia > Sciuridae > Xerus > Xerus rutilus. The sequence continues at coordinate 112,022,124 of CM053406.1, read as the reverse complement.
TGTGACCAATGAATATGCAGAAGCAGTCCATAGACTAGCAATAATACTTTTGCTATGCACATTTAACTAATATTGTTGCATAAAAATTATAACTGCTTCTCAGTAGTCTTGCCAAGATTCCAGATATTTAAGATCTACTAACATTTTTATTGAGTGCAAGAAAAGCCTTGTATATCTTTCTTCCTTCAGATCTTAAAGTGATGGTGTATTGTAGCAAAAGAGAATATGTATTTTTTTTTTATCCTCAGTTGAAATGAATCACTTCTCTTTGGCTGCAAGCCATTAAATAGGGATGCACATGGATGGTCAAAGCACTGTTTCTGGGCTCAGCAAGCTGAGACTGTCTTGTGAGATGAAATCAGAAGCCTGTTGTTTTAGCCTTAGGAGAAAATAAAACTGGTGAGATAATCTGTTAATTAATGTGGTTACTAAGGAACATTTAATGTTTTTATCAATTTCCCCTACTTCCTTTCAAAGAAGCTTTAAAGCAATGCTCATTAATAAATTGTCAGTCAGTTTTCCCTTATTGTGACAAAATACCTGAGATAATCAACTTCTAAAGAGAAAAGTTTTATTTTGGCCCACAGTTTCGGAAGTTTTACCTCATGATCAGTTGGCCCTAATGCTTTAGGGCCTATGGTGAGGTAAGCCATTATGAGGAGTGCATGGTAGAATTAAGCTACTTACCTCATGGCCAGAAAGAGAAGAAAAGAAAGAGGAAAAGAACAGGGTCCCAGAATTCCCTTCTATGGCACCCCCCCCCCCAGTGACCTGAAACTTCCCATTAGACTCCACCTCTTAAAGGTTCCACCACCTCCCAACAGCATCAAGCTGAGGAACAAGTCTCTAGTGGGGGTCACTCAAGATCCAAACCATAGCACAGCCTGAGGATGCATAGAACTCTACGTGGCTGACTCCCTTGTACCCATTTTGTAGGGTGAAAGAAACATTCTCCTTGAGGCCAGTAGCTGATAGATAGAGGAAGAGAAAGATGACTTCTGGGAGTACATGCAAAAATGAAATACCTGCTACCAGGCAGTATTTATTGAAAATATTTACATGCATTCATTGTATGCTAAATGGAATAAATAAGGTTTTTTTTCTACTGACCAGTATTCACATTATTCATTGCCCACTTAGTGTATTGTCCACTTTGTCTCCGGCTGCTGCAAGTCTTGGCTTTGGATAGCTGAGTGTTTGCAGATAGCCCTAGCAAGCCTTGCTGTCTCAATGGCAGTCACACCCTCTCTTTTGTACAAGTGTTCTCTACCGCCAGTGACTGGTCAGAGTGAGCAGAGTCTCAGCTCCCTGGCCCTAGATTGGAGAGCTCTACAGGGCCCTGCCTCTTCTGGAGCACCCCCATAATGGAATGAATCCCTCTCCTGCTCCCTGGTGCTCGCTCTTTCCCTCACAGATGTTGATCCTTACACCACTGGCCAGTAAATATTGTTCATCTCAGAGAGTGTTTCCAAGTGGGAAACCAAGCTACAATGAATAAATTCAGGTAGGTGTCCCCTGCCCAATTTGTAGGTTGAATTCTCAACCTCCAAGGGGATGGTATTAAGGGGTGCTTGGGAGGAGATTAGGGAATAAGAACTCTGCTTTTATGATTAGAATTAGTGCCCTTATAAGACAGATGCCAGAGAGCTCTCTTGCTCCTTCTAAGGAAGAGACTAGGATATAGCAAGCAGATGTGGTCTACAAACCAGACAGGAGGCTTCCGCCTGATTTCAAACCTACTGGCACCTTCATCTTGGACTTCTTGGCCTCCAGAGCTGTGGAAGAGAAATGTCTGTAGTTTATAAGCCACCCAGTTTGTGATATTTTACTATAGCAGCCCAAACAGACTAAAGCACCAACTCAAAGCCCTTATTTCCCATGGTCCCCATTCCATTTTATATTATCTTGAAGGAAATAATACATGTTATTGTACATTTTAATCTGTAAATATATCAAGATGGATCTGTAAAAGATATGGAGTCTTTTTAAAGATCATAACCACAATACCATTATTATAGCTTTAAGAATTGACAATGATTCCTCATCAAATAACATCTGTGTTCAGTTCCTTTGTATCAGGATCTATATCAGTTCCTATACAGTGCAATTCATCATTAGTCTTTTAATTTTCTTTTGACTTATGGTTTCTTTCTCTCTCGTTAGGTGGTTTTTAAACAGTATACTTTTCAAATTTTATGATGCTCTGCTCATAGTCTCAGTCCCAGGAGCCTTTGGTAATACACATGACGTAATGACAGTTGCCTTCTCAGGCAGTTTTATGGCCCAGATGTTATGGTAAGCTCATGTTATAGTTTGGATCTGGAATGTCCCCCAAAGTCTGGTGTGTTGAAGACTTGGTTCCCAGTTGAGGGTGCTTCTGGGAGGTGGTAGAACCTTTGGGAGGGAGGATCCAATTGGAAGAGGTGGCTCATTGGGGGCAAAGCTTTTAAAGGGTAGATTTTGCTCCTGGACACACACACACACACACACACACACACACACACACACAGTCTCTCTCTGTTGCTCTCTCTTCTCTCTGATTTCTGGTCACCACAAGGTAAGCAGCTTTGTTCCACCATGTGCTCCTTGCTGTGATGTTCTGCCTCACCACAGTTCCAGAATCAATGGAGCCAAGTGTCCATGGACTGAAACCTCTGAAACCATGAGTCAAAATAAATGTTTTCTACTCCGAGTTGATTTTCTTGGGTATTTTATCTCAGTAGCAAAAAGCTAACTAATAGTGCTCTGCATATATTATCTCATTTCAACTAGTTTTTTTTTTTTTAATTTTAAATCTGTGCTGGATTTGAACAGGGCCTCATGCTTGCCAAGCATGTGATTTATCGCTGAGCCATGCTCTCAGCTCCTGCTATCTCATTTAATCATTACAACAACCCAGCCAGCTAGGTTTTGTCGGCCCCTTTTTATACACAGAAAGTTGAGGGTTAGAAAGATGAAGTAATTTGCCTGAAACATAGTTAATAAGAAACAGAGCAGATATTGAAAACCACGTCATTCTGACTCCAAAGTCCATGTCTTTAACCTCTAGGGTCTATCACCTGAGTAAACGCATCCACAGAAATTAATACACTTCTGAGTGAAGCACTACATTATTCTTGGTACTTTTACAGGTGTTGGAAATGTTTCTTAGGTTAATGAAGGAAATTGGATGCCATTGCAAAGTCACCATGTAATCCAGCTACACTAACAGACAGGTGTTGAGCAACTTCTGTGTACATAGAACTGAGTAGGAACTGGGTGAAATCAGCAAATAAACCATATTTGGTCACTGTCTCTTCTAAACAAAAAGAATTTTTTGTCTCATTTGGGGGACTTGGGGGGGTGCTTTTCCTCTTGAACAATGTGGGAGCTGTAAGATGCTGGAGTGAGGCAGTTCCAGGCAAGGCTTGGTGGATGGGGACCCCATTCTAAGGCAGTTCAGGGGCTTCTGTTTTCCCCTGTTGATTACACGGCAATGTGGAAGCATCCACTGCCCCTTTCTCCATAAATCTCTATGAGCAGATGGGAACTGCTGGTGGGTCCAGGCTAAGGGCATACTGCCTGTCCATGTTAGCTGATATTGTCTTTTTCTTCAGTCTCTTTAAAAAAAAAAAAAAAAAAGCCTGGGATTGTCTTTGCATCGGTAATAGCCCTGCTCCCTTTGACCCCTGTTATCTTTTATCTCACCAGCAGACTGACCTAACACATCCTTTGGCTTTGTTTAGGTTGGGCAATCTGCCAGCTCTACCTTGGCAGGAGAGCCCCAGTCCCCAAAATAACCACTTTTGTGCCTCTCTGATTACACCTTGAACACAACTCTAGATTGTTCTTTGTGAGTAAGGAGCAGCTTTCACTGTAGGAGGCAGACAAACCCTGTGCTTAGCACAGACCCATCTGGGACTCCTTTTAGTTGACTATCTTAGAAATGAAGCTCTTCTTTCTAGTGCCTGGGAGGACTACTTTATTTGGCATCTTTATCACAGAAACCATGGGTGTATGGTGCTGAGTAAAAGCGGTAGGCTGAGCATCAAAGTTTTCATCCTTATTTTGTTACCTACCATCAACAGGAGCTTAGATTCAGACTCCCTGACCCTTTACCCCCAAGCCTAGTGTACTCCTTCCTTACACACCCAGCAGTTATGATCTTCTCAGAAAAGACAAGTAGGTTTGAACATTAATAAGAGCAAAACCTAAGCTGAGAACTAAAATTGATGGCCGGCTCCTGCCCTTCAGACTGTATATAACAATGAATATAAAAGCCAGAAGCAAAATATTTTAACTATCCACACTAGCAGCTCTTATTATTGAGAACCGTGATTTAGTTCTATAATCCACAAGCCCTTACTTTGAAGATTTGTATAACTTCATGACTATATTACCTCTGAGGACATTTTTTTTATATTAACATTTTTTATTATTATTACATTGATAGCATATGGCAGTTACCCATACTATCCATCAAATATTTCTGGTTTCCTCTCAGATGCAAAATAACATTGAATTTCTGAACTCTCGGGGTTTGGTGCGGCCATACCATTTGCTTTAATTAAGGCAATATACCTGGGTGCAGTGGCGCATGGCTGTAATCAGTGACTCTGGAGGCTAGAGTAGGAGGATTTCAAGTTTGAGGTCAGTGTGGGCAACTTAGGAAGACCTTGTCTCAAAAAAAAAAAAAAAGAAAAAAAGCCAATGGAAGCGTCGTCCCCTTGCATCCTCACAGGTTTTGAGGGGCAAACCGTGACTGCAAATGCTTTGCTTTATCAGCCATGGCAGCAGGAGGCCTCCCATTACTCCCTCAGTCTGGTTGCCTTCATGATGCCAACACTGGGCAGAGCCCCCAGCAAACTGCCACCTGATGAATGTGCCACATGAGCTAGAAATAAAAGCTGATATTTTAAATTTCTTCAATTCTGAAGCTGGATGTTGCCCCAGCCCCTCCTGGCCTGCATGACTGATTCACAGGGTCTCTAAAAACCTGAGGGCTGCGGGGTAGCTCGGTGGTGGACCATGCACTTAGCATGTGTGAGGCTCTGAGTTCAATTTCCAGCACCTCACCCCACAAAAAAGAGGGAGGAAGCTTCTGAGGATTAAGACAAGCCTGTGAATAACCTTTGAAATAATGCCAAACAGAAAGAAATTGAGTTGGTCAAATGCTTGTGCTCAGAAATTGGAACTAATAATAGTTTTGCCATGCTTTCTAAAAAAGGCTGGTTTTCTGATCCTCTGGAGACTTTCGGTGTGCACATGTGTGTGTGTGTGTGTATGTATGTGTGCATGCGTGAGATACACGAGATACACAATAAGTCTTCCTCTAACGAGATTTTTGTTTTTCAAAAACATTAGACTTTTTTTTTTTGGTACGAGGGATTGAACTCAGGGGTACTCTACCACTGAGCCACATCCCCAGTCCTATTTTGTGCTTTATTTAGAGACAGGGTCTCACTGAATTGCTTAGTATCTGGCTTTTTGCTGAGGCTGGCTTTGAACTCGTGATTCTCCTGTCTCAGCCTCCCAAAGTGCTGGGATTACAGGGGTGTGCCACTGTGCCTGGCTCACATTAGACGTTTTTATAAAGGGCAACTGGGCATGATGGCGCACGCCTATAATCCCAGTGGCTTGGGAGGCTGACCTCAGCAACTTAGTGAGGCCTTAAGCAACTTAGTGAGACCCTGTCTCAAAATAAAATATAAAAATGGGCTGAGGATGTAAAAAATGTGAGGATGTTCAGTGGTTAAGCACTCCTGGGTTCCATCCCTGGTACCAAAAAAAAAAAAAAAAAAAAAATTGTCAAGTGACAAATGACCCTGGGGGAAATTACCTTTGTATTTAAAATTTTAAACTTCTCATTTTTAAAAATTAGGTTCTAAGATCTCCTCTACCCATATTCTGCTGGATTGGCCCTCTTTGAATATATTTGTTGCAAGAACCTGACAAGCCTGAATTGGTAAATCCAATATTGAACAAACTTCTGCTAAGCTTTACTGTGCCAAATTTATATTTTAGCACCCTCTGCTGGAGAAATGATGTAAATCTTAGGCAAATACAGGTGATTCCTGCCAACATGAATTTTTGAGTTGTGCCTTTTAAATATAAGCTCTGGAAAAGCTGTTATTTAAAACATGTGCTACAAGAAGTCTCTCCTTTAAATAAATGCCCTTCTGAGAAACTGTCCATGAGCCAAAGGTATTTGTCTCCTCTAGATCCTGTAGAAAAATAAATTTAGATGCATATAGTCACTAATATGTCTAATTAACACACATTAAAGTATACCTAATGAAAATGAGAATTTATAATTTTTCTCCCTCACAACACCTCTCTGCCACACACACTCATGAGCGAGCCTTTGTACACATATATCAGCTTCCAGTCTTCCCACAATATCTTCTGATTCATCTGCTGAATCTCAGTACAAATGATGTTCTCCCTGCTCTTCATTCACCCCCCAGTGCTAAGTGCCAGGAATTCCATTTTGAGTTCAACAGATGGGATTTCTGTCCTGGGGAGTTTACAATCTTACCGGGAAGCAGACGTTCCCCAAATGAAGAGATCAGTACGTGTTTAATTGTGAACTGTGATGGGTGCGGTGACAGGCAACGACTCAGGTGGGGATGTAATGGGGAGACATGATCTAGGCGAGTCAAGTACAGGTGGGACTGGGCAGAGATAACTGAACTCAATAAACAGGCTCTAACCAGCCGACCAGCGGGGTGGGTAGTGTCAACAGTCTGCACCCAGAGAGAGCTTGGATGGCTCTCCCAGTGCCAGAGCTGGGAGGTCCAGAGAGGGAGAGGCAGAGGGGAGGGAGACAATGTCTGGGTAGACTCAGGGGACCTGTCCATTATAGTAGGGAGTTTTTCTCTTTAATTTAAAAGTAATGGGAGCTGGTAAAAGGCAGAAAGGGGATTGGGTAGGACACCATCAGCCCTGTGTTTCAGAACAAAATTACTCTTGCTGTGTTTGGAAAAGGAAGCTCTAACTGGATATAACAAGAGTGACCGAATTAAACCTACTGCTGAGCATGACACTTAGGACTTTCTAACTAGACCGTGTTTTCCCAATTTCATACTCCCACGTGCTCTGTGAGAATGCCTGTGACCATGTTCACTTGAAATGCGCTTGTGTTGTCCTCCCGTTTTTTTGTATTCCTGTGGAAATGCCATACATCATTTAGAAGACCAACACAAAGCCACCTCCTTTGGGGATCGTTTTCCGATTCCCCACTCAAAATAAGTCTTGCTTCTACTTTCTCTGTACTTTCATAATATTGGAATTGCATTTCTATGCAAGCATTTTAGACTTCTCTCCATCATAAAATTGTAAAGAATACAATAGGGACAAGGTCTTCTTCTTTTTTATTATACCTACCTCCCCCATATTTCCTTGATCATTGCCTTAAACTCCATAAATGCAGTTTAAGGTGAAATTTCACTATGCACTTTATTACACCCCTTAATCAGTTTCATTAAGTCCCCCAGAAATGCAGACTACTAAGGATACATCCATGCACATCACTCCTAAGAGCAGAATGAGCCAGGGTGTGAGGTGTTGTTTGATTTGAGACAGAACAGAAGAGAAAGAAGAGAAAGAGAGAGGAGGTGGAAATGAATAAGGAGGTGAGTTACAGCAGGTGGACAAGTAGGTGAGAGGATGACTAGTAACCAAGTGACCAGAGAGTCTGCACGTAAATCACCATGCTGATCTAAAGCCAAAGGCTTTCTTCAGACCACTAATGTCTTGCTCACACAAAGGGTTGGAGAAACAGATACACAATAGTTACCAATACTTACAGATAAACTAGTTGAGAAATTCAGTCATCTCTTAGTATCCAAGGAGAATTGGTTCCAGGACCCCTGCACACACCAAAATCCCTTGATACTCAAGTCCCTTATGTAAAGTGACGTAGTATTTGCGAATAACCTGCGAACATTCTCCCCTAGACTTTAGATCATCTCTACATGATTTATAATACCTAAAAAAATGTCTGTGCTGTGTAAATAGTTGCTGTACTGTATTATTTAGGGAATCACGACAGAAAAAAATCTACATGTTCGGTAGTGATACATTTTTTTCCCCAATAATTTCTGATTCCAGATTTGTTGAAAATGTGGATACAGATCACATGGATACCAAGAGCTGACTACATATATATACCTCAAGATGTAAGACAAGATGCAATGGGTACTAACTACTCTCTTTTGCCATTTTCTACTTTGGGAAAATCTCTAGTAAACCTACATTGATCAGTTTTGCTCTCCGCAGAGTGGCCAAAGCTGAGATCTGAGCCCAAGTATCAACTGAGAATTATATCGACAACATGGATTCTGACTGTGAAGATCTGGGATGGGGCAGAGGGGTGGTGTGCTGAGATTCTGCTTCAGATGATGCAGATTCTATTCATCTGTGCCTACATTTAAACTCCAAGAGAGTGGATGGTTTGGGCTAATCCTTTCCACTTCTTTTGCAATTATCATATTGGAAGAACTCTACTCTTGTGTAGATCTTCACCTCTCACAGCTTAATCTTCAGAGTTATGATTGAAAACAAAATAGAACATTGCAAGGTATGAAAGTGAAAGGTTAAGTCACAGTCTTAAACCTAAGTGTAGAAATAAGATAGACGGATAAAGGAAAAATACAGGTTGAGTACTTAGAATTGGAAAATCCTGAATCCAAAATGCTTCAAAATCTGGAACTTTGAGTATCAACACAACACCACAAGTTTGGAAAACTCCACCCCTGACCCCATGTAACAAATTACAGACAAAACAGGAGCATGAAACAGCCATCAGCCTCTGTGTTGAAGGAGTATATGAAGCATAAATGAAATTCATATTAAACTTGGCTCTCATCCTCAAGGTGTCTCACTGTGTAAATTCAGTATTCCAAAATTGAGGGGAAAGTCTGACATTCAAAACACTTCTAGTCCAAACATTCCATGTAAGGGATACTCAACCTGTACTGTGGTTAACTGTTTAAATGGCAATAGGGAAACCAGTGTGTGTTCAGAGCCCAACTATAATCTAACTAAATCCCTTCTAAGATTTGAACCATAAAGGCTTTATATTTATATGGATTTCCACATGGTCAGAATGGAAGTAGCAGACAGAATAATTGAAATAAAGATATTTTTCCAAATAGAGTCCATGTTGTCAGCTTTGTGCCACTGTGACAAAATACCTGACATAATCAGATTGTAACAAGGAGGTTCATTTTGACTTTGTGTTTCACAGGTTTCAGTTCATGGTCACTTGGACCTATAGCTTTGGGGCTGTGGCAGCACAGTCCATCATGGCAGGAACACGAGGCAAATGTGGCCTGCTCACTTCATGGAAGCCAGGAAGCAAAGAGAGAGGAAGAAGAGAGACTAGAGTTCCAAAATCCCCTGCAAAGGCACACCTGAGTGACCTAACATCTATAGGCCTCACCTCTAAAGGTTCTACCACTTCATGATAGTGCCACAGGCTGGAAGCCACAACTTCAATACATAGGCCAACTTTGAGGGGACATTCAAGATCCAAACTATAGCAAGGTCCAAATGGAAAAACTTTCCTGTCCCTGGCTCCTCACTCCTGTCACAAAGTTTGCCCTTCTTAGTAAAGTCATTGTAAGCATCCTCTCTTTCCTGCCCTCCCCGTCCCCCATGCCGTTGTCCAGGATGTCACCAGCCCACAGGTGCATCCCCATGGGTCTCCTTTGGTTACCCTGAGACCAAACATCCTTCCAAACATGTCCTCCACACCACTGCCAGGTCCAATCTTCTGAAAACACTACCTTGTTTTTGTTACCCTTCCTCTTTATTCTCCCAGCAGTCCTTTGGCTTTGATGTCCCTGAATTTGCAGATGACAACTTGAGTCCTGTCTTGAACTCTCTGCACGCACAAACACTGGAATCATCCTGCCAAAATTTTAAAAAAAAATTTTTTTTTATCTAGATGTACCACCACTATCATGATCCAAATCCCACATGGCAAATGTCACCTTAATCTCTCCAAGTCAGAGATTTCTGCTCACCCACTTTTATTCTGTCTCCCAGGCTAACAGTCTAGAAGATATCAGCTCTTCCCCATCGTCAGCAGCAACTCTGGGGCCTTGTCTTCACAGTGTTGTTCCCATTTGTCCTTCCTTCCCTAACTTTAGTTCTTGTGGCTTTTTACCCTGTATCATTATGTAGAATAATAAATTAAGAACATGAGAAGAAAAGATGAAGGAAAACAAGCTTTTGGGCTTTTCTTCTTTTTTGTCTTATTAAAATTTTTTTGCTATTACAATTTTTTAAAGTTTTTTTTTTTGGAGGGGGACGGGGGTACTTGAGATTGAACCCAGGGGCACTCAACCACTGAGTCACATCCCCAGCCCTTTCTATACTTTTTATTTAGAGACAGGGTCTCACTAATTGTTTTGAGCCTAAGTTGCTGATGCTGGCTTTGAACTCATAATCCTCCTGCCTCAGTCTCCTGAGCTGCTGGGATCACAGGCCTGAGCCACCATGCCGAGAACAAGAATATGTTTTTAAGGTGGGTGCAGTGGCACATGCCTATAATCCCAGCAGTTTGGGAGGCTGAGGCAAAAGGATCACCTTGATCTTGGACTTTCCAGGCTCCAGGACTGTGAAAAATAAATTTCTGTACTTTCTTAGGTTTTTTTTTTTTTTGGTACCCAAGATTAAACTTAGGGGTACTCACCACTGAGCCACATCCCCAGCCCTATTTTATGTTTTATTTTGAGACAGTGTCTCACTAAATTGCTTAGCACCTCGCTGTTGCTGAGGCTGGCTTTGAATTCGCAATTCTTCTGTCTCAGCCTCCCAATGTGCTGGGATTACAGATGTGCGCCATCGCACCTGGCAAATTTCTGTACTTTATAGGCCACCCAGTTTATGGTGTTTTGTTATAGCAGCTGGGTTGTATTAAGACACTGAATTTTATGCAACAAAAAGTGATTCTCTATAGCATACCACATAGTAAATGCTTTGGAGAAATTAACCACATTTAATCTGTTTCTGCAGAGAAGAAAGGATGTCTTAATAAATGAAGAAGTCATTACTTTAGAAATTTACCCTATGGAAAGAGTATTTTTTCAAGAAATGTTTAAAAACATTTCCACTGTTATGTGATTTAATTGTCAAAAACCATACAACGATATCGTCTCTCTGCACACAAACGTAGACACAGAGATGCTTTACTTGCTCAGACATTTTCTAAACAAAGTTTCTCCTGGTTTTTAACTTGTTTATAAAAATGGGAAAAAAGTAGCAACTTTTATTAGTGTTTAAGAACAACACATTAGCACCAGAAAGACGGAAATTTTCCAGCCGAATTTTAATAAAAATCTTTGTATAATTAAAGGGGATGGCTCTCCCCCTCCCTAATCTCAAGGGAAACAGGATTGCCTTTCTTTTCCATCCTGGGCAGAGTTATCTGTCCTTGAGCACACACCTACCATAGGAACAAAGTAATCCAGATTTGGGGGAGGGCACTAGAAGATCAGAAATGACTCTCTCAAATTAACAAGTGAATTACAACTCCAACAGAGAACACGGTGGAATTCAGCTTTTAAATCACCTCTTTAAAAGCCCCTGTTGGGGACTGGGATTGTAGCTCAGTGGTAGAGTGCTTGCCTCGCGTGCGTGGGGCCCTGGGTTCGATCCTCAGCACCACATACAAAGCAATAAAATAAAGACATTTAAAAAAATAAATAAATAAATAAAATAAAATAAAAGCCCCTGTTGGGCTGGGGATGTAACTCTGGTGGCAGAGTGCCTACCTCCCTTGCACAAGGCCCTGGGCTTAAACCTCAGCACCATCAAAAAAAGAAAATTAAAAGCCCCTATTCCCACTGATGGACAGAATCACAGCCTCTGGGACAGAAGTCCCCTGGGTTTCTCCTTTGCTAGTAAAGCAATAGATCTTCTTTTTCCTTTTTTTCAAAATTAATAAAGTGGGGGCTGGGATTGTAGCTCAGCGGTAGAGCGCTTGCCTTGCATGCGCGAGGCCCTGGGTTCGATCCTCAGCACCACGTACAAAGCAATAAAATAAAGACATTGTGTCCATCCACAACTAGAAAAAAAAATTAATAAAGTGGATGGGATTGAAAGAAATATGAGTCGCAATTCAAAAGTCAGTCAGAGATGCGCCACTTTCATTTGAATCCCTCCATCCAATGAGATGTGGAAGGAAAAATGTTCTCTACCCACCACACTGCTGACAGAGAGAGAGAGAGAAAAAGAGAGAGAGCAGTGTTTTCACACCAATCAGTCATCCATGTGTCCAGACACCCACTGGGTGTCCTACGATTGAACTCTGATACGACTACCCAGAATTCGTGCAGACCCTACAGGTTAAGTGCTCAATCTCACAAACCTTGACACTTCAGATGCTGGTTGCATCCTTCTAACCAACCAAGGGTAAACCAAGGGTAAATCAAGGGTGGGCTCCCATGATTCCATTCTCAGGTTCCACAATTTGTTAGAGCAGCTCACGGAGCTTGGGAAGCATTTTACTTCTTTTACTGGTTTGTAATAAAGGATATGATATATGTTGTGAGCAGTGCAATTAATACTTGGAGGCGGATTGTCTTTAAATGCAAGCATATGTTCAATCACAACAATCATCAAATATAATTAATTAATGCAAAATGTGCTGGAGCACCCCAACTAGCATTCAATGTGCACTAACGTTATCCTTGTCTGGTGGTTCTCTTCAGCCGATGGCTGGACGTCAGGGAATGGTGGAGTTGATCTAGAGACAGATAGCAAGCATATCCATCATTTTCAAAAGATTTTTAAAGGTAATGAAGACTATTTGGTGATTGTTGTGGGTCAAATTGTGTCCCATAGGAAGGTAATTTTGAGTACCTTAGAATGACCTTATTTGGGAACAGGGTCCTTGTAGATACAGTTAGTTCAATTCAGAGGAGGTCTTAAGGGTGGGCTCTTGGCTAATCTTATGTAACTAGAGTCCTTATAAGGAGAGGCGGCAGAGGCACAGGGGACAGGCCAGGTCAAGAAAGAGCAGAGCTGGATCTTCCCCTAGGGCCTGCTGAGGGAACATGGCCCCTGGCAGCACCTTGATTTTGGACTGCAGCCTTGATTTAACCTTGATGTTGGACTTTCTGGGTGAGTCTTTCTTCCTTCCTTTCTTCCTTCTCTCCCTTCCTCCTCCGCTCCTTCCCTTTCTTCCTATAATTGCTGTTGGTACTCAGGGGAGCTGTCTACCACTGAGCTACATCCGCAGCCCTTTTTGTCTCATTTTGAAACAATGTTTTGCTAAATTGCCCAAGTTGGGATCCTCCTGCCTCAGCTTCCCAAGTGGCTGGGATTACATGTGTGTGACATCAAACCAAAGCAATTTTGGTCACTCAGTTTGTGGTATTTTGTGGTTCTATCAAACTAATACAATGATTTTAAACATTTCCTGTGTCATTAAAACTACAATTTTAAAAGCTTAAACATCTTTCTCTTTATCTCATCCTATTGAATGTCTACACCAGTGTTTCATAATATAAAGTAACAAGGATAATGATTTATAAGCAAACGTGTATAAAATGTGTATGTTTAATTTTTTTTTGTTGTTTGAAAATTAAGAATGGTATACAATTAAAATTGTTTGAGTGGGTGCTGGAAATTATGTTTGAAAAGTTATTCACAGAAAGAATTTGAGGCCGAGGACAATGAGCTTCTTCCTCTGTCTCTGCCAAGCCTTGGGGATGTACTTATCCAGGATTTCCTTAATCCAATTTTAGAATTTGAATTTTTCTGGGTCATGGGATCAGACAAAGCCTATCCAGTCTGCAGTTTTATTTTTTGCTCCCTTTCCTCCTAGGATGCTACCTTTTGGCATCTCTGCCAATGTGCTTGGTAGTCTTCCAGTGCCCCAAGTCTAGGCTCTACTTTGTGGCCCCCAGGACTGTGGAAAGCAGTGCTCAGTGTTATCTGAATATAAGAGTCCCCAAATGGGCTGGGGACTTAGCTCAGTTGGTAGAGTGCTTTCTTTGCATATACAAGGCCCTGGGTTCAATCCCCAGCACCACAAAAAAAGAAAAAAAAAAGAGTCCTCAAATGCCTTGCTTTCATTTCTGGATTTCCATTTCTATCTTCCACCTGGTTGTTCCTTATTACCTTGTTAGCTGACTGATATTTGTAAAAAAGTGTCTTTTCATTCTGATTTTTTAATCGTATTTGTTCAGAGGGTTGACTCAATTGGTCTAGGCTACTTTTACCAAAAGCATAATCAAAACACATGTAGAGGCCACTATCCCAGAATGTGTGCCTAGTATCTGCAAGGGCCTCAGTTCAATACCCAGTACTGTAAGATGGTAATAATGATAGTAATGATGATGAGGGTGTCAGCTAAAAAATGGAGTGAAATACAGACCACTATCATAGACTATGCCAAGAATCTCTTAAATAAGCCCTAGTCTTTTCTGACTCCTAATCATTTCTTCATGTTGCTGCTCAATCAATATTTTTTTTAAATTCTATTTATTTATTATTTATTTTTGCAGTGCTAGGGATCAAACACAGGGCCTAGTGTAAGTTAAGCAAATGCTCTGCCATTAAGCTATGTCTCCAACTCTTACTTTTATTTTTGATTGACACATAATCGTACTTATTTATGAGGTACAATGTGTGTGTGTTTTGATGCATATGTTCATCGAGTGGTGATCAAATCAGGGTAATTAGCATATCCATTACTTTAAATATTTATAATTTTTTGTGATAAGGATATTCAAAATCTTTCCTAGCTAGTTGGAGAGCTGACTTATGGGTTCTGACAGGGGAGCGCAGCTGCTCCTATACCCTTGACTGAAGCCATCCTCCTCTGTCAAGGAAGGTTGTCCTTTCTGACAGTATGCAGCTTCAGGATGGACGCATATGAAGCAGGAGGGGGAAGGGTACATCTGCCTAGCTAGCCAGGTCAGCCCAAATCAACCCAGGCAATCTGTGCTGTGACAGATGTGGCAGCCAGATCATGCTAACATCCTCTTTTAGCTAGTTTGAAATACACAGCACAATATTGTTAACTACTGTCTCCCACTGTAACTCATACTAGTTGGCCCGCCTATCCCCATTTCCCTCTCTACCCTACTCCTCCCAGCCTCTGGTAACCACCATTCTACTCTTAACCTCCATGAGATTTATTTATTTTTCTTTCTTTCTTTCCTTTTCTGTCTTTCTTTTTTTTGTACTGGGGATCGAACCCAGGGACGCTTAACCACTGAGCCACATTCCTAGCCCTTTTTATTTTTTATTTTGAGACAGGCTCTCTCCAAGTTGCTTAGGCCCTCGCTAAATTGCTGAGGCTGACCTTGAACTTGCAGTCCTCCTGCCTCAGCTTCCTGAGCTGCTGGGATTACAGATGTGTGCCATCACAACCAGCTGAGATTTACTTTTTTAGTTCCACATGTGAGTGAGGTCAGGCCTTGTCTTTCTGTTTCTGGCTTATTTCATTTAACATCGTGACTTCCAGGTTCATTTGTGTTGCTTCGAATGACAGGGTTTCCTTCTCTTTACAAGTCTGAACAATATTCCATTGTGTGTATGTACCACATTGTCTTCAGCCACTCATCCATTGATGGAAGCTTAGGTTGATTCCATATCTTGGTTATTGTGAATTGTAACACATAAAAAGCATGGGATGCAAATGATTCTTCAACATACTGATTTGGATATAGCTAGAAAAAAGATTGTTGTATCATATGGAAATTCTATTTTTAATTTTTTGGGGAACCACCATACTATTTTCCCAGATTAATATTTTAAACACAACATTCTCATCAAGTCATTTTCCTGATCTCTCCCCGTCTCTCTCTCTCTCTTTCTCTTTCTTTCTCTCTCTCTCTCTCTCTCTCTCTCACACACACACACACACACACACACACACACACAATCTGCTAGATGTGCACCTGCAATCCCAGCAGCTTGGGGGCTGAGGCAGGAGGATTATGAGTTCAAAGCCAGCCTCAGCAATGGCAACGTGCTAAGCAACTCAGTGAGACCCTGTCTCTAAATAAAATACAAAATAGGGCTGGGGATGTGGCTCAGTGGTCGAGTGCCCCTGAGTTCAATCCCCAATACACCCCTCCCCCAAAAAAAGGGAGTTTGAGGCCAGCTTAAGCAATGACCTGTCTCAAAATAAAAAATAAAAAGCAGGGGCAAGAGATTGAGCTCAGTGGTACAGAACATGCATGAGCTCCTGGGTTCAATTCCCAGTTGAGAGAGAGAGAAAAAAAGTCTTCCATGTCTCTTTCTCACTGTGTGGTCACTGTATAGTATGTCAAGTCAGAACACCTGGAATTTACCACAATTTCCTTTCTTGTATGTTTCTGGATCAGTGTTAGTCACTAGAGACATGTTGAATGACATTTGGGAGGTAGCAACGAAGCAGATGCCAACTAAAAAATATTTTGTTATGGTTCATGTCGGCTGCCAGGCACATTGTTGCTGATCTACAGCCAGCTTACTTAATGGATATAGGAAAGCACCTCAAATCACAGTTCTGTACCAGATTGAACAGTGTTGTTCCTCCAAAATTCATGCTCAACAGCAACTTCAGAATGTGATCTTATTTGGAAACAGAGTCTTTTCAAATGTAATTATCTGTAGTTACATTAAGATGACATCATACTGGAATAGGGTGGGCCCTAAATCCAACGCCTGGTGTCCTTATAAGACATACAGAGAAAAATGCCACGTGGAGGCAGAGGTGGAGATTGGAGAGATGCATCTTGGCTAAGGAATGCCAAAGTTTGTCAGCAGCCACCAGAAACTAGGAAGGATTCTCCCGTAGAACCTTCAGGGGGAAGATAGCCCTGCCAGCACCTTGATTTTAGACTGCTAACCTCCTGTGAGCAAACCCATTTCAGGGTTTTACTCATGCCAGGCAAGGGCTCTACCACTGAACTACATCCCCAGCACAATTTCAATTGTCTTAAGCTACCAAGTTTATGGTTCTTTGTTATGGCAGCCTCAGGAAATGAACACACTCCAGTTCCTGTTAGATGCTTCATTTTCTACACATCACACATGGCATGGAGGTTGGAGGGAGGGAGAGGCAGATGTGAGTTCAGCTAGTCTTTGCAGGGTGCAGTGGTCTTTGTTGGTCCTATTTCACCTTTGCCTCTTCCACATTCGACTTTCCTTCCCAACTCTTGCTATTGCAACTTTAGGCTCAACGCTATACACAGAAAATAAACATGGGCTGTTCCACTAATTCCTGCCATTGGCTAGGTTTTACATGGTGTCATAAATTTCTTATTCCACACCACTCTTTGTAGTTCTGCTTCTCTGATCGAACTATGACACATTATTCCAAATTAATGTGAATTGAATGGAAACCCTTCCCGCTACCCATTTCCTCCCATTACATGGTAATAGGATATATTAGGTCATGATCTGAATGTTAGTATTCCCCTAAACTTCACATGTTGGAACCTAATATTTAATATGGTAGCAATATGGTAGTATTAAAGAGATGGGGCCTTTGGGGGTGAGATTATTAGTGTCCTCATAAAAGAGGCTTGAGTGAACTCCCTTGTCTCTTCCATCGTGTGAAGGTACAGCAATAAGGTGTCATTTAAGAAAGAGAAAGTCCTCACTAGTTGATAAGGCTATTGGTATCTTAATCTGGAACTTCTCAGCCTTCAGAACTTTGAGAAATAAATTTCTGATATTTATCAATTATTATCCACAGTCTAGGGTATTTTGATGTAGCAACCCAAAGTAAGACACATACACATACATATGTGCATATGAAATACTAAGCAGCATGCAAAACAATCTGCAGAATATCACCAAGGGGTATTATTAATTGCTAAGTACAGTTAACACTAGTTTCTCATGTCTGATGGAGGACATTAAAAGGTTTCAGATCCTCCGTATGTCCTTTCCCACTGTCACTGGGCCTAGTCTGAAACCTGGGAATCACAGAGTTTGGCTCCTGGCTGTGTTTGACATTGACTCAGTGATAACATCCTTCGCCTTTAGTTTCCTCAAAGGCTGATAGCTAAGGACTTCTAAAGATCAGTATTTATAAAGATAGAGGTTCCCAAAGCTTTCTGAGGAGATGGTTGCTGTCTTCCCCACGACAAGAAATTGCACCATCATTCACCTAGAATCTCAAGCTAAAAGCCTGGGTATACCTGCTTTTCAATTTGCCATTTTTTAAAAAATTGATAGATGAAATTGTACATATTTATTGCATGCAACATCATATTTTGAAGTACATGTACACATAGAATTGTTAAGTTTATGTAATTAAATGACACATTATTTCATATAGCTATTATTTTTGAGATGAAAACACTTAACATTCATTATTTTTACATTTTTCAAGAATATAATACATTGGCATGGTAGTCACCATGTGTATATTTGGTCTCTTGAACTTATTCTAATTATATATCCTTTGATGAACATCTCCCCACACCCCTCAACTCCTAACCACCCCCTCTTCTGGTAGCTACTATTCTACTGTCTACTTTTCTGAGTTCAGTATTTTTAGCTTGAGATCATAAGATATGAATGAGATCTGTGTCTGGCTTATTTCATTTACTGTTCCCCAGGTTCACCCATGTTGTTGCAAATGACAGGATTTCATCCTTTCTCATGGTTGTGTAGCACTGTCTTGTATATATACAGAACATTTTATCCATTCATCCAATGATGGATGCTTAGTTTGATTCTATACCTTGGCTATTGTGCATACTTCTGCAATAAATGCAGGAGTGCAGATATCTGTTTAACTATTTCACTGCTTTTGGATATATACCTAGTAGTGAGATTGCTGTATCATATGGTAATTCCATTTTTAATATTTTGAAGAACCTCCACATTGTTTTCCACAATGGTTTTGTTAATTTACATTTCCACCAATAGGGTATAAGGGTACCTGTTATCATTTGGACATGAAGTATGCTCCCAAACTCCTGTGTTAATGCAGGGATGTTCAGAGGTAAAATGATTAGATCAAGAGAGTTGTAATCTGACCAGCCCATCCCAGTTTAAATGGCTAACTGGGGGGTGGTAATGGTAGGCAGTGAGGTGTGGCTAGAGGAAGTGGGTCACTGGGGATGGTCCCTGGAAGGGTCCATCTTTCCTGTGTCCCCTTTGGCCCCTCTGCTTCCTGGCCAGCCATGAACAGAGCAATATTCTTCCACTATGCCCTTTGCCCAGATGTTTTGTCTCACCTTGGACCAGAGCTATGGGCTTGGCCAACTATGGACTAAATCTCTGAAACCATGACCCCAAATAAGCTTTTCCTCCTCTAAGTTGTTCTTTTCAGGTATTTTGATCAAAGCTGACTAACAGTGCTTTTCCCCCCCACATTTGAGAGTAATTCTTGATTCTTCCTCCACATCTAAACCATCAACTAATTCTGATGATTTTCTTTCTGAAATGGGTTCTATATCTGTTCATTTTTCACAAACTCCAGTGAAGATCACCAAAATCCAAGCCACATCTTTCATGTAGATTACCATAGAGTTTTTGGATTCAATGGGTCTGGGGCATTTCTAGCAAGTTCCCAAGTATCTTACTAACAGAAATCATTCTTTGAGAGCCATAGCTTTAGAGTGCACATGAGCACAAATTGGAATCACCCAGGAGCTTGTAAAAACTGCTTGAACCCCACCTCTAGAGATTCAGATTCATTCAGTATGAGGAAAAGATTTGGCCATTTGTAATTTTCGAATCTCCCTAGGTGGTTCAAAATGAGTATGCAGGGTTGAGAAACAGCCAAAGATGAGAGGAACAACCTAGTTCGTCTGCTTCTTTTGTACAAGCTGTTCTTATTACCTACTATGTTCTCTCTAGGTCTTTCCATGGCTGGATCCTTGTCATTCAGGACTCAGATCAAATGTCATTTCCTCAGGAAGGCCTTCTTTGATCCCTCAATCTAAAATAACACCTGTCTTCATCATACTGTCCTGCTTTTCTTTGCAATATTCCTACCTATGCTGATTGTATTTTCCAACCATGATGAAAGCATGTTGAATATAGGCACCTTGTCTCATTCACTGCTCTGTCCCCAGGACCTAGAGGTATTCAATAAGTGAATAAAAAAAGACAAAAACCTTAAAATAAACTCAGTTTTTCACCCTTTCAATCAGATTTTAATAAAATGTGTTCTATTTATGCAATATGCAATCATGCATGAAAAAAGCATAAATAGATTTTCCCCCCTAAACATCTGTTAATTGTACTGGGTTCATTCTTCACAGTAACTCTATATTAGATCTTTTGCAAAGTAACCATTTCTTAATGTATTTTCATATACAGTTTTTATTCACAATGCTGCTTACAGAACACAGCTCACACATTAAGGTAGCTATGAATGGCTACAATATATTTATTAAATCAAGGGACTGCTGCTTAAACTTTGTTTTGGGAGACAGAAGAGAGGGAATAAGAATTTGTGGCAGAGTAGAAAGGTGTTGCAGGGAGCATCAAAGTCACAAAATGTGAAGGCTCTGATTTCTCCAAAAAGAGGAGTATATTAATCCTCTTTTCTGAGGGTACTCCTTTCACGAATGAATAATGCCACCGAACAGGGGAGTTTTAATTTTAAGTAGAGTGTTTGAAATGAATAAAGTGTTTTCATACAAATATATTCAATCCAATCCAGCGCGGCAATCTTCAAGTGTGGGTCATAAGTCACTTGGTTTCAAATGATCAAACTTCCAACCCAGACAGGTGAATTAAGGGTATAGCAGATGTCCTAAGTCATCTGCTGGGCATTTCTGAAATACATTACCTATGAAAAACAGAACACAACTTCTGTTGCTGGGGAAGATGATTCCGTGGCCCGTTCCCTCCCTCCATCAGAGACCTGAGTACTTCTACTAAGTTCCAAGTATCCTATCTTCGCCCAGGGCAATAAGGCTGGGTTCAAGTGCAACCAGTTTTTCAGGCAGTCGCCTACCCTTTCCTCCCACTGCGAACTTAAACGACTTCATCGGTGGAGTAACATTGGAAATCCCTCCGGCGCCCCGGAACGGCGAAGGAAGGGGCAGCCAAGTGCTCGGATTCCGAGAACACTAGCTTGCAATCCGCAGACAGAGGTGGCGGCTGGAGAAAGACCCAAGGCGGAGGGGCCTGGAGGAGGGAGCAGCGAAGCCTGGTCGCGATGCTTTCTGGGAGTTGTAGTCCCAACGGGGTAGCTCGCTCCAGCCCCTGCCGGGTTTCGTACTACACCTTCCAGCAGCCCTCGCACCCTGGCGGAGGCGAGCGGAGGGGGCGCTTGGTGATGAGCTGCGGCAGGGGGAGGGGGCTAGGGGCCAAGAAGCCGCTGCGGCAGCTGCCAGGAGACGTTGACATCTGGAGTCCCTGGGGGCTGAGGGATCCTCGGGCGAGCAGCAGCCAGGGCCTTGTGGCCGCCGCGTATCCCCACGCTCACCCTCTCTTCTCAGAAGCGCGGCGTCCGCCATGGAAGTGCATCCGGCCGCCACCGGGGACTCCGGGCGCCGCCGTCCCGGGCTTTCCGGAGCGATGAGCGGGTAGCGGCGCCCCGAGGCCCAGCTCCCTCCCACGCCCCGTCGGCCCGGACGAGAAGCAGGGTCGGCCGACGGCCGCGCCGCGGTGCCCGCCTCCGCGCCGCTCCGCGCCGCCCCGCTCCGCCCCCCGGGGGCGCTGCCGAGGGGCGCCCGCCGCCCATGCCGCCCAGGCGCTCCGCCGCGCCCGGCGCCCGCCGCTGAAGCTCGCTCACTCCTGCCCGCCGCCGCCGCCGCGCCCGCCGCCTTAAGGCGACCACCCACCGCCCAAGATGTGGCACAACGTCGGGCTGACGCTGCTGGTGTTCGTGGCCACGCTTTTGATCGTCCTGCTGCTGATGGTGTGCGGTGAGTGGAGCGGCAGCCGCGGGGGTAGTGCCGCGCGCCGGCGGGGCTTGGGCTGCGGGCTCGCGTGTTTGGTCTCGTTTGAAAATAGTCAGCCCGCGAGAAAGGCTGGACGGACGGTCTGGAGATCCTCGGCGTCCCCTTCCCTCCCGCGGTGGGCGAGGAGCTCTGTCCCCGCCCGTGGCAGGCCCGCGGGCATCCCGGGGAAGGCGAGGACGGGTTGCAGGCTGGGCATCTTGGGTGCAGGTTGAACCAGATGCTGCTTCATCCGCGGCAGCTGCCCTGGATTGCCGTTCCTGCCACTGTCTGCCCAGATTTTGACCGTGTGGCCTGTATTCGAGGGGAAGCGATTGGTTACTCCCTTGTCCTTTTACAGGTTGTGACCCTAATGACAGTGAGAGGGTTCACTGCTTCCATTTAACCAGGGATTGGGACATACTTGGGTTTTCAGCGCACGTGAAATTGTTTACTTCGTGTTCGTGCTTCAGCTAAATTCCAGAAATGTTGAGAACGGGCAGAACTTAAAAACAACGGCTATATTAAACTTCAGGGTCAGGTAACCTAACCCTTCGTCCTGCAGTAATGGTACTGTTTGCTGTGGGTATGTTCCTTCTTGCAATGAGAGAACATTAAGCTTTCTTCCCAAGGCAGTGTTAGCAGTTTTAGATTTTTTTTTTCTTTATACACAGTAATTGATAATCACAGGTCTCAGCAAAGAGGCTGGGCAGTTGTGAAAATTTGCAAAGTATTTCAAGTAGATGTGAGTTTATTTATATTTGAAAGATTAAAGTAGAGGTTCCAGTTGATGCAGTAATTAGAACTCAGAATAAATCCTACAAAGCTTTTTCATGACACAGTTGAGGGTATTAGAACTATGCTTGGAGAAGATATCTGTGCCTTTGCGCATATTCATAGATTTGTATTTGTATTTATATACTTGTATGTATATTTTAAGTTGATTTTGATGGTGTTGAAGGTGAAATCCAAGTCTTTGGTAAAATCCACAGCCTTTACAAATAGTAAGTGCGCGCGCGCGCGCACACACACACACACTCTCTCTCTCTCTCTCTCAGAACTAAAAATTTAACTTGCACCTTTTCTGAGGAGATAAAACAATTGAATAGTCTCTCAAAATTGCTTCTTATGTCTGCATTTTAGGCTAATTGAAGATGTTTGAGGTTCTTGAAGTAGGGAAAACCAGATCCTTGTGATTGTTTGGATGTGGTGAAGGAGGAATGTATGTTATCCCTTCTGATTTGAACACGCAAGTTACCTGGACATGGGCATGTGACATAAAAACCACACCACGGGGCTGGGGTTATGGCGCAGTGGTAGCGTGCTTGCCTAGCACGCGTGAGGCACTGGGTTTGATCCTTAGCACCACATAAAAATAAAATAAAGATATTCTGTCCACCTACAACTAAAAAATATATATATATATATATATTAAAAAAAAAACCACACCACACCTTGAATAGAATATTTGCCAAACTTACTTTGAAAATCAGAATTCCTATTTGCCTTGCCATCTCTCAGTGTCTATTTATTCATTTTTCTAAAAGTGTCTTGCCTTTAGTTTCAAGAAACAGAATAAGAGGTGAAGTATATAATACCTTATTTTGATTGGGCTGGTCAAGAACTAATAGCTTTATGAAGAAGTAATCCAAATACTTTTTCTGGGGAGACTTGATAGGGTAGGATAATCTCATGTTTTGACTAGAATGGGGTTGGGACTTAGGAGAGGAGGGAAGGACCAGACCATCCTTGAGAAATTGGGGCACTGTATTAGTTTGCTAGGGCTGCCATAGCAAAATAACACAGACTGGGTGGCTTAATCAACAGAAATTCATTTACTCACAGTTCAAGAGGCCAGAAGTCTGGGATCAGGGTGTCAGCTGGGTTGATTTTCTTCTGAGCACTCTGCTTGGCTTATAACCCTCTCCCTGTCTTCACATGGTCTTTATTCTGTGTTTGTGTCCTAATCTTCTTTTATAAAGGACAACATTCTTTGAATTAGAGTCCTCAACCTTATGACTTCATACAACCTAATTTACCTCTTTAAAGACCTTATCTCCAAATATAGTCACATTGGAAGTTAGCATTTAATATGTGAATTTGCCAGCAGAAGGGACATAGTTCAGTCTATAATAAGCACCATGTCTTTAGCACTGACTGGAAGGTGAGGGAGCAGTTGGACAGTTTAGGTGGATGTCCTTAAAACAGTCATTACCTTTCTAGTGGTCACAAGCCCTTCTGAGAGTCTGATGAATGTAATGAACACTTCCTTATTTTAGAAAGATGTACCAAGACTCTTCCTTTCTAGTTTAGAGATTTAATGGACTGTCCCCCCCTCCCCCGCGCCCTGTTTTTTTTTTTTTGGAGAAAAAGGAGAAAGGTTTATGGCTTTGCTAGCAAAGGAGAAACAGGGACTCGCAAAGGCTGAACAGCTTTTTTTTTTTTTTAATATTTTTTTAGTTGTTGATGGACACAATGTCTTTATTTTATTGCTTTGTATGTGGTGCTGAGGATCGAACTCAGGGCCTCACGCATGCGAGGCAAGCGCTCTACCGCTGAGCTATAATCCCAGCCCCTGAACAGCTTTTTTTTTTTTTTTTTTTTTTGGTACTGGGGATTGAACTCAGGGGCACTCGACCACTGAGCCACATCCCCAGCCCTATTTTGTGTTTTATGTAGAGACAGGGTCTCACTGAGTTGCTTAGCGCCTCGCCATTGCTGAGGCTGGCTTTGAACTGTGATTCTCCTGTCTCAGCCTCCCTAAGTGCTGGGATTACAGGCTTGAGCCACCGCGCCCGGCTTTGAACAGCTTTTAAAGAGGCGATTCAAAGGCTACATTCCATGTGTTCTCTGTTGGAGTTGTAATTTACTTGTTAATTTGAGAGAGAGTCATTTCTGAGATTTTCTGGTGCCATCCCAAAATCTGGATTACTTTCTTCCTATGTGAGTGTGTGCTCAAGGACAGATAACTCTACCTAAAATGGGAAGAAAGGTAATCCTGTTTCCCCTGGGATTAGGGAGGGGGAGATTAGGGAGGAGCAGGGAGAGGAAGAGAGAGAAACGTGTCTATTTTAACATTAAGTTGCAGTGGCAGAGCAGCAAGGGCTACATTCAAAGCCTAAAGTGGTTCACTATTACATTTCCTCACTGTCAATTTCTATATTCTCATGTGCTCCTCTTCTGAAACCAAACATAAAGAGTACAGATTAAGAGCCTTTGCTTTTTGGGCTGGATTTCTTGTTTTCTGATTTTACTCCATCAGCAAACTGAGTGCCTACTAGGCCCTGGAAACATTATATAATGGGATCTGCTCCAAGGAATCATAGCTTAGTTTGTTTTAGAACTCTTACAGGCTCTTTTACATAGCAATCTGATTTTCAAATTTTAGGTTCCTGGGGAGGTTTTCCTTCTGTCTGTATTGGTGGTTTCTGTGTTCTCACCTCTCATTCATTCTAAAATGTTTTCCACTCCCATCATTCACTGCCATCATTGCCCTTGCCAAGTTCAGTAAAAAATGGCTGCCATATTACCAAGTCGGTGGTGGTTGTCAGTCCTGATTGAACTTGACCTGTTATACTTGGTAAAATTGAGCATTCTTTCAAAAGCTTTTATTGTTTTTTGTATACTCTGCTTCCATGGTGTTCTTCCTTTCATTCCCCTGCTTCTCATCCCCTAGAATTTAACTTTTTTTTTTTTAACCACAATCCATAATAGGAATTATGTTATTCTCCAAATTTTCATAAGTACATAAATTACAAGTGTCAATTGGTTTGTATATACATTTACCCACCATCTATATATTTGTCTTTGAAAGAGTTTATGGGCCAGTACTTACCCTTGCTCCATGGAATGCATGCTGCTTTTATTTTTTCTGTTATATTTCTATAATGTACAAATATATTTCTGCTTTTTACTTATTCTCTCTGTATGCTACCTTATCCAATCCTACTGATTTACATACCAGTTGTAGCTAATGAGTCTAAAATTTATGTCTCCAACTTTTATTTCTCCTTTGAGCTCCCAGCTTTTGCATCAGGCTTTTGTTCCAATCCCACTTGGGGATCTAATAAGCATCTCAAATTTAATACATCTAAAACAGAACTCCTGATTTCTACCACCTGTTCCTTCTCCAGTTTTTTCCATCTAAAGTGTTCCATACTTCCACTCAGTGGGTCAAGCCAAGAATTTAGATGTTATCCTTGGTTTTACCCTTTCCTTTACTCCCTCATCCATGCACATCAACCTCCTGTGCAAGTTTTCTGTTTTCCCTAAATAATCTGATTTCTGTTTTCCCTAAATAATATGTTCTGTTCTCTACTGCCATTGCAGCCACCACCACTGCCATCATCACCGTCATCACCATTGTGTTTGGCTGCCTTAGTTTCCTTACTAGTGTTTTTCCCAGTCCATCTTTTCTTTCTGATTCACTTTCCACATACTAGCTAGCCTTTTTTGGGGGGTACTGGGGATTGAACTCAGGGGTGCTTAACCACTATTGAGCCACATCCCCAGAACTTTTTCATGTTTTATTTAGAGACAGGGTCTTGCTGAATTGCTGAGGCTGGCTTTGAACTTGCAATTCTCCTGCCTCCCAAGTGGCTGGGATTACAGGTATGTGCTGCCATGCCTGGAGCCTGTTTGCCAGGTTTGTTTGTTTGTTTGTTTGTTTTTTGGTACTAGAAATTGAATTCAGGGGCACTGAACCACTGAGCCACATATCCAGCTTTATTTTGTGTTTTATTTAGAGACAGAGTCTCACTGAGTTGCTTAGCACCTTCCTGTTGCTGAGGCTGGCTTTGAACTCCTGAGCCTCCTGCCTCAGCCTCCTAGACAGTTTTTTGGTACCGGGAATTGAACTCAGGGGTACTCGACTATCCCCAGCCCTATTTTTTTTTTTTTTTTTAATGTAGAAACAGGATCTTACTGAGTTGCTTAGTGCCTTGCGGTTGCTGAGGCTGGCTTTAAACTTGAGATTCTCTTGTCTCAGCCTCCCGAAGTGCTGGGATTACAGGCGTGTGTCACTGCACCTGGCTCCACACAGTTTTTTAATAAGAAAATATTTAATCAATTTTAATGGAAAAAATATAGTTTCAAAAGTCAGTAGTACATACAAAAAAGAACTGAGGGTTCTTTTCAACCCTCAGTTTCACTTTCTTCCTAGTTATTTACTTCTGTATTTATATATAACATATTCATTGCTATCTCTTGATTTTGCAGTTTTAGACATTGTTTGTTGAGGTAGTCTCCATTTTTCTCCCTTCTTGCCATTAATAACACAATTTTTGACTAACTTAATAGTCAAGATTTATATTTGGATTATGTAAATATTATTCCCTGCTGGTCAAATGGTATAATGTGACCACATGTAATTTCTTGTGTGATTCTTCATGTTTCTTGAAGTTAATAATTGCCTTTTTAGTTTACTTAGTATTTTCTGTATGTTTCCATTGTTATTTGACCCCCCTTACAGTGTTTTGTAATCTTTTACACATGCTCATGAGTAATATTTCCCATATGTTCGAATAAATTGCTCTTCCCCTTCCTTCCCCACCCAGTCCTAGGGCCCTTCTTCTCAAAGCCATCCTTCTCATACAGGAAGTTGTATTTTCTTTGCTACTCTGTTCTGTACCATTTTCTGGATTCTTGGAATCATCTTTCTCAGTTTATATTCTTCTGGGATCATGTTTTCTAGTAACTTTCTAAGAAAATGCAGAGAAAATGTTTTTTGGAGCTAATACATGCTTTAAAATGTCTTTTTTGTTTATTTTTTACCTTGATCAATAATTTGGAATATGGGGCTGGGATTGTAGCTCAGTGATAGAACGCTTGCCTCGCATGTGTGAGGCACTGGGTTCGATCCTCAGCACCACATAATAAATAAATAAAGATATTGTGCCCATCTACAACTAAAAAAAATATTAAAAAAAATAATTTGGAATAGATTGAGCTCATAAATAATTTTCATTCAGAATTTTAGAATTATTACTCCATTGATTTGTAGCTTCTAGGTTTGATTTTGAGTAATTTAGTTCATCCTGTTTCTTTGTCCTTACAGGACATCTTTCTACATGTTTTTGGATAGTCTTCTAATCATTGATATTATGAAATGTCATTATGATATACCTCAGTATGTGTCCCTTTCATTTTTCTGGATTCTTTTCATTGAGAGTTTGCTTTTCATTTCTGGAAATATTTCTACTAGACTTTTGATAATATTCTCTACGCTGTTTCGTATGTGTGTGTTTTCCCCCTGACACTTCCTTTGGTTGGAATTGAACCTCTTGGGTTCATTCTTTAATTTTATCTTTTTATATTCTATTTTCTTTCTTTCTTCTATCCTCCTTTCTAGAGGTGTTTTGGGTTTTATCTTTTACCTCTTGTATTTGAATTTTAATTTTAGCTATACACCTTTTAATATCAGAGCTTTCTGATTTCCTCTTTTATAGCATCTGTTTTTATTACATGTCTGCATTCAGTCTTATCTTCCAAAACATAATGGTTTTATATGTGTAATATATTATTTTGTATTTTGATAACATGTATTGACTTTCTTTCTGTATTGACTTTATTTCTCCCATGTTATTTTCTGCTTATTTACTTTGTGTTCTTTGTGTTTGTGTGACAGGAAGGGGGGGAGGAGAAGGTGTGGGTACTGGGGATTTAACCCAGAACCTCATGCATGCTAGGCAAGGACTCTATCCCTGATTTACATCCCCAGCCCTTTTTTATTTTTTTAGTATGAGACAGGATCTTGCTAAGTTGCCCAGGCTGACCTCAAACTTGTTATCGTCCTGCCCCGCAGACTCAGGAATAAGTGGGATTACAGGTGTGCGCACAGCCTGGACTCTTCTTGGCCGTAGGAGTTTTTCTGTGCATGTCTAGTGATCTGCTGTCTGTTCATGTTTAAGGGTGAGGTAATAGAAGATGATGATGAATTCTCTGTCAGCTCTGGGCCAAGAGCAGGGTGGCTGGACAGTGAGTTAATCTCTTCTTTACGGTTTTACCCCGTTGTTGGTATCTGGAGGTCTGTTCTCTGTGGACATTCCATTTCTCCAGAATGGCTTTCTCTTGTTTCATACTAGGGTATTGTAAAAGTGTGCTCTTTGTGAGTAGACTTTTCACCAGTCCCTTCTTGTTCTTCCTTCCAGCCTTTTGTGTGATTCTTCATTGTGTTTGGCTTCAACTAGTATCTTCTGCCATTCAGAGTTTTGTTTCCTCTGCTCTGCTAGACCAGTTTCCTCTTGTCCTCAGAGTAATCTTTTCAAAATGTCCCTCCTTGGAAAGGGGAAGTACTGGGAAATGATATTGGCCAAATTATATTGGTATATTATATGCACATATGAATATGTGATAATAAATTTCACCATTATGTACAACTATAATGTCTCAATTAAAAACAAAATGGGGAAAAAAATGGCTCCTTGCTTTTAAAACCTATCCTCCAGTGGCTTCACATTTCCCTTGAAATACTCCAAGTTTCTTACTGGGGCCAACAAAGACCTGTGTGATGTAGTCCCTTCTACCCCTCTGATCTCTCTCCATTCTCAATACCACCCAACATCTAGGATGGGCCAGCCTTGCACCTTTTGCAGGGCATTTGTTCTCTCTTCCTCAGGCTTTTCATGTGACTAGTTTCTCATCATTCAGGTTTCCTATCACCTGTCATCTCAGAGACCTTCCCTGACCACCTGTGGTCAGCGCTCATTTTTCTCTTTTACTCTTAGTTTTCAGAGCATTTTGCACTTTCTGAAATGAGCTATTTCATGAGTCTTTTTCTTCTGTCAAAGGACAACAATGTGACAATTTAGTTTAATAAACTGTTGAACCCAAACTCTGGAGACGAGGGGTTCTCTGAAATAAAAGGGTTTATTGAGCTGTTATAGATACTAACCTGAGAAAGATGAGGTCCTAGGACAAGTTCTGCAACTACCCCAATAGGGTTAGATAACATCTGGAAATATGTCCACTGGTCCTAAGAGCCAAAAGTATTCTCATAATGAAAATGTGGGCAGGAAACCATGCATTGTTTACTGTGAACTTATATTGACTATAGATTCAAGAGGCAGGATAACACAAAGCATGGACCATTTTGAAATAGGAAGATGAGTCCATAAGGAGAGTAATTGTTTCTGGATTGTTTGGGGAGAGTAGTTTGGAAAGTTTATATGTAAGCAGGAGATGGAAGATGGCTGCTGGGGGTTTTAAGTCAGAGTTATAACATACTTTGAGGAATAGAAGAGTTTGATTGGTTTCAGCCCATAGCTTTTCCCCTCTCTGTTCTCTTACCCTTTATAATTAAATTTAGGACATTTCAGAATTTTTCTTTTATCACTTTTTTTGGGGGAGGGGGGTACTGGGGATTAAACTCAGGGACACTCAACCACTGAGCCACATCCTCAGCCCTGTTTTGTATTTTATTTAGGGTTTCACTGATTGCTTAGTGCGTCACTTTTACTGAGGTTGGCTTTGAACTTGCAATCCTCCTGCCTCAGCCTCCCGAGGCACTGGGATTACAGGCGTGCACCATTGTGCCCAGCTGTTTTATCACTTTTTTAAAAAACAACAGATAATTTGTTAAGACTTGGTTTAGGCACCTGCACTGGTGACTTTGGCCTTGATTCTTGACCCAGCACTGATGGAAATAATCTGCTTAACAGACTCTGAACTGTGTGAACCAATGAGTGGCTGTGGATTCTCACCTGGAAATGATCATGTCTTAGAACCTTTACACAAGGTATCTTTTATGTAGTGTTTTTCAGAGTCTTGGTAGGCACCCGAACTGGTCCTTTCACTTTTAACTGCCACCTCTGATCAAGTCAATACACACCTTCTCAGGCTGGTTAGGTAATTCTGATTCAGTGAATCACAGTGTCTGGTTTCATGGGTGTCTTTCTGGTATCTAAAAAACCACGACTGTGCTGTGGCTTCCTCACTGCATTATTCCTCAGGGAGAACAAGCAGTGGAACTCGGAACGGGGGCTGATGGGACAGAGTGGACAGAGCTCTGCTGCACCCATGACCACGTCTCCCTCTGGAAGGCTTAGCAGATCTTAATTAGCTTTATTTTTGATTCTAGAATGAGGCAGCACTATTGTCCATAAAATAGAGTAAGTTCTGATGGGCTAGGCCAGTAACAGCTGAAGGCTAAAGAAAGACATAAAAGAACAAATAGT
>CM053406.1:111977911-111991006 GCA_028644305.1 Xerus rutilus | reverse complement strand
TCAAGCCTGTAATCCCAGCACTTAGGGAGGCTGAGACAGGAGAATCGCGAGTTCAAAGCCAGCCTCAGCAATGGTGAGGCGCTAAGCAACTCAGTGAGACCCTGTCTCTACATAAAACACAAAATGGGGCTGGGGATGTGGCTCAGTGGTCAAGTGCCCTGAGTTCAATCCCCAGTACCAAAAAAAAAAAAAAAAAAAAGAACAAATAGTAGTTTATCATTTCAAAGTTATTTTTCTTTGAGGTGGGGGACAAGGACAGAACAATGGAAAAATAACTGATTGATTAACATCAGGTTACTTCTGGTTACTTGTGTAAGGTTAAGGCAAAAGGAACTTCATTATCATGCCAATTGTAACTGGCCTGTTTGGGACATTTAGCTGTTCTCTATTTAATCCTGATTTGTTGAAAAGTCAGTTAAACAGTTTAGTTTCAGCTCAGTGACATAGAACTTCAACCTGAGGGACTCCATTTTGATTTTTACCCTGGTCTATGCAGAAGATTAGTCCAAAACAATGACTTGTAATTTTTACTTAACAATACCACTTAGAGTGTAAACTTCATGAAATTGGTGACCTCATCTGGTTTGTTTACTACTCTATCCCTAGATTCTATAATAGTGCCTGGCACATTACATAGTAGTAAGTAGTAAGCTTGGTCTTTGTCCCTGATGCCAGTCCAATAATGAGGACACAGTTTTGAGAAAAAGGAACTTCTTAGTTTTACTGTTTTGCTAGCAAAGGAAAAACACAGGACTCTTGTCCCAAAAGTTGTGATTCTGCCCATCTATGGGGACAGGAGTTTTTAAAGAGGTGATTCAGAGGATCCTGTTTCCTGAGATTAGGAAAGAGAAGACCAGGGAGAATAAGATCAAGGAGGAGAAGATTAGGGAGGAGAAGGTCTGGGATAAGGTCAGGAAGGAGAAAAAACAGGTCAGTTTTTGAGCAACAAGAGACATTTTTCAAAGCTTGAAGTGGATCACTGTTAGCCCCTCAGCTGTTTAAAGAATGAAAAATTCCTTAGACGTTATTAAAATTCCCAGTACAAGTAAGTCTTCAGTGTGGTGCAAGCCATTGCTACAAAATGAATAGCCTTTATCTTATTCAGTAAAATACAGTTATTGAACTTTTATGTACATTTGCTTGGGTAGTGGTCATGGATGTCCAAAGCAGGATCTCTGCTCTCAAGGTCTTTATACTTCAGTAGGGAAGATACTCCCACAACAAATAACTCCAGTAGTACCTAGGCTACTGTTTCTTTTTCTGGTTGTCTCAAAGCTCAGAATCTTCACCCAAAACAAAACCTGGATTATTTTACCTTCCTAATTCATTCTCATTCATTGGGTGACATGCTTTCAATTTTTCCTTATTTATCATTGGACAAATAGATTGCAATAAAGATAGCATTTGGAACATAGTATGTGCTGATGAATATTTGAGTGAATGAATGAATTTTTAGTCCTTAAATAGTTAGCTAGAATGAGGTTATAGATGGGAACCAGAGGCATATGGATTGTTGGCACTTTATATCTATCATCTGCAGAATTTATCCTTTCTTAGGGGCATTGGGGAGCTGGGTAGATGTTTTTCACAGGAACTTTAATATTCTATAGGTTGTTATGGCTACGTATGCAAGGAAGGGTGGGGGAAGAAGCAAAGAAACCAGCTAGGGGCATCACCTGAGGAGGTCTTGGGCGATCCTGGAGAAGGGGACCTCAACTCAGGAGGATGAGGTCCTTGATGTACCTGATGGAAAAGAATTTTAGCATGAGTCAGATAATGAGGTACAGAGATTTATTTAGGAAAGCAAGGAGTACACGTTTAGGGAAGAAAGCAGGCTGTCTTGAGTGAGCAGTGCCTTGGTCTGTGTTCTGATATTCAGAATGACAGTAGCTAGAGGGTTAAACTAGAGGTGGAGTTGGGGAGAGTTGCTTAGTTTTGCACCAGTTCTTTTTGCACTTGAATATTGCCCTCAGCATCCTGCTGCTCTTGGTGGGCAAGGACCCTGCGGAAGGATGAGGGCTGGGTTTTCCTGTTCAGAAGTTGCTTGTTCTGCATTCCAAGGTTCATGGGCGTTTCCTACATTCCAGTAGTTCCTGGGCACTTCTCTTTTGAGAGACTCAGTGTTATCTTTTTTCCCTCTAGTATCCCTGAACTCCTGTCTCAGTAGGTTTATTTTAAGTGTTGGTGAAATTTGAACTAAGGCCACAACTGTAGAGGCTGGGAATGGTGGGAAGCCTTCTGATTGTAGGGTGATTCAGCAGCAGTGAGGTCACTTCTGTTTGCTCTGTCACTACAAAGAGCATGTGGGATTTGAAATTTTTGGTCAGACTTAGAACCCAGTCAACATAAGTCCTAGGAGAAGATCAGAGTGTGGCCCCTTGTCCAGAGTTTGGCTTGATTGCTCACCCTACTTCAGCCTGGCCTGGCAGACCTTGGGCAGGCTATAATTAACAGGCTTGGTGGAGTACCCAAACCCAGGTTCCTGCTGTGCCTAGCAAAATCAAGGAGTTAGTGAGAGTGAACAGAATTGGACTCAAGCCACCTGTGACTGTGATCATATCACACCACCAGCATTGCTACTTACTGGCTTTGTGGCTTGAGCAATGCCCCAACCTTTCATTTTAGCATATAGGTGAAGACACAGATAATGAAATCTGGGAATACTGAGGACTGACTGCTTCTGCTCATCTGCTTATCTCTCTAACATTGAAATACAGGTGAATAAATATTAATGTTTGAAAGTGGATTTTCAAAGACAATCTGGTTTTAGACATTTAAGATAATTAATTTAATATTGTTTTACTTGGAATAATATATATTTCAAAGGTAATGGTAGAATAAAATAAAATGTGTTGATCAAAGAAAAGTGTGAACAAAGTTTTCAGGTCATCTAGTTCACTGGTGTTTATAACAGTCTTCAAAGGCCTATTAGAAGTTAAACTTCGGCACATTAACATTTTAAGCAGTGTATTTGAGCAAACTCATTCATAAATCAGGCAGTACCAAATTGCAAGGGATTTTACCAATAAATGGTACGAGGGGGAAAGGTTCATGGATCAAGGTAGAAAATATTTGACTAGTTAAGTAGAAAGTCTCTAGTGAGAAGCTTGTTGGTGACTTCTGATTGTATAGGCTTAAGTCTAGTTGTGCTGTTTACACCAAGTTGGGTTTTGATTTGCTTATGTAGGAACCCAAAGTGCTGGGGCCATCTCAACCTTAGGCCTCCCAGTTATTTCAACAGATATGTCAGGATTTTGACACATAATTGCTTTTTTTTTTTTTTTTGTACTGGGGATTGAACCCAGGGATGCTTAATCACTGAGCCATATCCCCAGCCCTTTTTATGTATTTTTTTAAAATTTTGAGACAGGGTCTTGCTAAGTTGCTTAAGGCCTTATTGAGTTGCTGAGGCTGGCTTTGAACTTGAAATACTCCTGGCTTAAACTCCCCAGCTGCTGTGATTACTGGTGTATGCCACTGAGCCAGGCCTCTTTTTTCATTCTTGAGAAAAAGTCTCACTAAGTTTCTGAGGCTGACCTTGAACTTACTATCTTCCTGCCTCAGAGTTTCTGGGATTACAGGAATGTGCCACCTTGCCTAGCATGATTCTTACTTATGATTTTAGTCAACTTTACTGAAGTATAATTAGCATACATCATATTAATGTTGTCAGTGTGTTTTGAGTAGGATGTACTGTATACCTCAGGCCAACCAGGTTCATAGGGTTGTTTGTTGTCTTTGTGGAAGGGCACCAGCAGTTCTTTATATATTCTAGCTACTATATTGTACAGTAAGAATCTTCAGAACTAACTTTGAACTCTGAAATAGGTCACTTGTTAGACATCCAGAATCTTTAAATTCGTGAGTAGTTTTTGTGAGGCGACCACAGGGACAATGGAGGTTGGTTTTGAGAATCTCCTCTGTGCCAGCATGGTTTTAAGGCATAGGGAATACAGTGGAAATGTGATTAAGCCCTGCATTTCCCTTCCTTGAGAAACTTGCATCTCATGGACAGGACAATCAGTATTAATGCACTGGTAGGTGAAAAGTATGCCTGAGGTTCTAAGCAAACAGCCAGGAGAGCTTGTATTGAGGAAATAGCATTGTTGAAAGATTTAAAATTTACATATTGATGATGCTTAAAATTCTCCCTCATAGTGATGATAGTTTTCATGTCTGTAGTTTGCCCTAGAGGGCAATACCTGGGCATGGTGGCACACACCTCTAATCCTGTCAACCTGAGAGGCTGAGGTAGGAGGATTATAAGTTCACAGCTAGCCTCAACAATTTAGTGAGGCTCTTTCACAATAGGCTGGGGATTTGGGATGTGGCTGAGTGGTTAAGTGCCCCAGGTTCAATCCTTGCTACCAAAAAATAATTGGTCACAGGGATGGGAGGGGAGAGGGGGCAGGGGGACAGTATAGACGATGGAATATGATGGACATCATACCCTTAGCTTTATGTGTGACTGCATTTATGTTGTGATTCTACATCACATACGACTAGAGAAATGAAAAGTTGTGCTCCATCTGTGTACAATGAATCAAAATGCACTCTGCTATCATGTAAATCTAAATAGAATAAATAAATAAATTAAACAAAACTCGGATAAATAAATGGAAATAGAGATGGGGTCTAGGAGATGGTAACACTGCTAATATTTGAGTTTATTATGTTTTGGGCATTCTATTTTGGCTTATTACACATGATAAGTTTTTTTTTTTAACCTAGTAACTTTTAATTACCACACTGACCCTTTGAGAATGGGTACTGTTATCTTCATTTTATGAAAGAGGAAACCAAAGCACAGGTTTACTTGCCCAAGTTGCAAGTAAATTGGGTCAGGATTCGTGGCAGAGCAGTGTGGTCCTAATTTACCTCTGAGATGTAAGAGATTATGGTGATGATCCAGTGGATGAATAATAAGGACTTGATCCAGGAGAGAGAGAGTGGCACTAGGAAGGCAGAGAGGAAATAGATGGGAGAGAACATACTAAGGTAGACTCTATAGCAGTAGGATAAAGTGAGGGAGGAACAGTGTGCAAGAGGGGACCTGTCTCCTAACAGACAAGGAGAGGATATAGTACCTTTAAGGAGCTGTTGGATGGAGACACACACATGGTTTTTTTTGAGATGTCTTCAAGTCAGCCAGGTAGGGAGAGATTCTCTCCTGGAGTTCAGCAGAGGTGGAAAGTATAGAAGAAAATTGGTCACATCTGTAATGAGGTGATAATTTGGATCAGTGGGATTATTGCTGTCATCAAAAAGAGAAGATAATAGAAAGAAGAGAGGTTTAAAAAGGCAACTTTCAAATGTTTTAAAATTCTTGGATAAAAGAATTTTGGGTGTGGAGATAATTGTATTATGGCTCAATTGTGTTGGTTCAGTGGTGGTAACTCCAGGGATTACCTTTGTACAGCATGTCATTGAGAAAAGGACGTTTAGTAGAGGAAGGGAGCATTGTGGTAGGAGTTGACAGCTTGACTGTTTGGCATCATCTATGTCTGTGGACTTGGACATATTGCAAGGAGGCTTAGGTGCTTTCAGAGTAAAATGGAAATAAGGTAATAAAATTAAAAATGGAAAAAAACTTTATACAAATGTGAGCCAATCATTTAGCCACTTAGAAACTATCATGAAGATGGGATTAGGTAATTGCATTGGAATGATTCCTCCATAGTTTACAAGGTAAGAATTTGTGGCTATACTGCACCTGGACTTTGGACCCAAACAATCTCGGATAGTGGAGGGATGGGAAGTCCAGGATCAAGTACTAGTAGATTCAGTATTTGGTGAGTGCTGCCTCCTGGTTCATAGATGGCTGTCTTCTCAGATTGTCCTCACATGGTGGAAGGCAGAAGGTGAAGGAGCTCTCTGGTGTCTTTTATAAATGCATTAATCCCATTCATGAGGACTACACACTATGACCTATTCACTGTAAAGGCTCCACCTTCAGATACCATCTCATATGATGGGTGTGGTGGTGCAAGCCTATAATCTCAGTGCCTGTAGAGGCTGAGGCAGGAGGATCGCAAGTTCAAGCCCAGCCTTGACAACTTAGTGAAACCCTGTCTCAAAATAAAAAATACAAGAAAGGACTGGAGATGTGGCTCAATAGTTGAGTGCTTCTGGGTTCAGTCCCTGGTACCAAAAAAATTAATAAGTAAATAAATAATTTTTTAAAAAGGCCAGGGATGTAGCTTAGTGACTAGGCCATAGTACCAAAAAATCCCAGTACCCAAAGGGTGGGGGGTGTGTTAAGTTCAATATATGAATTTTGCAGGAGTATAAATTCTCAATCTCTAGCAGATAGTGAAATCATATTATCATTCCTTAAACAGTATTTTGTGTTTTAGCCATACTTTCACCACAAAACCCTGCTATGTACTGTTAAAATTTGTTGCTTTCTCTTAGGTAAATTGGCTCTCTTCAGTAGCTTTGAGTTACTTTGAGCCTTTATTTTCTTATCTCAAAAATGGGAATAGTGGTTGCTGTCTTAGCATTATGAGGAATTTTGAGGATTAAATGAAATGTTTGTTGACTGTAAAAGCCCTTTGTGAACTGAAAACTATATAATTGAAGATGATATATGACAGTTATTTACATGGGTTTCAGGCACATTAATGGCAGTGGTTCATCACTCAAGTTCATCTGTCATTACTATTCTGCTAGCACACTTATCTTCTGTAGAAAAACAGTGTTTCATGAAATTTATCTTTTGAGCTAATGCTTAGTAATAACTAAGCACATACTAGTGAGTGTTCCTTTGATTATCACAGAATACACACCCTCTATTGCCAGCCAGTTTTTCTGACTTACAGTGCTTATCAGTGTGAGACTGGAGCAAGGCACAAACCCACCTCCACGCTCTGAAGGACAGCTGTTTTAACAGTTAGCCTTAATTTCTGATTATAGGTTCATATAATTGTAGGTAGTCCTCCCTTACCCCTCCCTTTCTTTTCTTCCTTTCCCTGTTTCTCTTTCTAAATCCAGAACAACAGTGCAAAACATATCTATAAAATCAGAGTCGGTAAGATGTTTCTAGTGTGTGTGTGGCAGGCTTAAGTTGGAGGACTCATGTGATCTGTGCTTCCATAAGATGCCCTGTCTGCTACAGCCATGCAGGTACGAGGGGCAAGTCCTTTTCAATGAAGGTTGCCTAGGTTTTAGTGGTTTTTCTTTCTTCATCCTCTGCTTCCCAAATATATACGCATACTCGGGAGAAGTGAGTTACTATAGCCCTGGGGTCCAAATCAGGTTGTTCTAGTCTCATGGTAAATTAATCATAAATCTGAACTGGTAATTCTGCCCCTGTGTCTGTGAAGCTTCTTTTTCTGCAACATGGACATACATACACTGGCTACATACATTGACTCTTGGAACCAATAATATGTAAAGATTGATACTTCATTTATATTAGGGAACTTCCCATTTGTCCTCTCATACATTCATAGTATACAAGAGAATGAGCTCGAAATACATAAAGGTCACATTAGCCCATTATGGTCACCAGACAGTTCAGTTCTGCTTAGAGCAGAGAGACTCATTTTTTTCCTCCAGCTTTTGTCTGCCTTAGTCTCTTTTCTACTGTAAATGGAATATCACACACTGGGGGAATTGTAAGCAGTAGCAGTTGGTTTGGCTGGCAGTTCTGGGGCTGGAAAGTCCAGAAGCATGGCGCTGGCTGGTGGGAGCCTCTGCTGTGTCATAACATGGCAGAAGGCCAGGCAAGCAGAAGGTAAGACAGGACCCAACCTTTAACAAAGCCATTCTTCTGATACTTAACCCACTCCTGTGATAATGATATTAATTGACTCATGAAGGCAGAGCCCTCATGACCTGATCACCTCATAAAGACGTCATCTCTCTTCTTTTGGTGGGGGTGGTGGCTCAAAGAAGTTTATTGTCTCATGTTTCTGGAGACGAAGTCTGAGATGGAATGAATAGTTGGGAGCATTAATTCCCTTCCAAGGACTGTGGGGACAAATCTGTTCATGCCTCTCCCCTAGCACTCCTTGATTTGCAGATGTATCACCCCAATCACTACCTTGATGATCACATGGCATTGTCTGAGTGTGTCATATTGGGTTAGCCTCACCCAAGTCCAGTATGACCTCAAGATGCCATCTCTTAATACTGGTAAATAACAGAGTTGAATATGAGTTTTGAAAGGGACATTCAAATACAGCACCATCTATTACATCGAGCCTGTGGTCCCCCTATGACATCATCCTCAGGTTAAGTTTTACAGCTCTGTCAAATTTAAGTCATTTTACTCAGAGGACAACTTGTTGAACTAGTCAATTTAGTGACTACCACGGCCATTCTTATCAACACTACAATTTATCTTTTTCCTTCACACTCCCCACCCTATCATTATAGTAGTTGTAAAAATCCGAACATAGTGGCTGTTTGTTCACAATCTGCCCAGCAGATGAACACCACGTGTTTGTTAGGGGAATTTTCTACCTCATGCTTTTTTTGTGGGAAGCAGCGTCACTGTCCACATCCTTCCCTGCAAACCTCATACAACATAAACCCAGGCAGAATTGCACACTTCTAAAGTTTGCTTATCTCCAGATTTGAGGATAACAATCATAGAAGTATGAGGTCTCCATGGTTTGGCAGGTATGGATGGGAGGAGAGTGGTGGGTGGGACGTGGTGTAACTTGCCTCTCCAGACCCCACTTGCAATCAAATCTCCATACTACTTGGTTTCTGGCAGCGATTTAAAAAAAATTCGAGGGTGTGTGTTTTATAAAAATTGGAGAGGAGAGAATCTGTTATCTAGTGCATGAGCTCACATCCCAAGACTCAAACAACTATAGCTTACTACCTTCAGCTCTTAATTTTGTAGATGTTTGTGCTGGAGACTTTGCTTTCTAATATTAATCATCTCAAGGTCACTAGAACATTTTATGGTTAGGAACCCAGTGGTGATGGCCCTTCATCATGATCTCCTTTCAGTAAACAGTTTCCCCTTTTCTTGTCATCTCCCTTACTCTTCTTTGTGGTCACTTATTACCTTGTAGACACTGTTGGAATCTGTGGTCCTAATGAAGTCAAGATCATCATCTTTAACTGAATTATAATTTCTTGATAGTACATTCACTTCCACAATCTGTTTAGCACAGTACCTTGTCAAATGAGTTCTTAAAACTTGAGGTTATGTTCTGAAAACTAAAGAGTTACGGAAAGATTTTCTTAGTATCTATTGAAATCAACTGACCTTACTAATTTAGGCCAATTAAGGCATTGAGGAGGTATTTTTAAAATATCACTTTACTTAAGTATTTATGATTTATCAGCTTTTTTACATATTTTTCCTGATTATCAAAACCATGCATGTTTAATGTGGGAAGATTTGGCAAGTACAGGGAAGTATTACAAAAACAGTGTAGGTCCCCCAAGTAATCTTCAGGTTCGGTTCAGTGTCTGTCAAAATTCGTGCTGCCTTTTCCCTAAAAATTAACGCACTAATTCTAAGATGCACCTGGAAATGCAAGTGACTCAAAATAAAGCAAACTTGAAAAAGAACAGAGTTGGTGGATGTACTTGGTTTCAATACTTAATACAAAGTTACTGTAATCAAGATGGTGTGGTATTGGTATAAAGCTAGGCATACAGGTTAGTGGAATAGAATTGAGACTCCAGAAACAAACTACCAAATGATTGATTTTTGACAAAGGTCTCAAGACCATGTACTGGAGGAAAATTTTTTTTGATAATGATCTGGGTCAACTTTATATGAAAGAATGAATTTAGATTCACCTCTCACACTAAAATTAACTATAGTGGGTCAAAGACTTAAATGTAAGAGCTATAACTATGAAGCTTTTGGAAGAACAGGTAAGTGTAAGTCTTCATGACCTTGGGTAAGGCAGTAGTTTCCTAGATATGACTCCAAAAGCACAAGCAGCTAAAAAAGAGAGAGATAAATTAGACTTCTTCAAAATCGAACACTTTTGTGCTTCAGAGGACATTATCAAGACAGCAAAAAGATGGCTCACAGAATGGGAGGAAAACAACATATCTGATCCGCATCTATAACATAAAAAATGCTTACAACTTAATTTTTAAAATGAGTGAAGACATTTCTCCAAAGAAAATAGACAAATGGCTAATAAGCACAAAAATTGGTCAACATTATTATTTATGAAGAAAATACAAGTCAAAATATGCCTGCTGAGATGACTGTATTTTAGATGGACAATAAAAGGTGTGGGTGAGGATGAGGATGGTGCTGGTGGAATGCAGAGCGCTACAGTTGATTTGAACGGCAGTTCAGCCATTTCTGAGGTGGTAGAACACTGATCTACCATATGGCCAGCAGCTCTTGATGTATACCTGAGCAGGGACACCCGTGCGAAAACTTGTACAGAGATATTCATTGCAGCCCAAAAGTGGAAACTGATTTTTATTATAGCCAAAAAGTAGAAGCAACCCACACGTCCAATCACTTGGTGAAAGGTTAAACAAAATATGATCATACAACGAAATATTATTTGACAATAAAAAGAAAATGAAGTACTTACATATGCAGCAGTAGGGAGGAACCTTGAAAATATAGTCGAAGTAAGCGAAGGCCAGGTATTTCATGATTTCATTTATGTGACATACTTGGAATAGGCAAGTGCGTAGCAACGTAAGTAGAGTAATGATTGCAGGGGCCATGGGACGAGAGGATGGAGAGTGACTGCTAATGCGTTTGGGGATTTTGGGGTTGAAAATGTTCTGGAGTTAAGTAGTGATAGTTGTGCATCCTTGTGAATATACTAAAAATAACTGAATTTTACAGAATTTTGCCTCTATAGAAAGAAATAATTTAAAAAACAACAAGTTAACCTCAGGTGCCTCTGCCCAAGGATCACTCTAGCTCACTTCAGCTGAGCATTGTACAAAATGCAAACTCAGCCCCAGGAACCAGGCCCTTTGCACAACTTCTCATCTATTTGTCACAATAGCTTTGTGAATCTTCAGTGAAAACTGGGACTCCTGACTCCTTCCCCCGAGCTCTTAAGTGATTCACTGTGCCTATTTCACAGTTTGGGGTGAAGGTAGAGCCCATTACGTTGGAAAATCATTATTTTACAGAGTTAGGGGCTTTACTCAGACACACAGTTGCTCAAAAATGTTAATGGAAAGTAAAAACCTGAGACATGGGTTAAATCTCCTGGAAGTTAGTCTTTTAGTGCCAAGGAGTGTCTGTTACACAGATATTTTTGTTTTCATAGATTGTAAGAAACAAATGACATTAAAATCTCAAAGCAGCCATTATCTTGGCCTGGTTTAACACCGAGGTAGGAAAGCCAGTTGGGTTTTGTTTTCACAGTGATCACTAGAATATGCTATGGTCCTTTGCTGCTCAGGGCAGTCGCGTTTAGAAGGCATCAAGAAAACACGTCAGCACAAAACCCTTTGTTACAATGGTTAATTTTGTTTATTATATGCTCTTAATGTCTAAAAGCCACCAAGCCCAGGTTTACAAGTTTTATCCTGTTTGAATCTTGATTGATTGATGTTTTTATCCCTTGAATGATTTTGACATGAAAATGCTGTTTTTTCTCAATTGGAATTTTAAAAAATATTAAACCTAGCTGGGTGCAGTGATGCACACTTGTAATCCTAGCAGCTTTGGGAGACTGTAGTGGGAGAATTGTGAGTTCAAAACCAGCCTCAGCAACTGTGAGGCACTAAGCTACTCAGTAAGACCCTGTCTCTAAATAAAATACAAAAAGGGCTGGGGATATGGCTCAGTGGTTGAATGTCCCTGAGTTCAATTCCTGATACCACCTCTCCCTCCAAAAAAAATCTTGAACCTAAAACTGGTTCTCTGACTTTATTCATTTGTCATGTAATTAAAGATGTTATTACTTTTCTGTGCAAATTATTTCTAGAAGCTTTTAACAACTTCTTCTTAACTGAAATTTTCACCATAGCACAGTTGATTCCTACTGTTTGATGTCTGGACTCTGATTGATGCAAACCTGCTTTTTTAATCAGTAGCTCTGAGAGGTGAATGTCAGAGACATTTGTCAAATAGATTCTTGTTTTCCCAGAAAACTTCTGTCAAAAATTTATTTTAATGTAAAAATATTTTTTCTTAGGTATCATAGTCTCATAATTTTAATGTGACTGCACCAGGCTTGGGTTCCAAATCCCATGGGAGTAGGAACTCTTTTTGCCATTACTGTATAGTCTCTGTGTTTGCCCATAAGAAATGCTTGTTATAAGAATATATATAATAATTATATGTATTTATTTGTATTTAAGTATAGTTTTGTCATATACCTCCCAATTAATTCTAATGTTCCAAATTGCTAATGTTATAATAATTTTTTAATGTTTTCTGTCTCTTTAGGTTGGTATTTTGTATGGCATCTGTTTTTATCTAAATTCAAGTTTCTACGGGAACTGGTAGGAGACACAGGATCCCAGGAGGGAGATCATGAGCCTTCAGGGTCTGAAACTGAAGAAGACCCTTCCTCCTCTCCACACAGGATCAGATCTGCACGCCAGAGAAGGGCACCTGCTGATGAAGGGCATTGACCCCAGATGTGGTCCTTTATTTGTAAATGTTGAAAGGCAGTTGTAAGCCTCTGTCTTAGTGACTTGGCTTTGAAATATGCTAAATGACTGAAGAAC
This sequence comes from Xerus rutilus, assembly GCA_028644305.1. Taxonomy (NCBI): domain Eukaryota; kingdom Metazoa; phylum Chordata; class Mammalia; order Rodentia; family Sciuridae; genus Xerus; species Xerus rutilus. Next base: position 111,978,361 of record CM053406.1, on the reverse strand, counting down.
ATTGGTACTTGGATTTCACATCCAGTTCAAAAAATTTACATGTAAGCCATATAGTAATAAAGGGAATGAAAACCAAATTGGACCATTGCAAATTTCATCTTAAAGAGAATATTTTGTGTTGCTAGCTTTCTACTTAACACATTCATTTCTTGGTTCTTGGGAGTTTTTGTTTGCACTGGTGTGAATCTGGTAAACATTTCAAGCTTGAAAAACATTTTAATATTCATAACGTATTCTTCATATTTTAACTTGTCTGAAATTGGGATGCATCTTATTGCTGTCAGCCAAGATAGTCACATGATTATCCTAGCTTGTGCATGTGTGAATTTACAACTTATAGTGGCATCCCCTTAACTGACATACGTATTGTTGGTATCAAATGTGTCAGGTTTAATTGGCATTTTAAAATGTCTTCAAAAAGATTACACTATGACTCAGCATTGAAACGCA
>CM053406.1:111961059-111977411 GCA_028644305.1 Xerus rutilus | reverse complement strand
AAAAAAAAAGAAACCAAAAAAAAAAATTGTAGTAATGGGGGCTGGGATTGTGGCTCAGTGGTAGAGCGCTTGCCTCACATATGGGAGGCACTGGGTTTGATCCTCAGCACCACATATAAATAAATGAGTAAAGGTCAATTGATAACTTAAAAAAATTTTTAAAAATTGTAGTAATGGTAAATTATTGCAGTAGTCTCTGCAAGAGATAGTGTGAATCTGTACAAGCCTGGTGATATTGTGAAGCCACATTTTTTTTTTTTTTTGGTACTGGGGATTGAACTCAAGGGCACTCGACCACTGAGCCACATCCCCAGCCCTATTTTTGTGTTTTATGTAGAGACAGGGTCTCACTGAGTTGCTTAGCACCTCGCCATTGCTGAAGCTGGCTTTGAACTCGCGATTCTCCTGTCTCAGCCTCCCTAAGTGCTGGGATTACAGGCTTGAGCCACCGCGCCCGGCGTGAAGCCACATTGAAGAGATTTTGATGGGAGTATATTTGACAGGGTGTGTTGATTGATGAGATGTGGGAAGTGAGGGACAAGGATGAGTCAATGTGAATCATTGGTGGAAGACGCAGGGCAGAATGTGTTTGAGGGGACAGTTTGGGGATAAGCCCAGTTGCGTGTGAGAGCGGTGGAATTGACCCATCTGGATCTCAGGATAAAGATCAGGAGAAAAGGGACCCTGTCCAAATGGTATAACTTGGGAGCTGGTAATTATTTAACCTATTTCCTGTTCTCTAAATAAGAATGATAATATCTATCTTAAAGGAATGATATTTTAAAAATACCTGTTAAGCATTTCAATACATGGGAAGCAACTAGTAACTCAACTACTGTCCTTTCTTTTTTCTTATTTACCTTTGTACCTGTACAACCTTTCTTAATGACTCCTTAGTCCAGGAGTTTCTGAGCTGATTAGAAAATGTCAGTTGAAAAGTGGAGTCAAAAAAAACCATGCACGCCCGCCCTACACGAATGGTAAGGTCAAGGCTTTTTTTTTTTTTCCACAGAATAAAAACCCACTGGAGTTGCATCTCATTTTCTTTGCAAAAGCCAGACATAATTACATAATTCTGTGACTAATGGTGGTGTTCTTCCAAAATTAGAACAAGAACAGAACCTTGCAGAACAAATATTTTTACTATATTTATGTATCATCCATGGTACTAGAGTTCCATTTTATAATACTGCTAATATAGTACTGAGTTTTATAGTATTTTATACTTAATCATTGTAAAGCAGGTGTGTATTTACAGTTGCCTCACTGTGTATCTAGATAGGTAGGATCTTTAGCATCTTGCCTTTATCAGTTTTTCCCAAAGTATTGAACTGAGTTTTCCTAGAAACAGCAACCCTCATTTCACACTTATTATTTCATTGTAATATTTAATTATATCATTATGATATCAGAGACATTTGGAATAAACAGGTGGGAGCAATTTTGGTTAAACATAGAAGTCATGTGGTGAGAACAGAACTATTGTGAGCATATGAGACATTAATCCTCTCTCTGAGCATGCATCCCATTCAGGTGGGTACTGGGCATCTTACCTGTGAGCCACTGGAAACCTGAGCCAGGAATTCACTTCCCCTTATGTGGAGCATTCATGCCTGTCTGGATCTGTCTTCCATCTCTCCATCCCTCCTGGGGCGTGAGAACAGATCCCTCTGCTTCTCTGAATTGAATCTCTACTGTGTGTTGGATTTTATCTCCTCTCAACCCAGCAATTGACACTATCAGTGATTTCTTCTCCTATACATCCAGTCACTCCCTAAGAATCGGGTAGTTCCCTTCAACACTTAAGTATATTCATTAAGCTATTCTGTCCTGAGAGAATGAAAAAAAGGCATCCTCTCCCCTCTCCATTTCATGCCAGACCCCACAAAATAGTGATCTCTGTGACTCCTCTACACTGACTCTGAAGGACATTTTCTATCCTCAGCTTTGCCTGAATATTTGTCATGGTTGCTCATTCCTTCCTTGAAACGTTCTTTTCCTTGGTTTTTATGACACTAAATTCTCCTGGCTTTACTGATTTTATTCCTGTCCATCTAGTCACACCTTCACCTCATGCTTATCTTGCAACTAAGTGTCAGAGTTTCTTGAGCCTAAATTCTAGCCTTTCCTTACTCTGCTGTCCTCTCAGGCGCTTCTATCTGTGACTTCTGCTATCATCTCTTCACTGATGGGACTCCCATTTCTCTCTTGAGCCAACTGTCTTCAGTATCTTGGCTGTCTTAAATGCTGATCAAATTCAACATCTGCAAGGTCAAATTTGTGACCCTGCGAACCTGGTGTTCTTCCAGTGTCCTTACATAATTGCATAAGTCAGCAGCCTAGGTATCGTCCTTGACACCTCCCCGTTGGTGTCCCATGTACAGCACATTATCAGGCCTTGTCTGAAATAGCTCTTGAAACTATATACTTTTCTTGATTTTCTAGTTACTCTCTGCCAGTGATGTAATGTAGTAGTATCATAATAACGGTGCATTTTTTTTAGGGTGTTTGTTGAGATTAAATGAGCCAGTACAGATGATGCGTTTAGAGAATGCTGAGTGTTCCCTGCTCTTCTGTGCTCACTGTTGACTATGGCAACTGTGGCTGACTCAAATCGACATAGTCCATCTTTAGTCTTTTCTAATTGTCACCAGAATGATCTTTGTGAAACTGAAATTTGTTGTGTCCTTGTTTATAGCATGTGAATGGTTTCCCATTTCCGTTAGAAAAAAGAAGTTGGGCATCTTAACATGCCCTGGGACTTGCCCTGGGACTTGTTGCATGAACACACTGCCAGCCCCTCCTGCATCAGCTCACACCCACTCTGCACACGTACAGCTGAGTCATCCCTGTTACAAGTATGTGGTCCTCGCTCCGATGCCCACCCTCCATCACTGGGTCCTTCTGCTGACTGAGAACACTCTCCTCCCTCTCCTTATCTCCTAGTCATTCTTCAGACTTCCCCTCACAAATTCCTGTCTTAGGAAGCTTTCTTGAACACCCCACCCACCCTTTCCAACCACTTCCTCTGTTAATGTCCTAGAGTAGTCTTCCTTTCCTTCATTGGCCTCATCCCAGACAGGGGTTAAACATTTGCTGGGGGTTTATGCTATTAAAGGCTATCATCCCTACTGTGTCAAATCAATCACTATTTTAATAATAGATAGCACTTAACACTGAAATAACATTTTAGTCTGCAAGCTGCCTATTTTCTATCTTCCTGTTGGAATCTGAGAATCTAAAATCAAAAAGAGGCTTAATTCTCACCAGCATCTCCTGAAAATGGCTGCCATTTTGTTTTTCAACAAACACAAAAGGGTAGGATAATGAGATGCTTATTTTGTAAGCCCCTAAGCCTCTTCTGGTCCACTTTTCTCCTTACCCCTTTGGTGAAGGTCCCTTGATCTTGTGTGATGCTCTCAAAACAGCAGCCTTTGACCACAAGGTGGCGACAGTTTTCAAGAGTTGGCAGGTCTGTACATTTTCTATGCTAGTCCTGTGAGGAGTATGCACTTTAAAACTGTGCAGATGGGGTGCATGCCTGTAGTCCCAGTGGCTGGGGAGGCTGAGGCAGGAGGATCACAAATTTGAGGTCAGCCTCGGCAACTTAGCGAGGCCCTGTATGCTTTTGATCAAAATAGACCATTTTGAGTGAAGGGGAATAGGACTTACACATCACTGGGCCAGAACAACATAACAGTTCTGACCACATATGAATGTCTCTTGTCCCCATCTAAAGTCAGGTGACACTATAATTTTTCTGACTCCCACTGCTGAGAGTTTGAAGTCTGAGAACAGGAATGGTCCCAAATAGCACTTGAACTTCAGCTCCTAGTGCAAGGCCCCAGAAACTAGACAATTTCAGGAAATCAAAGGTGAACAGATCATCCACCCAGACGCCCACGTACCTGCTTGCAAGAGTGTCATGGAAACATTCAAGCTTCGCATTGAACAGCATCTTAAGTTTGCAAAATTTTTTTTTCACGTATTGCCTCCATTTAACCCCACAGCTTCATGACAGAAAAGGAAGGCAGGGAAAGTACCATCCTTCCTTTACAGGTAAAGAACTTGAGGTTCCAAGAGGTAAAGTACCTTGACCTTGGACATGGCTACTGCCAGACCCTGGGCTTCTGCCTTGTTGCTTAGAGAAGGGAAAAACATTTTCTTTTTTATTGGAAGCTTCCGAGTCACTTCATATCATTCAGCACAAAGGAAAACAAATACATAGCCAAATATAAACACAAGATGAAGCCATAATTTATATAAGCATACATGGCAGGATACACTCACTGGGAGAGTCTGGGTGTTTATTTTCTTTTGTTTCATCCCCAGTTTCTAAACAGAGCAACCAGCCTCTGTGTCTTCTAGCGCTGGCTTTTCTTCACTCCACGGGACTCAACAGGCTTGGGCTCACTGGGATTCTCAATCTGAACTGTCCAGCAAGGGGAAGGACTTGCAGAGGGTCGGGAGAGAAAGGACATTTAAAGAGACTAACCAGTGGATGGTGGGCTGTGGGGTTGGATTCTCAGGGCTTGATAGCAGAAACCTGCACCTTGCCACACAGCTCTGGAAGGTGGCAGGTCTCTGGTAGGGGTGGCTTGCAGACACGTGGGATCTGAGCACTCACTTCCACCTCGGAAGCTGCAGTGGGCCCAGGAGTGCTGCTGTGAGGAGGAAGCTCATCTCCAAGCGGATCTACAGGAGCAGAATGGCAGGCCTCCCAGCGGCATCCCTGATGGCCCCAGAGCAGAGGCTTTTGCTGAGTTTTCTGGATTGTGTAGGATCCTTGCGACTCTTAGGGAGGGAGGTATGTTTGCCAGAAACGACTAACATCAAATGCCTCAGCAACCCTGGTGAGTAGACTCAGATTCACATTTAATGTGATTCAGAAACCAAACAAAATACATACCAAATCTTGCTCTGAATATTGTCAAGTTAATGCATATGCATTAATGATTACATGTGAAGACAAGCCCTAGTGTTCCTCCCAGACCAGAAAATGAAACAGAAAGAAGCCCAGGACAGCCAGCTTCCTCCCTACCCCACACCACTGGTCCTTGGTCTTGCTGAGCACCATGCCCCGGATGCTGCAAATGTCCATCACCTCTCACCTCCAAAGCAAGGGGTGCCTCCCCTGCACCCCTGTGATCCTGTGGCCTCCCATTGGTACTCTAGAAAACCACTTTCCAGGGCTGGAGTTATGGCTTATTGGTAGAGCGCTTGCCAAGCACGAGTGAGGCACTGGGTTCGATCGTCAGGACCCACATATAAACAAATAAACAAAATAAAGGCATTAAAAAAGAAAGAAAGAAAGAAAGAAAACCAGTTTCCATTCATCTTTTGCCAAACTTGTGTTCTCAACATGCAGATTCACCCTGGGGCTCACCAAGTACAAGGGCTTCTTTGCGTTCCTTATTTCAGTTCACTGAAGCAGAATCTTGGGATGTCAGAACTGAGAATCTGTATTTTTAACACATTTCCCCCCAGGTGATTCCTATCCCTTTTTTACCTCCTGTACTGATGTCAACAGTGTCCCTCCAAAATAAGGATCTACTGGGACTATAATGTAGATGTGACCTCATTTGGAAACAGGGTCTTTGCAGATGTGATCACATTAAGATGAGGTCATATTGACAAGTGTCCTTATAAGAAGAGAGAACAGAGACCCAGGGGCCCAGAGCACCACCACCATGTGAAGGCAGAGGCAGAGATTGGAGTGATGTGCCCACAAGCTAAAGAACCCCCGGATTCCAGGAGGCATGGAATAGCTTCCCATTGTGAGCCTCCAAGAGGAATGGATCCTTCCGACACCCCGACTCTGAACTATGTCTCCGGACTGTAGAGGATACAGTGTGTTGCGCTGAGCCACCAAGTAGGTGGCCCTTCATCGCTGCAGCCCTAGGACATGAAAAATATCCCTCTCCTGTCTCTTTTTCTAATTTTTACTGCCCCCATGGTCTTTATTTCCCTTTCCCTCTACAGAAAGTTCTACTTCTGTTTCTATTAATGATAAAGTGAACATATGTGAGTTCTTTTGCTGGTCCAGTGGACGATCTCTATGAGGGCATTTCCTACCTCCCATGTCTTGAAGCTGAGACTGTGTCCCTCCCTACAACTCAGTAGGGGCAAGCACATCACCTGTCACCTGTATCTCAAACCAATGTCTGAAGTTATTCTTTTCCTTGAATCACAATAAAAAGTAGGCATTATGAATATTTTTAATATTTGCCAGTCTGATCGGTAGAGTAACTCACTCTAATTTTTTTTTTCTTTTTTTGGTACCAGGGATTGAACCTGGGGTGCTTTACCACTGAGCCACATCCCCAGCCCTTTTTTTTTTTTTTCAAAGTTTTGTAGTTTCTTTTTTTTTTTTTTTAATGTTTTTTAGTTATACATGGACACAGTGTCTTTATTTTGTTTTACTTATTTTTATGTGGGTACTGAGGATCGAACCCAGTGCCTCACATGTGCGAGGCAAGCACTCTGCCACTGAGCCACAACCTCAGCCCAAGCCCTTTTTATTTTTATTTAAAGACAGTCTTGTTAAGTTGTTTAGAGCCTCACTAAATTGCTGAGGCTGGCTTTTGAACTTGGAATCCTCCTGCCTCAGCCTCCTGAGTTGCTGGGATTACAGTTGTGCACTACCACACCGAGCCACTCTAAATTTAACTTGTATTTTCTTAAATAACTTTGCCCATCTTTTCATATATTAGTTGGCAATTTGAATTTTTAGGTTCTCTTTGCTCAGAAGCAAAGCATTTCCCCTCTTCTTTCTCCCTGGGAGTCATCTCCACAAGTTTAAGGTAGGAAAGTGGCTTCAGGGGAGGTGGAAGCCCCGCTGAACTGCTGACTTTCCAGGATGCTTAGCCCAGGAGGAAGAGTAGGATAGTCAGAATGACCAGAGAGGGAAGGAAAGTAAGGACTACAAAGGCTACGAGGATGTACCGGGCACCATCTGGCAGAGATGGAGAGTGAGCTCGGCACTGGGGGTTACTGTTGTCCTGGGAAACATTTGCTGATCTTGAAAGGGCACCTGAAAGATTGAGCTATAATTTCCAAAACTCTTTGGGGCTAGAAAGAAAAAGCTATGGTCCAGGACCTGCCAGAGTAGGAGGTATTGGGTGTACCCCACAATTTGGGATTAGAATCCTGAAGTTTTGCCCCTAAAGCAAGAGTGGACTAGAACTGAACTGACCTCTGTGCGGACCACAGCCTCTCTTCAAGTGATTCAACAGACTTCAAAAACATCTAAAATTCCAAATCCAAATCTACATTGGAGTAGGACGAATCTGATTGCCAACAGTGCCCCCCAGGATTATGGCATAAATAGGGAGAATCATCTCTTGGGCAAGTTGTATCATCTGAGGCCCCAAATTATTTCTACAAATAATTTTTCAAAAACAAATGTCTGGAATGCAATTAGAAAAATAGCACAGTGCTACTTTAACCTGAAAAATGTGTGTGTGTGTGTGGTGTGTGTGTGTGTGTGTGTGTGTGTGTCTTTGTATAAATCCAAAAGCTAGCCTCATACTTCGTCTTCACACATCAAACCTTGTAACATTCGCCTACACTGAGGGATAAGACAAGGATGCCCACCATCTCTAGTTATTTTACATTGCATTGGAATGTAAGTCAAGGCAGTTAAATAAGAAAAAAATTAGAAGCATAAAAATTAGAAAGAAAGAGGCAGACTGTCTTTATTTCAGAAAATATAATTGTATATCTGGAACACTTGAACAGAATCAATAGAAAAGTATTAGATAGATAATAAAATAAGAAAATAGCATCATATATAATTAGTTACAAAAATCAATAACCTTTATATATACAAACTGTTTTAAGAGAAAACTCTGTAGTAACAAAAATTCTTATTAGACATAAGCCTAATAAGAAATTGGCAAAAAATAATGCAAAACTGTAAAATATTCTTGAAAGACTTCAAAATTATTTTGAACGAAATGAGACACATACTGTACTATTAAGTAGGAAAACTCAACATCATAAGGATGTTTTTCTCCCTAAATTAGTCATAGATTCAATGTACCATTAACAAGAACTTCTAGACAAGTTGATTACAATGTTTATATAGAAGAATAAACTAATCAGCATAGCCAGGAAATACTTGGAAAGAACAGTAATGTAATGCATGGGTAATCTCAGCAGAATATAGTAAAACATTGGCTCAAAAAAAAAAAAGACTTATAGATCCATGCATCAGAATAAGACATCCAGAAATATGTCTAAGGAAAATTTAGTATATTACAAAGCAAGCACTGAAATCAGAAGATTTTAAACAGCATTGAGGCACCTGGATAGCTGTAAGGCAAAAGATAAAATTGGAGGTTTTACTTAGTGTATTCCAGGATAAATGACAAATGTATTAGTATTTGAAAAACAAAAGAAGAAAATATAAGAGTGAAATCTTACTTTTATAACCCAAGACTGGAGAATTCTAACTCTGGCTAAAAAAATCTAGACGCAATAAGAGATTGATAAATTTGACAGCATTGGAAAAATACAAAGTGAGTGAAGTCCTAAGGTAATTACAAATGGCAAAAATTTAAAACCTTTTGCCACAAAGCATTAATATACTTCATGTAATAAGGATTTCCTAAGAATTGAGAAGGAAAAGACCCCTCCACACACACAAACAATAGGCAAAGGTATGATTAGAGAGTTCACGGAAGTACGCTAATGTCTCATTCACATAAGAGAAATGCATGTCAAAACTCTGAGATACTATCTCTAATCTATCAGATTGAAAAAATTCCCAATGTTTGACAATGTAAATTTTTGGTGAATCCATGGGAAAGCGGGCATTTTATACATTGTGGGTGAGGATACAATGTATCTAGAGATTGCCACCTTCATGAAAGGAAATTGGCAATCTCTAGAAAAATAACTTATGCATTTATCATTTAATCCAGTAATCACTTTCTAAGATTAGATATAGCCGAAGAGAGAATTGCAAACTGAACAATAAGCCAGAAGAAGGAGCACAAAGAAAAAAGATAAGAAATAACTGTATGGGGGGGCGGGTAAGAGACACATATATTGAGTGAAAACATCTAACATACATTTAATTCCACAAAAAGAGACTAAGAGGGTAAGGAGATAGACAGAGAGACAGACAGAAGGGGCATAGAAATATTATTAAAAAGAAATTGGCTAGAAGGTCATATCATATATATCCTCGGGGGCTGAGGCTGGCATTTTGGATAAGCATGATGGACCATTCATTAGTAGATAAGGTAGTGGGTGTTTTGAGGACAAAGAATGAATCAAAGTCAGGACCATGCTCCTCTCAGATGGACAGAGGCAGAGACTTCAAGGCATTAGCTGGCTCCCTTGTATCCTGCAACTTTTCAAGTCCTAATTCTAGTACCTTGTGCTGTCCACCTGTATTTCCTATTCTTTGGTTTTCTGAATCTTTATACTAAATTCATCTTTACTTAAGCTCATTTTTTAAATTGTTGTTTTAAGTATTTGGGGGGACAATTTATACTAACAGATTCACTTCCATTATACTAGCTTTGCCTAAGTGGAATAAACTTTACTTGGTTATGGTATATTATTCTTCTAATGCACTAAAGATAGTCTTCTTTTCATTTACTAGTATTTTGTTTAGAACCTTTGCATTTTTCTTTACATTCTGCAATATTTCTTTTTTCTTTCTCGTGTTTTGATTTCAAGATGATGCTGTAATCATTGTAAGTCGAATTAGAAACTTGATATTTTTCAGTATTCTGGAATAGTTTAACTCATATAGGAACTATTTATATATTCCTCAGGGCTTTGATAGAACTATCTTTGAAAATCCATTTGAATCTACTTTATTTTCAGGGTAGTTCTTTGAAAACATTTTCACTTTTTCTCCTTGGGGTTTTCCATGTAGGTTCCTATTTCCTTTGGATATTGCTCTGACGACTGAATTTTCTAGGATTTAGAAATTTTCATTCAGATTTAGAGACACTATGATTACATCTTCAGGTTACGGATTCACAGTAGTGGTATTGTTTTTTCCCTTTCTCTCTGCACACACTTGCCAGGGGTTTCTTTTATTTTATTTTATTGGACTTCTGAAGGTAAATATCTTGACATCACCCTTCAATTCTGCATTTTGATTTTTAAAAATTCATTATTTTCTACTTTTATCTCTTCTAATTTATTGTACTTCATTTTGGTTTATTTTGTTTTTCTTTTCCAACTTTCAAGTGAAAATTAATTTATTTCATTTAGTTCCTTAATTTCCAATGGATTTTTTGAGGTGTTAATCTAAATTTATGAATATGACATTAGATGCCTTCTTAAAAAACCTTAAAACATTATTTCTAGATTCCAGACATGGCACTAAATTAATTATATTACTCTATTCAAGGAATCAATCTGAGATAATTCACATTAAAATATGAAGTTAGATCTGCAATAGAGAATAGAAAATTATAGTTAGTCTTGTAAGTTAAAAAGGTATCTTTCTATAAAATTATCAAAGAAATGTGATGGCCTATTTCTTTTCTGTTATTTCTACTTGAGCATAGGACCATTCAAATTCCATGTCCTAAGACTGCTAATTCAAAAGCAGTATGTGCCCCAAAGGAACATCTTACTTTTAAAAACTTCATCCCACTCTTCCACAATCTTTCGTATTAAAACTACTTGATAGCCCTCATTCCTTTCTAACCAACCAATTTTCCAAGTTCAACCAACTTTGTTTAGAAGCATTTAATTTTTTTTTAAATTAATGCGGAAAAGGGATTCATTTCCATTGAAGAGAACTTGTTCAGAATTTCCAAAATGAAACTTGAGCTTGGACAAAGAAAGCTTCAAACAGAAAGGCTAATTTTTCATAAGCTACTGAAAACAGGGGACATAAAATGAAAGTCTGTCTATGACCTTCGCCTCCGTGGTTCCTGCCCTGGGACTGAATGACCATTCTTCATTGTTGTTCTGTGACTCAGCCCTTGTGCACGAATCCTGGTAGAGGACAGAGGCACACAGCAGGGTGATTCTCCACTAGTTTAAATTGTTTATGGTTCCTTTTGTGCCTATAATTCACAATTTAAACATTCCTCTATGTGCATTTGTTCATGTGTCGCTCAGGCTTCACACTGGGGCTTCTGTGAGAAGTGGGGCACGAATACTCCCTGAGAAGTCTCCCAACCAAGGAAAAGAGGGGGCGCCGGGGATGGGAATATGACCTTCTGTCCTGAGAACATGTGCGAAGGACCCAGGGTGACTGTGGGAACCTGGGGAAAGAAATGATTCCTGCCACAATGGAATGAGACATATCAAAGAGGTGCTCCGGGACTGGGGAGAAGGTACAGGAACAAAGAGCCAGGGTGAGGATAAGACCATAGAGGTGACTCATGAATGAAGAGGAAGAATCAGGCCAGTGAGGAAAATGGCAATTATGTATCAGGTGGAGAAACAGCAGGAGCAAGTTAGGACAGCCTGAAGAGGTTGATGAAGGGGGGAGGCACACAAGACTGAAGCAAGTGCAGGCAAGACCTGATGCAGGAGATGGGCTCTGGCCAAGGAGGGCTTCGTGCGCCAGGAGGGCACTGGCGGTACCCCCGAGGGGCTGTATCATCACATGGGAATTGAGGTGGGAAGGCCAGTTAGGAGGCCCTGGCAGTTGTCCAGTTGACAACAGTTGTAACTGGCATTCAAAAATTTACCATGGTGAACTGGGGCTGTAGCTCAGTGGTACAGCGCTTGCCTCATATGCATGAGTCACTGGGTTCAATCCTCAGCACCACATAAATATAAATAAATAAATATATTTTAAGAAATTTGCCATGGTGGCAATGAAAAGTGAAAAGATTCTGTGATGTCAGAGGCCAAATCTATTATTCTTGGTCATTGGTTGGATCCAGGGCCCTGGTCATGGGAAGTGGTGTGGAACCTTTAAGAGATGGGGTCTAGTGGGAGGTCCTTAATGCCCTTGGAAAGGGTTAAGTTAGCTTCTAGGGGACCCCAGGTAGGTTCAAGATGGTTATTATAAAGAAATAGTCCTGCTCCTTCCACAGCCTTTCCCGCTTTCTATCCCCATCTGCCATAAGGTCCTCACCACAGCTGAGCCAATGCTGGTGCCATGTCCTCGAACATTCAAAATGGTAAGTTAAATAAACAACTTTTCTTTAAAAGCTGCCTAGGGGACGGGGATGTAGCTCAGCTCAGAGGTGTAGTACTTGTCTAGCTTGAACAAGGAAAGCCCTGGGTTGAATCTCTAGCATAGGGAAAAAAAAAAAATTACCCAGCCTCAGTTTTTTGTTATAATAACAAAGAGTGGACAGATATAAGCTCTATATAACACCTTACGGTGAGTGAAACAGTGTCAGAGGAGCATAGCAGGGAAACACAAGATGAGGCCAGAGCTAAGGATGGATCTCTCAAACTTGTATAGTCTGGTACAAATATGAGAAATGAGCCGCACCTTTGACCCTGAACGTCCTAGGGAACTCAGCCATGAGACGAACACCCATGTCACAGGGTCCACCATGCTCTTGAGGCTCACTCAGTAGCCACTCGTTAGCATGTATACTACCCCAGGCAGTATTTTGGCTGTGAGAATCCAGCCATGAACAGGATAGCAAGCATTGCTTCTCACATGGGGATCATATTTTAGGGACAAGTAGAAAGAGATATAAGGCAAGAAATAAGGATTCTGAGAGGATCAGGAGAGGTGTATGTGCTGGAAGGAGGATGGGGGGGTGACTGCAGATTGGGAGTTGAAAGGTTCTGGGCTCTGGGTGTCAATAAAGAGCCTGATCCTGAGGGTTTGGGAAGGGACTTTCATAGCTGAAACAAAGGCTGAGAGTAAGGACTTCAGCGAAGTTACCCATGCAGTTGGAACATGCGTGGGAGGCCATGGCTTGAGCTGGGTCAGAGGTCAGCATGATAATGAGGGGCTGGGCCAGACAAAGTTCAGTTCAAAGAGTAAAGAGGAAGAGTGTCAGGCAAAGAACAGGATGGCACATATATGCTTTTAAAAGGTTGTTCTGACTGCTGTGTGGTAACTGCACAGAGTGAGTGGAAAGGCGGGAGGGCCGGTAGGGGCGCTGGCACTGCCTGGGAGAAGGCAGTTTGGATTAGGTTGATGGGCCTGAGTAAGATTCCCTTTCTCCCTGGGAGAAGAGAAGGAGCCACAGTGCCCACAGTGGCTCTGCAGGACAGCTTAGCTTTGTCTTTTTATTTGACATGTGATGATGGTACGTATTTATAGGGCATAGCATGATAATTCAGCATGTGAATATATTGTATGATGATGAAATCAGGGAAATTAGCATGTTCCACTCTTTAAACATGTATCATATCTCTGAGTTGGGAACCTTCAAACTCCTTGCTTTCAGTTCTTTACAAAAGATTCATAAATGGTTGTGAAGTGTAGTCAACCTACTGTGCTCTAGAGCGGCTGATTCCTCCTCTCTGTTTTGATGACTACTATCCGATCTCTCTCTCCTATCCTCTCATCCTTCCCAGCCTCATGTGACCCAAGGACAGTGCTTGCTCAGGCCCTGCTGACATAAGGACTTTCTCAGTGAGAGACTTCAACAACTTTGCAAAAAAAACTTACTTGCCCCAACTCTGCTGTTTTCCAGGAGAAATTAAAGTAGAGGACAAATATATAAGCTTTTGTATTTTTATCAGGTGTTTGGTAGGTAGTAAGACATTCTATGAAGTTTGAAAGAAGTTATGGCTCTAAGAAGACTCTGATTTTCGAATTACTTTGCGTCCTAGGACAACGTAGACCATAAAGAATGTTATCCTAGTCCTCCCTTTATTTCCTGGAAGCACAATAGAACACCAAGATGTATCAGAAGAGTAATGAGTTGTCTTTTTTACCTGTGCTTATTTTAACTCAGTTTATGATGTGTAGCGCATCTCACGGCTTTCGCAAAAGCAGATTTTCATGAGTAACGTGATCTCTCCCACATTCCCAGTCCTATGTGATGAATGGAACATGACTTTGATGTGTCGTCCAACAATTAATGTTAGGTCGGATCAGGGTCCAGGATCAGGGCAGCTACAAAACGGAGCTGCCAGCCAGACGCTGACGTCACCAGTAGACCCGCCTCCTGTCAATCAGCGGGTTTTTCCTGACCTATCCAGGAAGGACTCTGGCCTTCTCTTCCTGTGCCCAAGCCCTCCCCTTCCTGACCGGGCCTTTTGAAATTCTCTCTACACCCGAGCTCCAGCACCATTTCTCCCGGACACACTCTGATGGACGGGAGAATTCAGCCTGAGAGCGTATATTCCAATAAAGCCTTGCCGAGCGGCTTTAATTCATCTCCTTCTGGTAATCTAGTCTTTACATAATGGTGCGCAAAACCCGAGAGAGTTCTTGAACCTCCCCCTGCACTGGGGTAGAGGCAAACTCTCCAAACCAGACCAGGAGCTGCTCTCCGTCTCCCCTCTCTCTGGACCGACAAAGTGAGGTAGGCCCTGCCCCCGCCTCGTCTCCTCTGACTTCTCAGCTTGCCCCCCACACCGTCCGCTCCAGAGGCCTACTCATAAGTCGCACGTGCGCATAGGTCTTTGTCCGCCCGAGGCCACGTGGATTGGGAAGATATTCCCAACCCTCGTGTTAGCCATTCTCCGCCGTCTGGGGCCCCGGATAGTTTGCAGGGATGCCTGAATTTTCCGCCTGGGCCCCCCCTTCTCCCGTGGATGTGAGCATTTTAAGGGATGCCTTTTTATGTTCCTGCCCACTCCCTGGGACTGCTGAGAAGTCACAGGGAACCCCAACTCTTCTCTAGACCTCAAAACTCCACTGTACTATGGCTTAGATAACGGACCAAAATGGCCTCCACAGGGAACTTTTAATTTTCAAATCCTCACTGATTTGGCTAATTTTTGTCACCGGATGGGGAGATGACAGAAACTCCTTTCATCAAGGCTTTGTTGGAAAGTGCACTCTCACCCCTCCCTTCTTTTCCATCTGTTCTGTCCTTTCAAGTTCTTCTCGCTAAAAGCCCCCGTGCCCATTTGCTCCTCTATCTCCTTCCTCGTGCGGCCGCCATCACGTCCCGCTCCCCGCCCAGACCCCGCCTCCCCTCGCTCTCTGTTCCACCAGAATGCAGCCATCTTCCCGGGAGACAAAGCCGGCCTCAGTCCCAGTGCTGGAGGGCAGAGACGAGACGTTGAGCGGAGCCCGGCCCTACCTCCCTGCATTTCTCGCTGCCTCCGCCCTGCTCAGATGGGCAGCTTGGCATTTGTGAGCTGCCTGCCAGGCAGTGGCCCCTCCCCCCAGGCTTACCGCTTTACTTTAGCTCAAGGAAAAAAAAAAGGGGAAAAGAGGTTACTTTACATCTACCTAAGCTCCCCCGCCTCCCCTCACTCTCGGCTCCCCTGAACTGCAACACCATCTTCCTGGGAGGCGGAGCTGGCCTCAGTCCCAGCGCCGGAGGGCAGAGACAAAGCGTTAAGCGGAGCCCGCCCACCCTGCGTTCCTGCATCTCTCGCTCCCTCTGCGCACCGCTCAGACGGACTGGCGCGGCTGCCACAGACCAACAGAGCTCTCTCTCGCTCGTCTGAGAGCTACCAAACCAACCACCCTGCATTTTTTATTTTTACCGGCCGTGTCATTTTTTTTTTTTTCTAAGACTCTTTTCTAAACTTCTATGTACATGGTAACAAAATTGGCACAGATAACGAGTGCTCATCAATTAAAACTAAAAAAAAAATGGATCCAAATATTTTTAATTCACTTGATGTAAAAGGTTCAATTTAATTTGAGTAAACACAAAGGTTTATAAATTCCTATATGAAGTTTTAAAGGTTTTTACTGTTACCTAAGTTCAAAAAATTTACAAGGATTGCTTTAGGATATGAACAGAAGGAATTAAACATTCTAGATATATTTATTGGAAGGAAAGAGAATATTTCTCGTCAAAAGGTTTACAACTGTGGTTAAACATCAATACAATTATGGTGCTACCAGTCCTATTTTCATATGAAATGTTTTCATATCTTCCAGGTATACAAGTCTTTAAAATAGAAGGTTTAAAAATGTTATATCAAGCTAATGTTCTCCAAACTAAAGTTGTATGGTAATTTTAAACTCATAAGAATAGCAAATTTTATTGAGGGTTTATTTCTATAACTAAAACTCTTATCCATAAGATAGAGTTTTCTAGCCGGGCGCGGTGGCTCACGCTTGTAATCCCAGCACTTTGGGAGGCTGAGACAGGAGAATCGCGAGTTCAAAGCCAGCCTCAGCAACGGCGAGGCACTAAGCAACTCAGTGAGACCCTGTCTCTACATAAAACACAAAATAGGGCTGGGGATGTGGCTCAGTGGTCGAGAGCCCCTGAGTTCAATCCCTAGTGCCAAAAAAAAAAAAAAAAAAA
>CM053406.1:111895144-111960959 GCA_028644305.1 Xerus rutilus | reverse complement strand
TGCCTGTTAATGTTTTACAGAAGTACTACTTCGAGAACAACCAACCCAGATTATTTTAAAAATAAATCAGCCACCACCTATAGGATAGACCTTAAAGTTAAAGCCCAGGACCCTTACTTTATAACTGATGAGATTGGCTTGCTGAGTGTTTAAGATCAAGACTTAAAAACTAAAATTAACCACTATTTGGCTCTTGCCCTCTGGGTCAGTCTGAATCCAAGGAATGAGGAAACTTCTCTAAAGCGCTCTACACCTTTGGGCCACAGGACCTCCTGATCTGGGAGATTTCTGAGACCATTAGAAAATTAAAGAGCCAATCAAATGCCATACGATGAACAGAAGGTCGAAGAGAGAGGGAACCATCTCTCGTGCTTCCCAGGGAAGCCACACGGTCAGCACCAGACCTTGACCTATCCTAACGCAGATGGCACTAGCAGAGCAAACAGGCTGCCCTCAAGTTCCTCAAGGATGCCTCCCAGGAGACCAAAAGGTGACTCTTAACAATAGGTAAGAACAAAAGTCAATTTGACTTACTTCATCTTAAACACCTAGCAAAACCAAGAACACAGCCATTCCTGGGCATTTAAAATAATTTAAAAATAGACATCTGTGACATTAAAAACTAAATACTATGTTTACATGCCTTGTCCTCTCCAGCCTTGTTATGGGGACAAATTCTCAACCCTTATACTTCCTACATTTCAGACTGTTTCCTCTGTGTATATTTAAATCATAATTCTCATTGATGTTCCTCAGTTAACTGCACGGTAAGGCTAAATTACCATGACTTGTTACCACCTCCCTCTCTAGGGCAAAAAAGGGCCATCTTTCTATTAGTAATAGTTGGGCTGTCCTTGGCCCCCATTTATTGCCTCTGGACTAAGGCAAGAGGACTTGATTATGCAGTAACCGCTACTTAAAACTTAAACAAATTTCATTACAGAATAGACCTTGGACTCCCATCACGCTGGACTCCCACCAAACTCAAAATTTCTCAGCAGCTCCCTTGTTTTTCTGCTAATCAGTAATCTCTCCCAAGCCTCTGTTCCTACCTACAGGTGATGCTTCTACGTTCAAGCAACATGACTGACAACCAGAGGCTCCCACACCCCTGCGTCTGCCACCCTGCCTGACTGACACCCGAGCCATCTCCTCCTCTCGATGCCCCCAATCCTGCATGAAGTAGCCAGACCGAATCTCTGTCCTATATCATCAAAAAGGCCGGGATGTTAGGTCGGATCAGGGTCCAGGATCAGGGCAGCTACAAAACGGAGCTGCCAGCCAGATGCTGACGTCATCAGTAGACACATCTCCTGGCAATCAGTGAGTTTTTCCTGACCTATCCAGGAAGGACTCTGGCCTTCTCTTCCTGTGCCCAAGCCCTCCCCTTCCTGACTGTGCCTTTTGAAATTCTCTCTACACCATTTCTTCCAGACACACTCTGATGGACAGGAGAATTCAGCCCGAGAGCGTATATGTCCAATAAAGCCTTGCCGAGTGGCTTTAATTCATCTCCTTCTAGTAATCTAGTCTTTACAATTAACATACTAAGTTTATGGTGAGTCTCTTCCAACATTGACCAACACTATTTTAACCCATCAGTGTATCCTGAGAGGGAAACTTAGATTTGGAAAACTTGTTTTCTTTTCTTTTTTTTTTAATTTCAGAATTCATGTAGTGTATTTATCAAACATTTATATAAAGGAGAAGGAGGAATGGAGGAATGAAGATTGAAGGGCACAGAGTATCCATTAGACAGGAGGAAGATGGTTTTTTTTAATTCTGTTGCATGGCATGGTGAACAAGGTAATAAGAGAGTATTGCACATTTCAAAATTGCTGAGAGTAAATTTCAAATGTTCTTACCACACCAAAAAAAATGTTAAGTATTTGATGTGTCGGATATGTAAACTAGTTGGATTTAATTATTGTACTGTAAAATCCTAACACAAAATGGGGTCACTCTGGCTCAGGCCTGCATGTATTTGCTAACCTGCTCTTTGTGCTTCTGTGATTAATACTTTGCTGTGCTTGCTTCTCACGGATGGGGGTGCATAACCACAGGCTGCCAAGACCCCCTGGCCAGTTACCTAAAGTTCCAGGAACTGAAAGGGGACATAGGAGGCACTGTCACGGTTAAACTGTAAATAACTATAGGTTAAATACCTGCCAAATCATGTTTTCCTGAATCATGTAGCTATAATAACCTCTGAAACCCTCACTTTGGGGTCACTCTCTGAAGGAAAGGAGAGCTGACCCCAATCGATTGGCCTGTGTGCCTATTTCCTCAATAAACTTTGCTGCTTCTGCAGAGTTGTCTGGGCTGCACTTCTTGGGGAGAGGTGCGGGTTGGATGCAACAGTACCTCATATTCATAAATCATAACATCACTTTGTACCCTGTGCATTTGTACAATTCTAAATTATCAGTGCACAATGAAAAAGGGAAAAAAAACCACCAATCCCCCTCCAAAATTCATATGATGTTGTTTGCCAGACCCGGTTCAAAATGCTTGAACAATATTCATTCATTCTGGTTTTAATCTTCTAACTAGTTTCTGATTCAGTTGCTGTTATGCCCATTTTAGCTGAAAGGAACATCAAGGCTTGAAGAGAGATGAGTAGTTCAAGGTCTCTCAGCCAAGAGGCAGAAATGAGAGTGAAACCCATTTACAGAGGCCAAACTCTTACACATCATATTGATATGTTGTTTTTAATTTATAAATACTTTCAACTTTTCAGAAAAGCTGTAAGATTCAGAATAGCACTTACCCTTTACTTAGATTCACTGACTGTTGATGTGTATAAAATTGTTTTGCTTTGTTTTTTTTGAAATACGGCGGCGTAACTATGTATATTGAGGCCCTTTAGCCTAGAATACTTCAGGGCATATTAACTAAGACTAGGAACATTTTCTTGCAGAACCACACAGTATTTATCAACCTGAGTACATCTAACACTGATCTAATTTATTTAATTTACCATCTGCATTTCCATGTTGACAGTTGACCTAGTGATGCCCTTATTTCCTCCTGGGGGGAATTCAGTCTAGGGCCAGATATTTGTATCCAGTTGTCATATCGCTCTGGTCTGCTTTAATCAGAAACATTTCCAAAACCTTCCTTTATCTTTTATGGCAATGCTACCTTTGTGAACTATGTGTCCGCCCCCACCTTGCTTTTAAAAAATAGCACAAATATTTGTGTGTGTTTGATGTTTCCTCAAAATAAGTGAGGAAATGAAATATAAGTAGGTGACATTGGGATGGTCTCCGGGCCTCACTTTTGAAGGCCATAGTATTTCAGTATTTTTCTGCCTCTTATTCTTGATGTGTGTGTGTGTGTGTGTGTGTGTGTGTGTGTGTGTGTGTGTATTGTTACTAGGGATTGAACTCCGGAGCACTCGACCACCAAGCCACATCCCCAGCCCTATTTTGTGTTTTATGTAGAGACAGGGTCTCGCTGAGTTGCTTAGTGCCTCCCTGTTGCTGAGGCTGGCTTTGAACTTGTGATTCTCCTGTCTCAGCCTCCCTAAATGCTGGGATTACAGGTGTGCGCCACTGTACCCAGCTTTTTGGTGTAGATTTTGACCACTCTGCTTGGCCATGGAGTCGACTGATTTTCCCACCATGTGAATGCTGTTTCCTCCTTTCCTCCTGGCAGCTGGCCAGAGGTTTGAGGGAAGACTGAAGCAGAACCGCCAGTCCCAGGGAGCAGGGTATGTGTGGAGTGGGGAGAGTGGTGTGGTGACAGAAAGATTCTGAGATGTCTTGGACCTAATTAGAAAGCTTGGACATGGAGGAGGAAAGAGATGAGGCAAGTTAACCATTAAGTGGCGGCAGGGAAACCAACACACCTGTAATCCCAGCACTTAGGGAGGCTGAGACAGGAGAAACCTGTTCACATTCCTGAGTGTGTGTAGAAACCCAGCTAAATTCCATGGACTGAAATCCCACTGGGGCAACTGCCAGGGTCACCAGGCCTCCAACCAACCCAGAAGCAACTAGTACTCCTCCTTGAGGACTGGCCTCCTGTCCCAAACCTTGACCTGCTTCTCTTCATCCACTCCCTTTTTTATCATCAATGTAAGTTCAATGTAAACAACTTGTGTTTTCCTTCCTCAGATTGTTGTTGTAAAATTCTCTTAGCTGTAAGTCCTGCGGACATTTCCCAGTTGCCACCTGTCCTTGCTACTGTTAGAGAGACTCATCCTGGGATGTGATGCTTTTTCTGGCTGGCATCTGTAAAGGTTAGATTTAGAGATGTCTGTGTCTCCAGAGTTTTGGGTTCACTTGCACTTGGGAAGTTTGCACGCCCTTTAGTTGTCATTATACTTTGGATCTGGAATGTTTCCCAAAGGCTCATGTATTGAAGACGACCTGCAGTAGGTAGTGCTATTGGGAAGTGGTGGAACCTTAACTAACATTGGGGTCTAGTTGGAGTATTTTAGTCAGCTTTGTATTGCTGTGGCCAAAGACCTAACAAGAACAATTTTGAGGAGCAAAAGTTTATTTGGGGCTCACGGTTTCAGAGGTCTCAGTTCATAGACAGCCAGCCCCATTGCTCTGGGTGCTAGGTGAGGCAGAACATCATGGCGGAAGAGCATGGTGGAGGAAAGCAGCTCAGGACATGTCACCAGGAAGCTGAGGAAGAGTTCCTCACTGGGGACAAAATACATACCCAAAGGCACACCCCCAATGATCCACCTCCTCCAGCCACACCCTATCTACCTATAGTTATCCCTTATCAGGAGATCAATGCATTGATTAGGTTAAAGCTCTCATAACCCAATCATTTCACTTCTAAACTTTCTTGCAATGTCTCGTACATTAGCTTTTGGGGGACACCTAATATCTAAACCATAGCATGGGGGAAGTAGGTCACTGGGTTTTTGTTACCTTGAATGATATATTGGGACCTGGCCCTGGCTCTTCCTCTCTCTATCTATCTCTGCTTACAGACTGAAAATTCTGAAGCTGAACGAAAATAAATCTTTCCTTATTTAAGTTGCTTTTTTCAGGTATTTTGTTACAGCAACGGAAAGCTGACTAACAGTCATGAAGTCCTACTGATGTCTCAGGTATTTTGGTTAGGGCTTAGACATGCTCTAAGCAGAGCATCTGGGGCTTCAGCATTTCTAGGCTCCAATAAGTCAAGTTTGCACCTATGAAATTAGAAAGTAGCAGAGTCACCTCCTGAAAGAAATCTTTACCTTAAAGCTATATTTGAGGGTCAAATATATTAACATGTGTCTGAGATTTCAGGAAAAGGGATTTGTTCCCTGAGGGGAGATGGACAGAGGGAAGTCTGACTGGTTTCATACCACAGGCTGGGAGAAGATGCAAGGAAATGTTGCTGGAAATGTGTGAGAAATAGACAACAGAAGAACTTGTTCTACCCAGCACCCTAAGGGTAGTATATGTAGTAGAGAACCTTCTATGAGCTGCAGTTCTCAGGGCCAGGAGAGTTTATTACAGGACAGCTTGATCCAGCAAGCCTATGCTTTCTTACCCAGTGAGCATCTCAGCTCCTACATGTATTCATTGCATGTGACCAAAGACAGAAGGTTAAAAAGAAAGGATGGAATAATCTACGTAGAAAAGATGGGAGGAAGAAAAATTAGATCCAGATGTTCAAGCTCTACTATTTAGTTATTGATGCTGAGCATCAAATTTGCATTTGACCTTCCTGTCAGTAGAGTAAAAAAACAGACAGACCAGTTAATGATCAGTTAATGATCAATTTCTAATTTCCATGAGCTCATCAATTACTTAGGAAAAGCAAACATCACCAGAAGGTTAAATATGAATACATCTGCCTATAATGTGCTATTGGTAATAGAGCTTTTTTTTCAGGTCAAGCTTTTGTGAATTTTCTTTGTAATTATTTTGTCTGTTGGCACCATGAGTCAAAGGTCTGTTGGTGCTATAATATGGGGAAGACTCGAGCCTCAAGAAGGAGAATATCAAATGTGCCAAGTCATGTCAATAGTGCATGGGCTGATTAGCCTCAGAGTTATCCAAAACCATGGATTCTAAATCCAGGGACAGGGTTTGCTCTGATTCCACCAACTCTGAAAAGGAGTACATCAAGTTTCTCAGGTGCTATGAAACATGAAATCCACCCTCAGAAACTTACAGCAGAGAAATCATTCCCCCACCTTTCCCCACCTTCCCCGACTTTCCCCCATCTTCCTCCACCTTCCCCCACCTTCCAAGAACAACAGAAGAGACTAAGGTAAAAGATGGAAAATTACTTGTATACAAGGGAACAATGCAACAGTAACTTATGGACACTCTAAATCCTCTCCTTAGAAGGGATTTTAGGTTTTTATTTAAGGATCCTCCTAAGTCCTTTTTGCTTTAAAGGGCTCTGCCAATGTGGTATTAGTGGGGGATAGGTAGGAGGTGGATTCATTTATTTGGTTAGTCAGTCAACAAACATGAAATGAGTTCCCGTGTGAGCCAGGCCATGAGATGAAGATGAATTCCTGGTCCAAGATGCTCTAGTTCCGAAATACACAATGGAATAGAGACATGAGCAGTCTAGAAAATAATAATATTGCTATGTGTTTGAAGAACACTGAAAAATCATTTTAAAACCTGGTTTTTACTGTATTGATCAGGTCATTATTAGCATGGCTGTTTCCCAGGCAGATTAGTGATGGAATCCTTTATAAAAGCCAAATTTGTCCTCCTCACCTGACCACAAGGGGGTGCTATGTGTAGCATCCCTGAGAAGGGATCCAAGCAAACAGGCTGTAGACCAGCCAAATGCTGGATACTAAAGGACAAGCTTCAAAGCATCCTAGGTAGAGCCCAAAGTCCTTGTTACTGGGCGATCAAGTGCTTGTCATTTACACTGGTAGGACAACAAAGGACTCTTGGAGCTCCCTTCCAACTAGGGCAGCCATCTGGAAGGAGTCAACGCCCAAAAGTTTACCTCCCTTTGCCAGCAACAGGGGACATGATAATTTGTCTCTAGCAGACTTTCCTGTGCACAACAGGCCCCTACAAGTCATCTTCTCATTGTTCCTTGCAGGTATTCTGTGTTCTTGCTTGTTGATTTTCCTTTTGCCCACAGAACTGGAGAACCCATTTATTCAACTAAAACCTTTTATCAAATCTTAGGCCCTTTCTAGTGTTGACTGGAGGTCTGGACAGACAGGTAGAAATAATTGCCTACAGGCAAGGACAACCCTAATTCAGCTGTCTGTCCATTTACATTTTTACATCCTCCTAAAATACACCCACACCAACCCTTTGTCTTGGTGTTTCAACATTGTACAAGACTCCGAAATAAGTTGCTTTTCAACCAACATTTAAAAAGTACCATTTGCAACCATTGTTTTAGACACTGCAACCTCTTTAATAGGTGTTTAAGTCACAGAGGGCTCAGATGATTCTGAAAAACTTGTTATGCTGCCCGGGTCATAAAGGAGACTCATAAACTGCTTTTGGACGATGATGCTGGGGGAGGGAAAGCTGGTGTCTTGTGTCTGCTGGTATCCTGACTGCCAGGCAGGCCAGAGCAAATTAGGGGTATGTTTTCATTTAACATCATTCTTTGCTGACTCTCGTCTCCCTGGAAAATTGTCTGTGAGGAGACAAAATAAGGTGCCCTTTCTGTTAACTCAGTTTTCTTTAATTATAGTCATTGGGAGATGACTTAAATCATGTTATGAAATATGGAGGTGATTTTTTTTTCTACCTCC
Source organism: Xerus rutilus (assembly GCA_028644305.1). Classification (NCBI taxonomy): domain Eukaryota; kingdom Metazoa; phylum Chordata; class Mammalia; order Rodentia; family Sciuridae; genus Xerus; species Xerus rutilus. The sequence goes on along the minus strand of CM053406.1, from coordinate 111,953,248 downwards.
CAGGCTGCAGAGGAATTTGTTTTAGAAAGTGGCAATGGTAAACTCGGAGATAAAAGTTAGTGTGTTAAATTTTTTCAGTTGTTCTTTTTAGAGTTTTCTCCCCTGCCTGCTGGCCTCTGCTCATTAAAACCCTTTCAAAGTTGTTTTCTGTTTGTTTGTTTCTTTAAAAAAAAATAAATTAGCCACAGGATCAGCATGTACCTATGTGTCAACCTGGGAGGAAGTAAGGCGAGTTGAACCTAGTCTTCTCCTGACACACTTTGGGGTTTCTTGTTTGATGTTTTGCCTTCCCTGTGCTCAGTGCTGGGAAAAGAGACGTCAGTGAGGGCTGCACCCCAGGCTGGTTCCATGGAGGTCGATGCCTCCTAGCTCATCAATGGATCCACAGCTCTGTGGATGCCCAAGCCAGAAACCTTTCTCCTGGTTCCTGTCCACATGCATCCTGGCAGATCAGCACCACTCCTGTGGCTCTGGCCTCCCACATCCCCAGAAACTTTCCTCTTCTTTGCATTTCTACCCCTCCATTCTAATTCTGTGGCCCAGGGAGCTGCTCCTGGGTCTCCACAGGGCCCCTCCTTACTATTCTCCCAGCTGCAGCCAGAGCACTATTTTCATAACAAAAGTTTGCTCTCACTCATCACAACCCTATTTTAAGCCTTTCAGTTGCTCTCAGGATAAGACAGAAAGCCTTCCTGAGGCTTCTAAGGCCTTGCCCGTCCCAGCACCTGCCACGCTCAGCCTCATCCTTCACCATCCTCCCTTTCCAGCTGAGCTCCCAGCATACCCGCAGCTTCCGGGTTCTTGAACATGGCAGAATCCTGCCATCCTCAGGCCTTTGCCCTAGTCATCCTTCCACTTGGAAGGTCCTTTCCTCTCTTGGCCTAAATAAAGTGTTACGTCATCAGACCTCAGATCCAACACCTTTTCCTAAAGGAAGCCATCCCTGACCCGTCACTCCAGGTTAGGTCACAGCATTCCATACAGTCGCTGTTTTCCTTAATATATATATATATATATATATATATATATTTTTCATTTGCCAGTTTATAAATTCCCATAAAATCAAAGAAAGTGCTTAATATTTTTTGCTTACTATTCTATTCTCAGTACCAGCTAATTCATAAGTGTTCAATAAATGTGTACACAACCAATGGATGATTGAAGTTGTGTTGATGATAAACAAGCTTGGAGGAAGACTAAGGAAGCCTGTCCAGAAAAGCTGTTCTGGAGAATTTCTTGAATGATGGACGATGGCAGGGAACGAGAGCCAAGAGCCATTTGAGGTTACATCTTGGGGTGAGGGGGCGCTTAGCACCCAGATTACAGACTCGGCAGAACTTGATTTGGGAAAGAACAGCATAAGTGGTGCCGCTGGTGGATGTGGAGGAGTGTGGCTGGAGCCAGCCTGCGGGTTTCCCTCTTCTTGCTGCAAGGACCAAGTAGCCGGATGCAGCTTATCCACTGTCACTGTGCCCTGTTAGGTGAACTCCAGGGAGAAGGCTCTTGGAGGACTCATGTAGGGAATGTTGGCCTGCGTTCATTTTGTGGAGACCTGTGCATCATGTAACTGACCTCATTTCCTTTATGTCGTTGGCTTTCCAGAAAGCTCCAGGCCCAGGTGCATAGATAGCCCCTTGGCAGTGAAGGTTGCTTCACTGACTTCACATCAGCTGCTCTGAGCCAGGCGTCTTCCTTGCCACGTCTCTCCCCAGCTCTCTTTCCTCTTCTCCCCTCCACGTTTTCTGACACTCTTCTTCTGTGGTCTTCATTGTTTTGCTATCTCCTTTTTCGTAGGCTGTCTCCTCTGGTTCCCTTTTCTGACTCTCTGTCTCTCCTTACTTTTCCTTGAAAGGAAATGGTCATATGCCAAGCGCTCAGTTTCGTCAAGTCATAGAGTGCTTGGTATGCCTATTCTCGGTTGGTCAATTCTCTGAAAGTGCAAAAAGGCAAAGCCCCAGTTTCCATGGGGTGTAATTCCATCTCCTCACTCACCTCTGTGTGCCCATTCCTGACCGCCCGCCTTGGCCAGCCCTTGTGGTTTTCCTCTTCCATCCAGTGAGCGCTTCAAGATCCATGTCTTTGACTCCGCCCTGTGTGTGTGGCTATTTCCAACCAGCCCAGATCACTTTGATTTTTCCCATTCTCTGTACCCTGAAACATCTTCCCCTGTAGCTTTCAGATAGACCTTTGTCTATAATAAGCCTTACATTGTCTAAAGTCTCAAAGAAAGCAGAAACCTGTTTTTTCTTTGTTTTGTTTTGTTTTGGTACCATGGATTGAACTCAGGGGCACTTGACCACTGAGCCACATCTCCAGCCCTATTTTGTGTTTTATGTAGAGACAGGGTCTCACTGAGTTGATTAGCACCTCACGATTGCTGAGGCTGGCTTTGAACTTGTAATTCTCCTGTCTCAGTCTTCCAAAGTGCTGGGATTACAGGTGTGTGCCACCGTGCCCAGCTAGCCCTTTCTTTTCTGTCCCTTTGGTACTCAGCCCATTGCTGGCTGAGGGATAGGGGGCTCCTCCAACTGGGACAGTTTGTGCCTTATTGATGGGGAGTATTTGCCAGCTATAGCTGGCCAGGCAGGAAATGTCCAATGGATAAATGAATCCTTGTTGTTTTTTATGTTCTCTGGTGAATGACAATATTTCTTTTGTTCTTATTCCTCAAAAATATGAAGAATATAGATGTAGTTTATGAGGTAACATTCTCTCTCTTTCCCCAATTAACTTTTACTCATGAGGGATTAGGGAAACACATTTGTCTTCATGGTGGGTCATGAACTACCTTAGTATTGCCTCTAAAGCCAGAGCCTATTATGGATTCAGAAAGCTGAACTTTCTAATTGAACCTTTTCCTATGGGATTTTCAGTGTTCCTGTGAACTGATGATAATATTGACTTAAAAACACTGGAATATTAAAGTTAATTGGGAAATGCGTTACTGTTTTTAAAAATAAACTTTATTCAAGGAAGGCTTGAATACAAGAAAATTTTGAGGTGCACACCTGAAATCCCAATAGCTCAGGAGGCTGAGGCCGGAGGATCACAGGTTCAAAGCCATCCTCAGCAACTTAGCAAGGCCCTAAGCCACTCAGCAAGATCTTATCTCTAAATAAAATATTAAAAAGGGCTATCTCAAAGTAAAAAATAAAAAAGGGCTCAGGATGTGTCTCACTGGTTAAGCACCCCTAGGTTCAATCCCTAGTACCAAAAAATATAAAATATACCTCCTTTAAGCTTCCTAATGGCCATGTCCTGAACTTCTTTTCTCCTCCATGTACTTCATCCATGATGTTCTGCCTCACTTTGGGCCCAGAGCAATGGAGTTAGCCATCTGTGGACTGAGACTTCTGAAACTGTGAGCCAAAATAAATGTTTCCTCCTCAAAAATTGTTCTTGTCAGTTCTTTAGGTCACAGTGGCAAAGAAGCTGACCTGGACACTCACCAACAGGGTATGAAAGCTACATGTGCTTCCCTTTCTCACAAACATTTGGTATGGCTTTTCTTTTAAGTGAGTCTATTTGGTGTGGTTTTTATTTCATTTACTTATTATCCACTTATATCTCTTTTATAAAGTTTTGGCTCAAAATTGTTGCCTAGTTACAAAATTGTAGTCTTTATTCTGATACAAGTCCTTTATTCTGATACACCAGTGTGTGTGGTGTGAATATTCTCTCTTGCTCTGTAGCTTGAGTATTTGTTTTCTTAATGATCTATTTACAAGAGTAACATTTTTAATCTTGATGAAGTCCAATTTATCAGCTTATTTATGAATTACATTTTTGTTGTTCTACTTATGAAACTTTTATCTGCTTAAAATCAAGAAGATTCTCTCCTATGTTTTCTTCTAGAAGTTTTAGAATTTTTAGTTTTACATTCAGGTCTATGATCCATTTGATTTAACTGTTGTGTAAAATGAAAGGTAAATATTCATTTTTCCCCATAGAGAGATCTAGTCGTTTTAGCACCATTTTTTCTCAAAATACATTCCATTCTCCCACTGAAGTGCCTTGGTGTTTGTCAAAAATCAATTAATGCTTATACACATGCTCAAAATGATACAAGGTATATGAAAATACTTTCCAATAAATCTGAGATTAAAATAAAAGAATAAAAAGAGTGGTTCAGGCAGTGAAAGATATTAACCTTTTTAAATTCAAATATGATTTACTTTTAATTATTTCTTTATGTCTATTGCAGAAAGAATAGAACAATTTCCTTTGATTCTGAAACTGCAAGAATGATAATATCCATATCACAAAAACAGAGGTCCTTCAACCTATCATGGATGCATAGGCTTTTTTGGTGAAGAGAAGCCTCATTTCAGATATTTGAATTTGGTAATGTACACAGGTTCCAGAATTTTCTTCAAATGCAAATGCACTCTGAAGTGCCTCCTCACATACATAAAAGCCTTGATTTTCCTTAAAAAATACAGATATATAATATTGATAAAAGGATCATAATTAAACTTTCTGTATTAAAGGAGGGCCCTAATCAGTCAATATTTAATTACATGACAAAGAGAGAAACCATGGAAAAGAAAACCCAGTGGCTATGAAAACAGAGATCTAAAAATTTAATGATTTAAAAATAGCTCTACATACAAAATGGCAAAGAGAGGAATACAGATTGAATGTTTTGGTTTTGAAAAAGTGAAATGTCACCACTTTGCTTAGAATGAGTCTGTCATCTGCTAAGAAATACACACCATACAATGAAATCGACAAGGACACACTTTAACTTCTTCAAGTGTTATTGTTCAGCAACCCCCTTCCTCCCTATGCATTTCCTAGTCACACAACACTTTTAATCTTTCATTGGCAGCACAGAGCATTGAGAGTTACAATAGCAGTTGTTTTGCAAAGCACCATCCATGTTTATTTCCACTGATGCTTTATCACACTAAAATTGTGCGTTCCTCTTAAATCATTTCCTGTTCCAATGTTTGGTTGTTCAAAACAAGCAAGCTTAATTTGGTCAAGGCATATATTGCAAAAGAAAGTATGTTTCCAAATAGCCTGGAATAAAATCATTTCTATGGATCAAAAGACTGTATAGAACATGCTTCTTGGGTTGGCAATGCTTGGATACATTTACCCATCAGGTAGGGTGTCTTCCACTCACCAGTGATGCGTCTGATGGCTGCAGTGACCAGGCTGTGTCTATACCAGCAGATGTAAGGACAGGCTAAGGCATAGATGCTATCCGTGACTAGCTGAGTTGGTGGTGGGGTGAATATACAAGGTCATCAGCCACACGGAGTTGTGAAGATCAGATGCACTGTCTACAGCTGCTGGAAGTGTTGGGTCTCTACCATGTGAATTTTAAGAAGGGTGCAAGACCAAGGATATGGCCTGGTGGTTCTAAGGGGCAGTGACCAAGGAACTGGCCAGGTTTCCCCAGGCAATAGCGGTAGAAGTGCCCAAGTGAATGTGAAGAGTGAGAAAGGTCTGTACTTAGTACTGGCTGATGGAACCATCCCTTCTTTTTGTGGAATATCTTCATGGATTCCTGCTTCAAATAATGTGGGGTTGTTTTTTTTTTTGTTTTGTTTTGTTTTTTACAACTCTAAAAACATTCTTTGGCAAACTTTATGGCTAAATCACTCACAACTGCAGAAGATAGCCCCAGGGAAACAAGTGTTATCCTTTGATTGTAGCTTCCTCTCAGTGTTCAAACAACCCAGGCCCAGCTATGGACATGGCCTCCTAACACAGTACACAGCTCTCTTCTCTCTCCAGCACCTGAAATCCTGGAGCTTGGATGAGCATATATTTCTGAAACTTGCTCTCCAAGAGGGCTTTTTCAACTGGAATTGGGGCATTTTGCCATAATATGTTCCAGACAGTGAATTTTGAAGGAGATTTCAAAACAAGAATAAAACATACCATGCGTTATCAGAGGGTGTGTGGGAGGTGAACACTTGCAAATGCAGTAGATTTGGGTGTGCCCGGCTCAGAATTGTCACTAGTACATGGAGAACAATATTACAACCAGATAATACATTTTTGATAAAAACCCAAAATGCAGCATTAGGAGGTGCTGACTAAGGTGCTTCTTAATTCATGTTTTGTTTTGTTTTTTAATGGAATGTATCAGACACACATTTACAAACAAACATGAATGCAAAGGGGTACACAGCACTGGACCGGTTTCTGTACAGCTTATGTCTTAGATACTTATATGCATATATAAGAACCACACAGGGAAGAAAAATTTCCCTCTCCAGCTCCCTGAATTTCTGAAAGTTGTCTAACTCATAAAATGTTAAAATATTTCATTTCCATATAAAATATATACAAAAATAGATCATATTTACAAAAACCAGATAGTATTTCCAGTTTTCCTTAATAACAGTTCACTGAGTTCCCTCCTCTTCCCCTTCCTCTCAGAAAGTTGCCATCTCCAGCAGAGAGCGCTTGAACAGCTGGGCATTTCTGGACAGGTCTGTCACTTGATGGACCATCTCCTGCAGGGCAGTAGTGCTGGGGTAATGCAGGGCCGCCATCTTGGTGGCCATCACTATTGTCTTGAGCTGTTCACAGAGCTGGTTGCTGGAGTTCATGACTTTGTTACGAATGTCCTGGGCAGACACCTGCCTTGTCAGAGTGTCTCCAATGAACACCAGTTTGTGTGCACTGAGGATTACAAACTTGCTGTGTGCCACGAAGATCCGCGGTGGCTGGGCCGAGCTGACACAGCTGAAGAGCGCGTCGATGGCATTGAGGAGGGAAATGAAATGGGTCTCACACTGGTCATAGTAGAAGCAAAGCAACTGCCGATCCTGAGCACAAGCACCGCTGTTTGTGGTTGGGAGGCTCTGAGAGGGCGTCCACTTAGACATGTCATTCTCCACTGGCTTTGTAATTTCTTGTTCCAACAGTTGGAACTGACTCAGCTAAAAAGAAGACAAAAGCAGATTTCATTAAGGGGAAGGCAGTGCGTTGTAATGGAAATGACCCTGCATGGAAATAAAAGATAAGGTTTAATCGCTGGTGAGGTGACCCTATTGGCTGTGAGGCCACGTCAGGTTGCTCTGCTTCTCCAGCTATGTGTGCCCCATGTAGCTCTGGGGAAAGGTGATTGCTGAGGAAGCCTCCTGCTCAAACCTTGTATGACTGGAACACCAGTCTCCTCTGCCTTCTGGCTGGAAGGCCAGCCTTGTCCCCTGTACCTTTAGGAAGGTCAAGTGAGTTAATATTTAGTTCCAACGTGCTCAGAAGAACATCCGGCCCTGTATGAATGTTTATTACATGTTGAGTGGTGGCAAGGGAAAACCAAATGTGGTGATCTTTTTATCACTTAAGTCACCCACAGTTGGCCCCTTCTTGGGGAAAGCCTTGACCGTCTCTGAGAGAAGCTTAGGTGGAATGACAATGTAGGGGGGGCACCTCTTCCTCCACAGAAAGTCTTAAATAAGCTTCTCCAGAAATCTTTACCATAATTGATCTTAGAACTATCAGGAAAAGAGTCTCTACCAAAGAGTTCAATATAGTTAAACTTCCTATTTCCTGTTGCTCTATCTTACTTGGCCACCAGCCTGAAAGAGATCAGCACTCCAGGTGCTGAATACCCCTTTACTAGTTTTTTTCAGAAATATTTATGGACTATCTGGCATAGTAACAACATAATATTTTATAAAAGTATGTTTGCAAATGCGAATTGTAACAAGAAGGACAGATCCTTTAACAAGGCCTCTGGCCTTGGGCCTGAGCTTCACGAGATGTTTACATTTCAGAGATAAGAGAAGATGTTATTAATTGAGCTCCATGGTAACAGCTGGCAGGGGGAGGAAAGAAAGGGGAGGAGAAGCTACCCCTTCTCAGGTGCTGTCCTTGAAGTGTTAACTTGCCCAGAACAGTAAAAGAAAAAAGCTGCTTTTGTGTGAACTTATGCAGACTGTGAACTTCTGAGCCCCTCCTCTTACACACTGGGTATAAAGTTTTAAAACTGCCTGAACTCGGGGTTCAGGAGAATTGATTATAGTGAAAGCTGTACCTTCTGCACCGACTGCAGTCAAATAAACCTGCCTCCTGTTTCCTATCTGGTGTCTTGCTTTGTCTGTCCCTAGAACAATTCATGATTCTTGTCTGTTTCTCTTACTCTTTCTGTCAAGACATATGGATATATTATAATCCAGCACTAGAGATGACGAATGCAGATAAATAAACATGCACTTAGGGACAAGAACACAGCGAAGGTGACCTGAACACTAACTGTGTGTCATGATGGTAACAGCCCCCACAGCTGTTCAAAGGCCTTGAACACAGCGGGGTTAGCTTCCTTATTTTTCTCCTTATTGTCCCCAACTGGTGTATTATTTAAATTGCAATTCAAATACTTTCTAGTTGTTCTTCCAAGACTCCAAAGAGATCTCTCTTTTGTAGGTAAGGACTATTTATGACCTTACTTTAGGACTTGGTTAAACTCTCCTCCTGGTGTAGGACTGAGTCAGAGCAGGGATAACCTCACTTGGCTTCTCTCTCAAGAAATGCACAGCCAACTTTTCTATGGAATCTGCTTGCTTCTTAGGAATCACTGTGGTTTTAGCAAATTTTCTAAACCCCCGTTGTCTTTCTTGGTCAAATGCCAATGCAAACATAAATATACAGAGTGATGATCTAAGCCTTTTAATAATAATGAATTATATTTTACATAGCTTAAGCATTTGCAAATATGTTCATCAATATGTACTCTTATTTAGATGGGGGAGGTACTGTTCCGAGTTTTAGAGAATTGGAGTTCAGGGAGGTTACATGACTTGCCTCAGGTCACATAGTCAATTGATCAGAAAGCTAGGATTAGAATCCAGGTTTCCCAAAGAATGCATGCCATTGAAGGTCACTTCACCTAAAAAGGCTTATAAATCTTCATTTCGCTTTTTTAAAAACGCCCTTACCCATCATTATCTGGTTTACTTTTGAATGAACACACCCTGACCAAAATCCTAGGTAAAATGGTTTGGATATATTTTGAAAACATTGGGTTCAACCTTCTTACTCTTAGATAGGACCATGCATGGCCAAGACGGGGTTGTGTTGCTGGCAAGGGACAAGTAGAGAGACTGGAGAGGGGAGAGAGACAGTATGAGATTGACTTTCCTAGGCATGGGATGAACCACAGAAGAAATCTGCCATCTGCCAAAGAAACAGAGATCAAATGCCATGTATAGAAAGGAATCTGTGTGGTCATTTATAGGTTCTGTAAACGCAGAAGGACCTGGGGGAGCAGGTAGATGGAGGAAATGTCAGAAAATAGGAGAGAATGAGGTAGACGTAGTGAGGCTCCAAGGAAGTTGTACAGTCCTAGCTTTCACCGAGCACAGCTGTATCTTCGTTTTCTGTGCTTGAATTCCCTCATTATGGATGGCCTCAATGTAAAACCCATTTGTTTGGGCAAGCTTAAGTGGGTCTTGTGTCTTGAGACCAAAAGCCTTAACCTAAATAGTCCTAATACGTTATATATTCATAGACTTAGCCTTAAAACATCATCATTTGGATGTAATCCAGGTGTGCCCAGCTGTATTAGCAAGGCCATAAGCCTTCTCTCTGTTCCTACACCCTACCTTAGAGCTTATTTATCCCAGCATACTGACTGGATTCAAATCAGACTCTTTGAAGTAATACTTTCCCTGCTAGGCGGGAAACTTTGTCACCACCCAGGAGTTTTTCTTCCAAATTGAACTGACCTGATGGTGTTCCAGCTGCATCTTGTTCTGCTTGATGATATTCTCTTTCTCCAGCAGCTCCTTCTGTTGCTGCTCAAACTCCTCCTTACCCTATTATTGTTCAACATAAAGAACATATGACATCATCGCTGTGATTCACTTATGCTAATGATTTCATTGACAAGCGCACACATACTCTTTCATTTTCCACTGCTCTGGCCACTTCCTGCACGTCCAATTAGGCCTGTGAACCCCCGATAGGGGTGGCAGGCTCCTTGGCAAGACGTCTAGAGTAGCTGCGGAGGGCGAGGTGGAAAGCCAAAGCGGCTTCCACGCGGGGTGCCTTGCTCTCTGTTATCCCTTTCAGGCAGCTTCCCATGATCCACTTCAAACCTGCTTAAGAAGTACTATTTCTCTTGGTTCTTCTTTGAAAGATTATATGTGAACCCCCAGATCTGTAAACACAGGTCTCAGTGTGGTCTATGTTTTACTTCCAGTTTTTTTGGAATAATTTATATCTCCCTACTCCAAATTACCAAGATGCAGAGTTGGAGGACTGGTGAGATGCATGTTCAATTCCCTCCTTTCCCCTCTCCCTATGCCGTTCCTAAGCACCAGGAGGCTCTGTTGACCTTCCCTCACTCTCTTGGGTAGTTTAATAATTTTCAGTATAATTCATAGCTCTCAGTCAAATTAAAAATTCAGATAGTAAGCCAAATTCTAAATGATAGACTTCAGTAGAGTGTTTTCATCCTTTAAAATGGAAGGGCAAGCTGTTAGGGTCCCAAGGCAACTTGGAACTTGGTAGAATTTCCTCCTGTGGAAGCTACACTGTGATGCCACAGCTTTTCATATGATAGGTAAGGTCTGGGCCAACTTCAAATGCCCAGTTGCAGCCAGGTGCAATCCTGGCTAAAATTCCAGTGACTCAAGAGGCTGAGGCAGGAGGATGGCAAGTTCAAGGCCAGCCTCAGCAACTTCGCCAGGCCTTGTCTTCAAAATTTAAAAAAAAAAAAAGGACTGGGGATGTAGCTCAGTGGTAAAGCTCCCCGGGGTTCAATCCTCAGTACCAACAAAACAAAACAAAACAACCTTGAATGCTCATTCATCTTCCAGATAAGTCTGAGGTGGGGTTAAATCTTTCCATAAGGAATTAAACACTCTCCAACCTCACATACACATGGTAAATTCTAGAGGGGACTATAGAAATTCTCTATTTACAGAGGTTTCAAATTTTTTTTTTAATATTTATTTTTTAGTTGTAAGTGGACAGAATATCTTTATTTTATTTTTATGTGGTGCTGAGGATCGAACCCAGGGCCTCACGCGTGCTAGGCGAGCACGCTACCACTGTGCCATAACCCCAGCCCTCAAATTTTTTTTTAACAGTGAATACTTTTTCCCCCCAAATAAATACTATGGAACTGTGTCAAAAAATACAAATAGAAATGGAATTGGTATGATTATCAGAAGACCTGCAGTCCTATTTGGAGAGGCATATCAGTGGGATCTAATCCAGTCCTATAGGTCATTCATTTAACAAATGACGTGAAGGCCTGGGGCAGTTAAATAAATTAGGCACACAATTAGTGTCAGAGAAAGATCTAGAGCCAGGAGGTCTGAGGACTCCCCATCCAGCATTCTTTCTGCTGTACAATATCCTTCCAATTTTCAAACCACTTGGATAAACATGAATCACGTTTGTGCCTTTGGTAGCCCAGCTTGCCACCCTCGCCACCCTTCGTCCCAGGCTCCCTGAACGTGAGTGCAGGTGGTTAAGGAGTTTGGTTTCCTTACCTGTAGGTGGACATAATCATAATCATCCATCCAGCTCCTTTCGGAGCCGTCACTGCTACTACAGTCAGGTGGCTGGTCCTTTCCCAGGGTGGGGGACAATGGCTTGCTGTGGGCCTGGGCCTTGCAGTCACCAGGACGCAGCAGCTGCATCTGGGAGCCAGCATGTGGATAGTCTACTGAGTTCATGATGCTCTCAGGCCCATTCTTCAGATGGGAACTGCTGGGGCCTGGTCTGAAGAGGGCCTCTGCATTGGTGTTGATGGTGGTGGTCAGCTGCTTGGCATCGTCAGGCACAGTCTTGGCCACCATCACAAACCTGTCCAGATCATCGCATTTGTTTTGGGGCTTATTGATGGCCAGGATATTCAGGGACCAGCTGCACTCATTCAAGTCATGGCTGGTTTGGCTGAGAATCTGGTGGGAGTCTTCCACTCTTTGGAGCTCCCGCTTCATCTTGTTGTGCAGGACAAGTTCTGGGAGGTAGGAGGCATTGGCTACTGCCCCCTTGGCAAAATGGAGGTACTCCCTCAAAAACAGCTCCACCTTGTCCACCGCGGTGCGTATCTCATTGATGTGTCTTTCCATGTATCCGTAGCACCGCCAGTCGGTGGTGACCAGTGCCATTAGGCTGCAGACTCCCATCTCCAAGGCCTGCTGGAGCCGATGGAGTCTCTCGATGGCTGTGTCTGGATCCAGTAAGAGCCTTTTGTCCTGAGAAGGGGAAGCTGACAAGGAGGACTCTTTGGAGGAGGTGGAGGAGGTGGACATGTTGCTCCGGGTGCTGCCTGTACTGGAGAAAGACAACCGGTTGATGCCATCGACCACATCCCGAGAGCCTTTGGCATCTGGCGCGTTGTGCAGAGGGACATCATAAACACCATCTCTTTCTTCGAGGTTTGCTTTCTCGCTGGTTTCTGCTGGTGGCTCTAGAAACTGAATTCCCCGGGGGACGTCATAGGCATCATTCTGAATGCCCACTGCCTGTCCCAGCTGTGGGGGTGGACGGTGCAGGGAAAGGCTTTGGTGCCTTCGCGCCAGGGCTTCTGCAACGCCAGGAGCCTCGCAGGTGTACTTCACGTGAAGGTCCTTCCCTGCCAGCTTGGTGCTGTTTGGGGGGATGTCATAAACCCCCTCGGGTCTAATGTCTGGCCTTCCAGGTTGCTTCACTGGAGGCGGGAAATCATATTCTTTTTCCCTGTGCGCAGCTTCATCTCGGCAAGCAGAAGGTGGAATGGCATAGACCTGTCAAGTAAGAAAAATGCGAAACGAATTTGTTCGCTTGGCTCATGGGAGCATCAAGGAACTGAAAGGGCCGTGGAAACACAGCCCAGAATTCTCAAGCCTGCCGGCTGGCCCACCCCCCACTCCTATTTCCCACATTGTTGCTGTTCTCTCTTCCTTCATCCTTTGGCAGGGGCATCCATTCCCCTGGTCTCAGTTACAGCGCCCTCTTGGCTGAGCTGCGTGCCCCTGGGTCCTAGTCCTGGGGCGGATGAGGCACTAACATACTGGGCTGAGGGTCAGAAGACCTGCGGTCTCTTCCTGGTCCCGCCTGGTCACCACTCAACTGGGTGAAGCTGGTAAATCCCTGAGTGTTCCGAGGCACAGTCCCCTTATCTGTAAAGCAGGGACAGCTGTACTTCCAGTGCAGGTGCCCAACGGGTAACTCCTATCTATGTACTGCATAAGCTGGAAACAGTCTGCAAAGATGAAATGTATTGGAACTTCCCAATGTGCACTCACCATCTTCCCTTCCAATTGCCTTTCTTTATTGTTTTCTCCATTTCTAAGCGGAGCTTCTAAATTTGGAATTCCTAGAGTTAACTTTAATTATTGCCTTGCCTACCACCCCTCTTTCTTTCTTTCCCTCCTTTCTTCCTTCGCCCAGTTAGATTTTCCCCTTTTAGGTCTGCTCTTCTTGTTTATCCCAATGAACTAAAACACACACACACACACACACACACACACACACACACACACACATCCTGCTGGTAGTGGTATCGTAGCTCACTCACCCCTTGAGCAGGAGGGATGTCATACACCCCCTGAGGTTTAATCTCTCCCACGGGAACTGAGAACACAGGACCCTTCACGGATGAAGGAGGGATGTCATATACCTAAAGAGAAACACTGGAGTTAGCCAGAATGGAAATGTCTTGTAGTGATCATTTTTTATGCTGCTGTTTTATTATGGGTTTATTTCCAGATTATATACCGTCTTGATCTTTGGTAGCATTTCCTATCATAAGGGGTCATTGGAGTTTTTCTTTAGAACTGTGTTTTTTGACTTGGATTGAATATGCACATGATCTTAAGTGAAATACCTACACTCTCTGAACTTGAAATTATGATTTAAAATTTATATTTCCTAAAATAAAGTGATAAACTGATAAAGCAACATGAGCTTTCTCAGAAAAAAGACTCGGATTTCCTTATGAGGCAAATCCAGAAAACATAATTTGGAAAACATTGGCAAAGATGGCTTCTAGGTTGACAATCCAAACAAAGCTTCAGATGAAATGTAAATAATTGGTGAATTTCCTTTGCTGAAAGAATTCTGTCCCCAAGAGCTGCTCCCTCCTGGTGACCACGTTCCTGGCACATACCCCTTGCATAGTGTGGGAAGGAGGGACATCGTAGACGTCCTTGTGGCACCGGGGTGGGTCCTCGTACACATAGCCATGGGCTGTCCTCACTGGTGTGATCACCTGTGGGCAGGAACACACAAAGCGGTGAGATTCAAAATTGCAGCAGGGCTCCTAAACTCTCAGTCAGACACTTAGCCCTCATCTCTCCCTGAAAAGGGAAAAAAGAAAGGCAGGGAAGAAAGGAGGAAGAGAAAAAAGGAAAGAGACAATAAAACACCAGGTTAGGAAATTTTTAAATCTCTCCTGGATCCCAATATGAAGCAGGTCCCGGAAAAATCTCTATTCTCCTCCCCACGGTAACAAAATCATCTCGAAGTTCATCACATAATCTCAATTCCCAATATATACTTGAAGGGAAGCTCAAGTCCTGATGAAAGTCCTCCCTGATCCCTTTGGAGAGGCCCAAGGCGCAGCATACAGACTTTTTTTTAAGGCTCTAAACTTTTATAAAGTAAATAATGTAAATAGTTTGGCCACTTAAAATTCCTCTCATACCCTCCCCAGTATGCCTCTTCATCTAAATTATTATTATGATTATAACTAAAATTCCATGGGTCAGTAGACCAGAAAACTAAGCTCAAGAGTTCAGTCCTTAGAACTTCTAGAGCTTTTTCATCTAACTTCTGAAACAGGAAAACAGTGTCCCTCAGTACCCACATGGATTGGTTTCAGGACCTCCCGAAGATAGAAAAACCGTAGATGCTCAAGTCCCTTATTTAAAATGGTAAATTATTTCCATAGAACCTATGTACATCATCTCTAGATGACTTGATGTATCTAATACAATGCAAGTGCCATGTCAACAGCTGTTATACTGTATTGTTTAAGGAATAATGACAAGCGTCTGTACATGTTCAGCACAGATGCAGATTTGTTTTTTCCTGAATATTTTTGATTTGCACCTGGTCGAATCTGCAGGTGTAGGTCCTGAGAAACAGGATTGATGGTACTGACTCAAGCAGCCACTACCCACAGAGTGCAGGTCTTGTGATCTCTGATCTCTAATCATTTTCCCTTTTCCACCCGGGATGTAAACATCTCTGACAGTTTCTGTGTCCAAGGGACGTCAGAAATCAAACCATCACAACTGGCATCTGGAGCCAGTGCCAAAAAATGAATCTCCCATGCTGAACTCCTATTTTTATATTCCATACTGCATTGATATTCCAAGCATGCATAGAAGCATTATTTAAACTTAATTTATTTTGAAATATATTTAATCCTCCACAGGGCTTCTAACTGGTCAGGGTCTTGTTTTTGCCCAACCCCCATACCCAGAATCAGGAACCGTGTCCACTTTAAGTATTGCCCATGACATCTTGGAGAACAGACATCACAAATTAGGAAGAGTTGGTTGTTCCCTAAGAAACCCTTCTTTCTTTTTCCTTCCTCCGATGTGAAAACTCTGGCGTCAGGCTGCCTACAAACTATGTGAAAAATGCTCTAAGTCTGTCTTAGGCTGAAATGGGGGGAACTCAGCCAAATGCACCAATGCCCTTCTCCCCAGGGGCTCAAAAATGCCAGAGTTCAATTTTGTTTAAAATCCCTGGTGCTTACAACTGATTATTTCTTGCAATGAAGGTATCAGAGATTAGTATGCAGTTAACATTTCCATGAAGTCTTTCTGCTCTCTTGGGTTTAAAAAGGAACCTATTGCTTTAAGGTTTTTTTGGCATGCAGCAAACAACCGTTTTATACAGTGGCCACTGTATTGTAGACGGCAAAGCTTCCCCTTTAAAGGAGAATACCCTTTGCTAAAGCAAAACATACTGTGGTGCTATGCATAGATACCGATCTAGCTGTCCACCCGTCTAGATTGCACTCTCCATTGTCCAGGAGAGAAATGAAGATTTTTCTCCTAGTCTTCTCATCAGCTCCTCTATTTGTAGCCCTATTTTGGCTTCGTAATAGAACCTGCTCACAACGCAGCTTTTGTTTAGTCTGACAGTTTCTAAGAGTGGATTCTATCCAGGCTTACCCATTTTGGAATCATGCTAATAATGGACAACCAAGGCTGGTTATGTTGGAGTCCAACTGGACCATTCACTTTTTGTTTAATAAAAAGGGAGGGGGTGGCGCCGGTATCCTTAAATGGCATGAAATCAGAACATAGGGCATGACCCTCAGAAGGGGTCATGGATCAAGCTGTTCCTTGCCTTTGCGGACCTTCCCTGGCAGAGCACGTTTGTGCTTCTCTGCACTTAACATTTCACTTCCTGACAAATGTCACAGAACCCCAACTTGCTCTCTCTTTCTCATTTAGAGGATGCCTGTGGTCATCTGGTTTTTAAAAACGTCGCATTCCAAACCAGTCATTTTCCTTGTTTATGCATTCATGAAACAGATGGTGAAAACCACAGGGGGGGAAAGCCAACAGAACAGCACCGCCCCTGGTTCCAGCCATCCTGATGGTACAATCTGATTCACGCTGGTCCACAAGCGGCATCTAAATGGGACCAGTGTTTCTCAGCTGGTCCCATAGGGCTAGGATGCTTAGTGATTTGCATTGTGCCATCTGAAAGATCCAGGCACCGAGTGTCTACTTTTGGACATTCTCTGCCTGGACCCCTTGCTTGGGTCGCTCTAGTGCCAACTGTGTGTTCTCTTCTCAGAGCAAAGTGCTGACAGAGCTGTCCCTTACAAAGCCTCCAGTTTTGTGGTTCATTAAGGCTTTTTCCTCCTGCTTGACTGAAGCACACAAAAACCTTTCTACTGTCCTTCTGCCTCCCAGAATTCCTGAACCTTAGCCTGAGAGGTGCACCTGGCTCTCGCCAAGGGAACCTCGAGTTTGAGAGAATTTGCCTGGGCATTGGTGGGATCAGGTAGGAATCGCTACACAGCATTTTAAAGCTACCCGTCTCAATGAAATGAAGTCAGGTTTTTCATTTCCTTTTTCTCTTGTGTGTTTTTCTTTTCTGCATTCCTTTCATGCTACGTATTTATTTATAGTTACAAGGGCTTAGCCTTAGGAATTACAAACTGACCTCTTAATTCATTCGTGTTGCCTCAAAGGAGGCTAAATTGTGAGGTTCCCTGTGGCCTTAGGACCAAATGCTACTGCAATTGCTTCCCTGATTACCCAGGCACAGGATTTACACTTTCAGATGTAGGTTTTCTGTCTCTGCCCGGTTGAGGAATCCAATTTTGCTGAGAGATTAGGATCATTCTTGTCAACTAGCAGAAGAGTCCCAAGAAAGAGATTTTGGGAAGAACTAAGAAGCAGAGGAGAGGAGCAGACTGCAAACATTTTTTTTTCTTTCTTCTTTTTTTAAAAAGATTAACTCATATTAATAGTACATATTCAATGTAATATTCCCATACATGCATATAATGTAGAGTGTATTGACTGTAAGCATTTAGAGAAGGAAGAGTTCTAATTTAACAAATCTCCAAGGTGGGGCCCTGGCGAGGTAGGATCAAAAGACCAAAGATGGGGGGTTATGTTAGTTCTCTAATCTGTTTACATAAAAACAAGAAAACAACCTCAACTTGTTCCACCCCACACCCTAATGGAGTGTGCTGCATGCCATCAGATCCTGGCTGGTTTTGGAGATGTTCTGAATAGAGTTGGCCCTCTATATCCTTAAGTTCTGCATCTATGGATTCCACCAACCTTGGATCACAAATATATGAAAAAGAAATTCCATCTGTACTGAATATGTGTGAACTCTTTCCCTTGGTCTTGACTACCTTAATAGTACAGTATAAATATTTATAAAGTATTTGCACTGTATGAGGATATGTCATCTAGAGATAATTTGAAGTCTATGGGAGCATGTGCATAGGTTATATGCAAATAGGACACCAGTATCGATGAGGAACTTAAGTATTTGTGGATTTTATAAGCTTAAAGGTCCTGAAACCAACCCCCAGAGTTCAGAGGGATGACTGTACTTCCATGTCTCATAATTTTGAAAGCCATGCATACTGATGTTTGCAGAAGAGAGGCTGTGTTTGAACAGTGGGGACCTGGGGTACACTGAGCACCAATGTGTGTGAGAGGCAGCAGGTTGGAAGAGAGGCCCTTGGAGTTCCTCACTGATGTATCCATGTTTTATCAGCCTGGCTCGTGCTCCCAGCAGAGCAAGGGCCCGGTACTTGAATGCTTACAGGGACCAGAAAATAGGGTATAGGGCAGACACACATGGGCTTTCGTGTTGGGGAGAAAACTCACATCCTACTAAAGGAGGCAGTCATACCTTTGTTCCAGCCAACTACTGTCCCATCTTTCAAAATTTCAGGAGAAGCCAGAAATCTGGATTTTCATATGAAATCGTCTGGTTTTCAAAATTGGCTCAAATATTTAAAACAGTGTCATGGCCAGATTAAACTTCTGTTGCCCCCAGGCTGCCACTCTTCATCTTTCCCTTCATCTAGATATATCTGCCCTCCCTTCCTTAGGATCTTGAGAGCCCCGGGGGCAGAGCCCCAAGCTCTCATCAATTCCATCTCTTGGCAAGACTGACTGACTCCCCCTTCTCCAGGGCCCTGTATACCCACTCCTCTGAGCCTTGATTCATTCTGAATCTTGTATAGGATTTTTTTCATCCTTTCCTAATATTAAAATTTTACTCTGTTTTTGAGGCCAAGCGGAATGCGTATCTTGCATGAAACCTTTCCTGGATAGATCAGCTATCTCCCCTGGATCTCCCAGGGCAAGTACTGCACACAACTCTAATGGAATAGTACTTGCACTTGTGGTTTGACCATTTCAGTACAGCATTTTAGAGTCAGAGACCATTTTTATCCAGTTATATATAAACACCAGGGCTTACCACTGTGCCTTGAATTAATAGATCTTAAATAAATATATTCCCTGAACACATGAATGAACCAAAGGAAAACTCAAGGGTTTTCTTAAGCAAGATGGTGGGACTCTTCAGAGAGGATGCTGAATGGTAGCTGCCTGTGTAGAATACACGGAGCACCCAAGTAAGCCAGCTCTAGGTCAGGGACTGTGGGATAAAGGGCAGAACCCTGTCTATCAGAAAGGAGCCAAGACAGCGGATGGAAGGTGAGGTAAAGATGAGCAATCAGAAACCACGGAAGGATGCGCCTCATGGGAGGCTAAGGAGGACCTGCAGAGGGTTCCCTGTTCCTCAGTCGGACTTGCATGTGACATGAACACTTGGGTTCTTCACAACCAAGCCAGAAACACATGGGGGAGTGTTCTGGAAAAAGGAAACCCCAACAAACCCTCCTTTCTGCCTTCCCATCAGAAGGGAAGTGTAACACAAAGGAATAGGTATCGTGCTTGCTATAGTTCTGAGAACTTGTGACAGCCTCATGTCACAAGAAGCTGGGAACCAGTGACCTCAGTCCCATGGGGGCTTTGGTTTATTGGAAGAAGAGGATCTGAAGAGGGGAATGGTGGACAGTGAAAGCAGGACTCAGGCAAGGCTGGATCCAACCTCCAGCTGTACACTTAGCACAATGAGAACCCAACCCACATACTTTTTCATGCCAAGCCCATTTTCTCATTAGTCAAATAGAAATAATAATACTTACCTCTTAGGCTATTATGAGTTTTAAGAGGGATCAAGTACATAAAGTTCCTGGTGTGAAGTAAATCCTTTAACCTCAACTATAGTTAAGGTAATTGTCACCTTCTTTATACAGATTTAACATTTGAACTTTGCCTTCCAGAAATCATGGGACTTGGTAATTCAGACTAATCCTGCTGAAGACAACTTAAAAAAAAAAAAGATCCAAGAAAAAAATTTTTGCAGTGCTGGAGATAGCATGCCAGGCAAATGCTCTACCACTGAGCCACAACCTAGATCCCCAAATATTCTTAATAGCATCAGTGTTAAAAGGATAGTGAAAAATTACTAGGTCAAAATTTGGAGAAGGAATTCATGGTGGCAAGGTATTTTTTTCCCTGTGGGCATCTGCTGGTCTGAAGCTGGTGTCTAAAAAGCGACGTTGTGTTTCTTCTGGCCTTTTGGAATGAGGGAGATACTGGTCTTTATGGACACCAAGCCAGGGACCCTGATGAACCATTCTCACTTTAGGCTGGAACCCTAAGGATGGCGTCTAAAAGCAAGGATTTCCTGGAAGTAAGCCCACCCCTGCCCAGGCTGTGTGACTAGGCTTTGGGTCATGAGGGTTGTTCAGAACATCTAGAAGCACAGAATTAGATTTATGTGTGTTTATGACACTGACAGAAAAAAACAGAACCTCTTTGGAGATCGAGAAAATCTTTATAGGCCTCGAATCATTTTTACAAATTAAAACAAAAAAATAACAATGTCCAACACACAATGTTAACCAGGGACACGGGAGACCAGATAATAGGAACAGGACAAACACCAGACAATTCTTGCTTGCTATCTGATACGGAGTTTGTGTCTTAGTTATCACAAATCTCAAGGCTATTTGCTTTCAAAAATGTTTCCTGATTAAACCATAAGAGAAAACAAAATTTAATCATTCTTAAAGTCAGACAGAGAGAAATCTTCAAAAATGCATGAAATTTTGAAAGTGAGGTCTGAGGGGCACTTGGAATTTCAAATTAAAGCAATAAATGACAAGAGACTTTGGTCCTTGGTAACCATCTATAGATTTACTTGGGTTATTATTTTATAATACTCATATTCATGCCACCATTGTCTCAAAATTCAAGATACACAAGTGGAAAACCCCAGGGGAAAATGTACTCGGAGATAATAACATTCACCCAGGAGAAAGATGGCAAGGCTCACACTCAGGACACTATTGAAATTCTCATCAGATGAAGCCTTTCCAGGGGAAAACCACAAGCTGCATGTGTCAATGGGATCTCACCAAGAAGCAGGACACCTACCATCTCTCTGGAATGTGTAGAAGCAAAGAATTTTCTCTCAAGACAACTTCTGCTTATGGAGTCACTTGTGTCAGGGTCTCAGCAAGTCTACTTAGGGGCACATCTTCCTCACGCACCTCCCTAGTGCAGAGCTGGCTGGGTGCCTGGGATCCAGGCAGCACAGCAGCAGCAGAGGCCATGAGTTTAGGAACACTCAAACTTCTAGGCTGCAGCTGCCAGCTCAATGAGGGAGACAGAATCCTAGCAGCCCTCCGCCATTCACAAAGGCAAATCCTCCTCACCCCTAGGAACACTCAAGTGCCACCATGTTTTGCTGTACTTCCTCCTGATACAATCAATGGCTCATCTACTTAACACAGCTTCTCATCTCTTTTCTCCAATACTCTTCTGCTTGAACATCTTCCCTCCTCTCATATGCTGCCAGCAGCCAGAACGAAGAACAAATTATTGGAAGTTAAAAATATTGATCTCACAAAACTAGTGAGTAGTGGTGACCACAGGCTGGGAAGGGTTAAGGGGTGGGGACGGGGAGGATGCAGAGAGGATGGTTAATGGGTACCAGGATGCAGCTGGATGGGAAGGATAATTTCTAATGTTCGATAGCACAGTAGGATAACTATGATTGACAATTACTTGTGTATTTTTTTTTTCTTTTTTGGTACCAGGATTGAATCCAGGGGTGCTTAACCACTGAGCCACATCCCCAGCCCTTTTAAAATATTTTTATGTCGAGACAGGGTCTTGATAAGTTGCTGAGGCTGGCTTTGAACTTGTGATCCTCCTGCCTCAGCCTCCCAAGCTGCTGGAATTAACAGATGTGCACCACTGTGCCCAGCAATTAACAGTATATTTAAAAATGGCCAGTAGAGATGATTTGAAATGTTCCCAACACAAAGAAATAAGAAACGTTTGAGCTGATCGATATGCCAATTACTCTGATCTGAGCAATGCATGTTGTATACCAGAACTGGATTAACACACTATACCCCATGAGTGTGTACAATTTTTATGCTGGGTAGAGTAGATGAGAGATGCAGAGATGGGATGGGATGGGAAGCAGACTTCAATAGCATTGATCATGCTCTATAGCGTCTTATCATTATTGATAATTCTACTCTAGACATATCAAAAAAGGACAAAAATCACAAAATAGAACTTTTTATAATTTGAGCAAATTTTAAAAAATAATAAGAAATCCCACTTAGAAAAGTTTTCTTCTAATAAAATCAGGGTACACAAAAATTAGAACAGTGAGAATCTAACTTTGGTAACTGTTCTAATTTTGTAGCTAGTCTCCATGTCTCATGATTCTCTGTGTCCAAATCTCTACAATTCAAAGCAACAAGAGGAATGGCCGGTTTTGTGCAATCCTGTCTTTGATATTTAGTGAATGCCTCTATTACTAGCCAGTGGAGCTTACTCATGGATCCAGCAGAGTCAGAGGGTGGTAACCCAGCTTCTGAGGTTTGGCCCCCTGGCCTGGTCAGGAATTGGGCAACCCAGGTAGGGCTCGGGAAATACAACATGTAATTGGTGAAAGGTTAAAATGTGCCATGGTGCCATACCGATTACGGTAGACATTTATAACTTTGCCATTCAAGAGACCTAAGATTGTCTAAATTCACAAGTATGTTTCACTAATTAACAGTCTATTTGTTTTTTCTTGGCATATGTAGAAAGTCAAATTAGACTGCTTCCTGTCTAACCACAGCTCCACCCCTGGCTCCCTGATTTATTTATACTCTTTCTCTTTGGCTTTTAGACATTAGTAAGAATATTTAGATTTCCAAAACTGCCTATTAGAAATGCCCTTACAAAGCATTAACAGAGTCATCACAGTATTTATTAGGTTTTATAATAACTTCTTTGTCTTAAATGAACTACTTGACCCTTTCCCTTTAAAGAAAGCCCTAGAATGAGAAACTTCACCATGATCATTGCCTGCCCATTAGAACCGGGGACCAATTTTTAGAAACTGTTTTATAGAGGTTTGTCTGTTTAAAATCCAAGATTACTACTTGATTTTCTATGACCAGAGGAAAAGCCACATGTTGCCTCCACTGGATTTATTAATTCTCTATAAATTCTCTCTGCCCAGCTTGGGTGTAGCAGTGAGCTCATTTATTTACTTGCATAGCAACAATTTAATGAAAACTGAGTCTGGCCTTAAAAATACATCCTCCCGAGCCACGTCCATGATTAACCCTCGCTAGTGTTGCTCTTATGCTTTTGAAGATTCTTTTCCCCTCTGTTTTGGGGATGCAATTTGCTTTGCTCCAAAGACATGTGGATGCCTGGTTTATGCTAGAGCTGAGGCTTCTGCTAGCCACATTTAAATCCCAGCCAGCCTCTTTCCCCCAGTGAGGAAAAAGTCGCTACTGAAAGCCTGCAAGCGAAACGGGGCTCTAGGGTCACTTCCATCTGACCCAGCATTGTGTGGTGAACCACTCCATGGAAACAGTGCCCTGATTGTTAGGCCCCCAGCCGTCGCCCTGCTGCTTTCGGGAAGCTCTTGGTGTGGCAAGTGCTAAAGCAATGTTTAGTTGTGAAGTGACCAAGCATCCAAGAGCGGCTAGAAGCATTTAACATGAAAGGACATGATGGGAAATGACGTCTGGGCTCAAGTGGTTGAGGTCTCTCTTAGGACAAAGCCCAATACAGCCCGTGACCGATGGGTACAGAAAAACCACTTCTAAAATATCCTAATGGACTGAAATGTTCTTCTGAGTGAAAACTAGAAAGGCACATGCATTTGAGCTCTTTTGATGTCCAAATAAATTCACCGGGACACTGAGCACTACCTCTAGATTTTGAAATGGATTTTAGAAAGATGCCCACAGAATGCCCTAGGGAGGGTATGACTATGGAAGGGAGGTAAGGGATGAGAATGTGGGGACCCAAATGACTGTTGGTATTGTTTCCTCCTAAACAGGAGACCTCTTGCAGCAGATGTATGGCTGAGGGGGCAAATGCTCACATGGCAGGACTCAGTGCCAGCTCTGAAGCTGGCTGTCATGTCAAGAGGCCCAGAGCCATAAAGGGCCTCTACCAAGTCCAAGAGGATTAAATGGGGGAAATGGCAGAAATCAGTAAGTTCCAGGATGACATGCTTTCTTAGCTCTTGATAACTAGGCAGGGAAAGGAGCTCTTCTTCACAAGAGACTCTCTGGAAGTTTTCTTGGGTACAGCACCCAGGGCTGCTGAAGGCTGATTCTCCCTGGCCTAGCGGCATCCTGACTTGCCTGTGTCCCTGCTTGCTCTTGCCATGTTTGGGCAGAGCTCTGTCATTTGAAGGACACTGTGGTTCTGAATGGAAAAGTGGGCTGGACCCTAAAGGAATGGTAGGAAAGACTTTAAAAAATCTTAGGAGTCAAGTTGAGTTTTTTTTTTTTTTTTAAAGACTATCAAGTTCAGGTCATTTTATGAAACTTTTCAAGTGATTCTGGGACCGAATGGATCATAAAAGGTTAGCAAAGACCATCAGAGAGAACCCAGCATCACTTGCCATTTCACAGTGGAAGGGACTAATGTATGGGGGGTGTGCAGCCTTCTACTAACAGAAGTGACCCGGAAGCTCTGTTTGCTGGGTTCGTTGCTCCATGCCCTGTGGCTACACAAGAACACACACCAGACAGTCACTAGACAGTCACCACTTTCTAAATTTCACAAATAGACACTCCCAGAGAAAGTTACTTTCATCTATGAGAAACACAACTTGAAAACTTGGTATTGTGATTTTGGGGGTGTCCTTTCACAAACCAGCCCATCCAAGGAGATTTCACTATATCTGATTAAATGAAGTTATCCATTTAGAGCAATTCAAAGTCATTTGAGAAGATGCTATTTCCATATGGCAGAGAAAGCAAACATAGCAATGTTCTCAGTGGTATCCCAGTCCTGACATCCCCCAAATGAATTTTGGATCAGCCAGCTCTCAAACTGACCCCTAAAGCTGCGTGGCAGAAACGTCCACGTTCCTTAAGTCTACTCTCTGGATCTGAGGTGAGAACCTTTTGCAACAACTTTAATTTCTCCTGGCCAACAGAATGCTTTCTAGTGCCCAGGATTCTGGAGAGCTGGAATTGCTAATGAAGTGTCTAAATATGTCCTCTTAGTATAGGGCTTGGCGACATCAACCACTAGTTGGGATGTTAAAATCATTAATGTTGGAATCAGACAGACGTGGATTCAGACATCAATCCTGACTCCTGCGAGAGGTAGCAAGTTAACTTCAGCAGGTTAACTTTCTTTTTTCTTTTTTTTTTGGTACCAGGGATTGAACTCAGGGGTACTCGACCACTGAGCCACATCCCCAGCCCTATTTTGTGATTTATGTATAGACAGGGTCTCACTGAGTTGCTTAGCGCCTCACCACTGCTGAGGCTGGCTTTGAACTCGCGATTCTCCTGTCTCAGCCTCCCAAAGTGCTGGGATTACAGGCGTGAGCCCCCACGCCTGGTTCAGGTTAACTTTCTTCTGAGACCTCAGAATCTTCCTCTGAAAAAGGCAGGCCATAATGCAGCTCATGAGGCTGATAAGAGGATTGGATGGTATCGTGTATATAATGTCACATGAAGCAAAGGCTCAGAGGCATTTTAAGTTCACACTTATACTCTAGCTCTGAAACCATCTTGCAGGATCACATGGGAGATTTGAATGACTAGTGACACCACTAAAGGTCACATAGTCAATTGCTGATAAATTCGAAAACAAAAATGATTCCCATAGGTAACTGGTTTTAAGCATGCTATACTTTAAGAAAACTAAATATCTGACTGGCTCTGGCTAATGAATACCACGGGTGCATACCTGTAATCCCAGGTCACAGGGAGGTGGAGGCAGAAGGAACACAAGTGGGACATTAAGCAAGACCTCATCTCAAAATAAACAAATAAAAAGGACTGGAGATGTAGCTCAGTGGTAGAGTTCCCCAATACAAATTATATATATAAAATAATATAAAAATTATTCAAATAAATCAGATGTCATGATGGCATGGCTAAATGCTTCCTTGTCTCCAAAATGGGTGTACTGTGGGGAACCTTTAAAGAGTGGCCTCCGTGGGTCTCTTCTAATGTCACATCCTATCCTATGTGTGTCACAGCTGTACTCCTTCCCCAGGTGTGGCTTGTCTCTCGAGACGTTACCTTGAAAACAAGGTTGAAGGCACAACTCTTTAGAACCAAGTGCTTTCAATTTCCGACATTTCTCTAGTTCTACATTTTGCCCAATGTACTCAGAACAAGTCTGTTTTAAAAGATGTGTTTGACCACTATTAAGTCTCAGCTTTATCTTTAAGCATAAGAAGCAGATTCATTCTTTACTTCACAAATAGAGCGTCAACGGCTCAGTCAGATATCGTACTGTGCGTGGTGTCTTCCTCCTTGCTCTGATAAGCATGGTCACTTGGCATGAAATCATTCGAAAAGGAAGATTAGCCTGTTTGCCTTGGTGTGGGTTTGTCAGGAGTGACTAATGCACTCTTCGAAATACACATTATCTATCAGCTTTAGGACAGAGTGCAACTGAGTTTGAAGGTTTTGGCCTTGACCAAACAAGAAGGACCTTTGTCCAGTCTTAACGGGGTATTAGACCTGCTCATCCCATTGGCGTGGGTGGCTTGTCTGGGAAGGGAGCCTTCTCATCTTCAACTGAGGTCATGGTTTGCTCTTCAGTGGACAAAGACCTCTAATTTTATGTAAGATTTAAAATGCATCTTGATTCTTCAGGGAAGAAATTGTAGATGAAATTTCAGTTCTTTGCACAGCCCCTCAATCCATGTATGGAGGAAAAGGTTTATTACAATTGGGATTATCTTTCCATAGAAATGCACAATGCTAGAACCACAGTTGTACTTTATTGAGTTTATATGTGGAGAAACTGGAGGTGCCCTCTGCCCTGGAAGTATTTTTTGAGCTCTGTGTGTGTAGGCAGGGAACAAAAGCAAGTGAGATGAAGTCAGCGTTATCTTCTCCGAGAGGCTTCATTTCCTCTAAATCTATTTTTTACTTGTTAGTGGACAAATCCTGCTGCTTAATATATATAGCAGTTAGTTGGCTGGTATCTGAGTGTTGCTCTGGGCAACCAGATTTCACAATGCCTCCAATTTCGGTAAGGGAAGTCCTTGTTCCTTAGCCAACCATTTGGGTGTCTGTATGTGTGCATGTGTGTCTGTGTGTAATCTGTGATGACTCAGTGTCTAAGAAGGTACAGACATTGTAACTAATGTATTTTTGATTCTTATATTACCTTTCAGGAATGAGCTTAGAAGACCTGGCTAACACCTTTGAATCATTTCCTGGCAACATTTGTTTGGGTCCTGTTTTGCAAGGCAGGAAATGCTCCTTAAACATGATGCCATGGAGTCCTGGTAAATCTTTATAATGCTTGAATTTTCTGAGTGTCCTCTCAAAGTAGCATTTGCCTCCGTCTAGACCACCAAACATAATAGCAGGCCATTGCATTTCCTAATGGTCCCATGAACTGCCTTGAGGTCAGTGAAGTGTTCTATACATTTTAGGACCAGAAAGAAGGAAAAGAACTGTTAAGTTGCAGAGAGAGAGCTGAACTGAGGCGATGAATGCTGCGATGGGTGTTAAAGGATGCATAGGAAGCCAGGCGCGGTGGCGCACGCCTGTCATCTCAGCACTTAGGGAGGCTGAGACAGGAGAATTGCGAGTTCAAAGCCAGCCTCAGCAATGGTGAGGTGCTAAGCAACTCAGTGAGACCCTGTCTCTACATAAAACATGAAATAGGGCTGGGGATGTGGCTCAGTGGTTGAGTGCTCCTGAGTTCAATCCCCGGTACCAAAAAAAAAAAAAAAAGAAAAGAAAAGGATGCATAGGAGTTCACAGAAAGAATAGCTGGGGTAGGGCATTCTAGGTAAATGATACCAAATGCAAAGAAAGAGCTGAGGCTCAGTCGAAAAATATCCTTTTCTACTTAAGTAGTTTTTCTCTTTAAGTGACTATAACAGACTTAGCCAATCTTTTTGTGTGTATAAAGAAAAAATGCATAAAACACAGCCTCTCAGACAAACTGACTACATCAATTGCCTTTTCCTGGTTTTCTGTGTGTAGATAGCTGCGATTGCAGAAGATGGGTGGTGACTTTCTCAAAGGCCCCTCTGGCAGGAAACGACTGTATATAATCTGATCTCCATCATACCACATGATAAAGAGTTGGAGGCTGAGATGTGCGTGTGTGATGGTGGTGGGTGATGAGACCAGAACCACCCTCCCACCTAAGCTTGCAGGTGAGCTCAAATTTAATACTATATACAGCAATTACTTTGCTGGTTCATTCTTGTTGGTCACTGTGTACTGATACTTTGCTATATGACTAGCTCCTGCCCTAATATAGTTTATAATTTAGCCCCAAACTGATCTTTAGAAGGAGGCAAAGTGAATCTAATTCCACCAGTTAGAATTAATGCAACAGGTTCAAAGAATAATCAGAGTAACACATATAATAATAACTCCCTGTGTAGATCAAGTGTGAAATGCGTACACTCAGGTGGCAGCTTTACTGATCTCTGAAGCAGAAAAATGAGGCTATTTTAGACCTTTCTAGGCGTTTTCGTTTGGGGTCATGTGGACACTCCAATCTAAACCGAATACCTATATTAGGTAGAATTTTTTCTTTTAAAATATTGAAAACTTTTTTCTTTTTTTTTGTGATCCAGCTTTTCAAGTGATTGGACTCTGAGTAGCTCATTTAATTTAGAATTGCCTATGAGTTCTTGGCAATCATGATGCATACTTAGAAATTTTTGCAAAGTGAGAAGAATCTAACTTACAAATTGTTTTCAAATGTAACAGAATAGTCATGAACCCTAAATATAATAATTAATGAGGCTGACATGATGCTGTTTCCTAGACATTTGTCTAAATGTTTATTAATTTCTACTTTGCAGTTTTTGCATTTCATATTTTGGAGACAAGAGTTTATTTTATTTACTTATTATTATTATTATTCTTTTATTTTGTTTAAATCAGTTCTCAAACATTCTTGTAGGCCCTGGGCACTATGCCCACAAGGCCTAATGGATAAAACAGCCCTGCTCACAAAACCCAGAGTGAAAAAGACCAATGAAATTACGTAAAGGAGTCAGCATATATGGTTTTCAGATACCTTTGGGAGTTTTTTTACCACCTTCCACAGATTTCTTGCAGAACCACATGCTCAAAGGACGCAGCATATATGCTAGCAATTGTGTGTGCGATCAGTATATGCAAAAACACAGGACTAGCCAGCTGGGCGCAGTGGAACATGCCTGTAATCCCAGCACTTTGGGAGGCTGAGACAGGAGAATCACGAGTTCAAAGCTTAGCAATGGTGAGGCGCTAAGCAACTCAGTGAGACCCTGTCTCTACATAAAACACCAAGTAGGGCTGGGGATGTGGCTCAGTGGTCGAGTGCCTCTGAGTTCAGTCCCTGGTACCAAAAAAACAAAAACAAAAAACCTCCCACAAGACTGACATAATTAACAACAACAACAACAACAACAACAAAACTTGGAGAAAAGGAAGAAACACAAGGAGGGGTACTCATTTTTAGGCTGCTATGCCCAGCACTGTGCCCGGGGATTTCTGAATATCCTCCCATTGCCTTCTCACCATAGCCCCTTGAGATAAACATGATTGTGCCCATTTTACAGATGAAGGAATCAAAGCTGAGGGAAGGTCCATGACTTGTCAAGGGATACAGAGCCAAGAAGAAACACGACCAGGAGTGGGGACTCACCCCGAAACCCAAGCTCCTCCCCAACACTCGTGCTGTCTCATGAAAGGCGGGACGACAGGACTTCCTTTCTCACCCTCAGTGATGATTTAATGAGTGGTGAATGTCAGTGGATGTGGAGGGGATGCAGGAGGATGGGTAGAGCCTGGGGTTTCCCACAGAGCCAGGCTGCAGGGAGAGAAGGCAGAATCCATTGTCTTTTTTTTTCAGTGATTCATTGGTAGTAAAAACTGTGGTGGTTAAAACTTCTGAAGCCCACAGTCTATGGCAACATTGAGGGAGTTTTAAACTATGGGAAGTCCCAAATCTCAATCAGATTGGAACCTATCCAAGCCCCTGCATCCTCCCTTTATAATGTTTCTCAAAGTATAGTCCTGGGCCACCCCTCACAGAACTATGCAAAGACTGCGACAGAGTGCAGATTCCTGGGCCCCCACCTAGACCCACTGGATGAGGAGGGAAGGGCCTGGGAATCTGCACGTTAACTCACCTCCCCTGCCTCTCTAGGTGAGTCTATGTTCACTAAAGTTTTAAAGCAATATTTGTGTGATTCAAAACAAGATGACAGCTGGGCAAGGTGGTGCACACCTGAAATCCTAGTGACTAGGGAGATTGAGGCAGGAGGATCACAAGTTCGAGACCAGCCTCAGCAATCTAGCAAGGCCCTGAGCAACTTAGGAAAGTCTGCTTCAAAATAAAAACTAAAAAAGGCTGTGGATGTAGCTCAGTGGCAAAGTGCCCCAGGTTTAATCCCCAGTACAAAGGAAAATAACAACAACAAAAACAAGATTCCACTGTGTCCTCATTTTCTTGTTGAATGCCTCTTAGGGACGGTAGCTTAAGCTATCAGGAACGTCTAGTTCTAGGTTTATCACCATTTCCCAGATGCAAAATTAGAAGAAAAAAATGAGCAAGTGAGCAAAGTAAAGGTTAAAAGAGAAAATTAGCAAATTGTTTTATTAGAAAGTCAGTAAAAACTGCTGAAACCAGACCTGATCCCCAGGCAAGGAGATTACCTCTTGGGGCCTTAAGTGAAGCCACCCACTGAGAAAGTACCATGGTAAGGAAGATGCTGCACAAGTGCATGGTATTTGGCAGGGATAAAGGCAGGACCTCCCCTCCTGCCCTTCCGTCCTGGCTCCTGCTGCTGCTACTCCCAAGCATCAGCTCTGCCTGTCCCTGGAGGGCTGGTGGAGGTCCCTTTCACAAGTTGAATTGCTCCTACAGGATTCCTCTACCTTTGGCTAAATGCCCAATGTAGAATTAACAGAACAGAACAGCACATGGAGTTTGTGCTTGAGAGTCATCCCAACCCTGTGGCCCCTTGATATCAACCCAAGGGAAGGCGAGTCACAGCCTTTGGCCTTGGAGAGGGCCAGTGTCCTGGAGTAAATCATGCACAGTTACAGCACACGCAAGGAGAAATCTGAAGTCTCGGACTTGGAACTCAAAAGGTTTAGTCTAAAAAGGAAAACACGTCACCTTCCTGCCAAGATAAACTGTGATGAAAGTTCGGGTCCACCACCTTTCAGCCAAGCACTTCCTGTCCTGGCCTCCCCTGTCTGCCTCACACCAACTCAGGCTAGCTATTTTTAAGGTACAAGCAACCAAGACTGAAAGAAGCTATTTATTTATAGTCACACCTTTCAACTGTTCTTTTTTCCCCCTCTTGGGGCAGGGGAGAGGGAGAGAGAAAGAGAAAGAGAGGGAAGAGAGAGACCAGGTTTGGCTTTTCTTTGCATCCCAAGAAGGACTTTGAAAAGTCAAGGCTCCATCTATCTCCCTGGCCAGTGATTGCTGTCCTGGGGATTGCAAGTCAGAAGGCTGTTGCTGGCTTCTTCAAGAATTCCTCCTTGTGCCCGCACCCTCAGATCGTGTGCACTTGAGGAGTGTTTTGTTAGAACATGCTTTTTGTATCAAAGGTGCTTAGAAAATGCATCACTGGTTTTGGAATTCAACACAATCATGCTATGTACATATGTAAATATACCACTGTGAATTCCACCTTTCCATATAAAGCACTGATCAAAATAAATAAATGCACAAATGAAAGGAAGATCAATAGACAATAGGGAGAGAGTGGAGGGGCAGGTGAGGCGGGCACCGGGGCCTGAAAGGGAATAAATCAAATTCCATGCATGTATGAGTTTGTCAAAGTGAACCCAACTATTATATATAACTATTATAGTCTAATAAAAAAAGAATGTTATATAGAAGGGAGTCCAACAATAAATCTCCCTTCTCCATATTTTTCAACAGAAGATTCTAGAAATATGCAAGTAGATGTTCCCTAATTTACATGGGTTTAGAAATTCAGTCTTTGTATTAGATTTGTTTGAGGGAAGGCACATCTATAACATCTGTATCTAGTTTTCTAAGAGCCAACATGCTCTTTCTGGCATCTGACTTTATCATCCCTCTTGTAGTTTGGAGATATTTTCTTGTTGCATTAAATTAGTCATTTTGGTTTTTTTTTTTTTTTTTTTTTGTTTTGGTACCCAGGATTGATCTCAGGAGCATTTGACCTCTGAGCCACATCCCCAGCCCTATTTCGTGTTTTATGTAGAGACAGGTTCTCACTGAGTTGCTTAGCGCCTTACTTTTGCTGAGGCTGGCTTTGAACTCACAATCCTCCTGTCTCAGCCTCCTGAGCCATTGGAATTATAGGTGTGCACCACTGTGCTTGGCAAATTAGTTCATTCTTAATACCAAACCTCAAAGAACTCACTGGAATTTGCTAGTAAATGGAACAGAAGTTCCCCCTCCCCTTGTAAAGCATACAAAAGCATCATCCTGCTTTTGGCTGTTGTCACCAAAAGTCCATTGATATTCTTTTCTTCATAGCACATGTATCCAGCTGGCATTATTGTATTTTACTATGTTTTCCTCACTATAGTGTAGACACCACGAAGGCTTTTTCACCCTTTAATTCATCACAAGCATCAAAAATATACCAAATGCTCATCATTCATCTTTAGTTAGCACGTTTCTATTTATTACAAATGGTTGTGGTATTCAGGATTATAAAGGGTGTTAAAAAGCCCCACCTACTATGGTTTGGGTGTGGTTTGAGTGTCCCCCAAGGGTCCACTATGATTAAAGGCTTGATCTTTAGTGTTTGACGCGATGGAAACTTTGGAAGGGGCCCATCAGGAGGTCTTCAACCACAGGAGGAGTGTCCTCTGAAGGACTATGGGACCTCTGTCTCTCTCTCTCTATAACTTCTTATTTGATGACATTACCTCTTCCACATATATGTTCCTCAGCCATGATGTGGCTGCAGCTGAGAGGGCCCTCACCAGATCCCAGCCAATGCCAGTGCCATGCCCTTGATCCTCCCAAACTCCAAGTTCAGTACATGTTTTCTCTTTATAAAGTTAGCTGCCTCTGGTATTTAGTTACAGTGATGACATGCAGATCAATGCATCATCCCTTCCTTGTATTTTTTTTTTAACTTGTTGTCTTCCTAAATATCTAAGCTCCACTCTTTTTACCCCCTGGCATTATTAACAGGAATAACTTCAAGGATGTAGGGATAGCTTCTTTCCAGATCCACTAGTATCTGTGTAGTTTAAATGAGTCCAATTTTAAGCCAACATCTCTAAAGAATGATTTGGTGGGTGTGATCTACTCCTAGCTCTGCCTCTACTTCCCTGGTGGGTTCTTTGTCCAGTC
Organism: Xerus rutilus; assembly: GCA_028644305.1. Taxonomy (NCBI): domain Eukaryota; kingdom Metazoa; phylum Chordata; class Mammalia; order Rodentia; family Sciuridae; genus Xerus; species Xerus rutilus. The sequence continues at coordinate 111,919,907 of CM053406.1, read as the reverse complement.
AAGCCAGCGTGTTCATGATCCAGCTTTTGGCCAAGGGAGGATCATTACTGAATCATAAGATTTGGTGCTTTGTGTCCCTCAGGGAAGAAAAGAAAAGACTGGAAACTATTTGAGCACAGAATCCAGGTCTAGAAGCAGATGTATGAGGAAGATGAAGAGAAACAATTCTGTGATCCAGTATGATCCAGAATGACACAGGAACTTACAATGGCTGTGGATCAATACTACTTGGCCCATAGTAGTTCCAGAAAGTTCTGCTGACTGATGCATTCTGAAATGATGCAAAAATGGAATAAAAGATGTCTGAGTTGGGACATTTGGCCTATTTACTTTTGGGTAGTTTTCATTTATTATTTTTGAAACATTTCTGTTGCTCCGGATGCAGTGGGAAAAAAAGGTAAGTTAGGGACAAAATTCCAGTTAGTCACTTACCTTTTTACTTAAGTGGGGGCCATTGCTGCCCCCGAGGCTTCTCTGTCCTGAAGGTGGCACTTGATATACATCTTGTTCTTGGACGCCATGGCTGGTGGGTACTTGGTAAATTCCCTGATTCTGGTAGGAAGGTGGCACTTGGTAGACAGTGTCCCGAGATGCCGCCTGTGAGTTGGGCACCTGGTAGAGTTTCTGTTGGGCAAAGCTCTGGTGCGTAGATCCAGACACCGGCTGGTCGTGACTGGGCGGAGCCTCCTGCACAGGACCAATCAGAAGCTTCACGCGGTTGCCAGGGACAATGCCTTGCCGTCCATGGAGGGAGCACAGCCACCATCCTTCCAGTCCCCCGGTATTCTGCTCTATGACAGTCAGGATGTCCCCCTTGCGAAAGGCCAGCTCCTCAGCACACTCTGGGACATTGTCATATAAGGCCCTTGCCATAAGATTCTAGAAGGAAAAAAAAAACAAGGGAAATCATGTAACTGTATTTGCTCAGTCCCTTTTATCCCTAGAGCCCATGCTCTCAGGGAGAAGCACACTTCCTGGAAAAAGAGAAGACGAAATCTGAACAATAGCCCGTAAGGAGAAAAACAGATGGGGCAGACATAAGACAGATACACACACTGTGTCTGCCACCAATGACATCAGACTACCTCCTCGGAAAAGCTCAAGACACCAGGAGAGTTCTTTCCTCTCGTTGTGGATGCTGTGCCAAGGAATTATGAGTAGCCCTGTCGAAGAGTCAGAGAGTGGTTCTCGAAGCAAAACAGTCTTCTTCCTTTTTAAAATAAGCTCAAGGGGGAAAAAATACTCTAAGCTATTTAGATGGACTACAATGACATTTCTCAATTTTTAAAATACATATCGGAGGAATAAAGCCAAAGAAAATCCTATATAACACACACTACAAATGGCATGGCATCTATATTCAGTGTTGGAATGTAAACAAAAGTACTTTCATATGTGCCTTGACAAGGCTCAAAAGAGTCATCCCCTGAGATGCTCAAGAGGAGCTTGGATGTGGGGAGAATCTCCAGGCAGGGTGGAGAGACCTGCCAGGATAATCAAGCATGGAGGGACTTGGGGCAGTAGCCTCTATCTCTGGCTTTGACATCCGGGAGCGACAAGGAATTTATTCACACATAGGTAGAAGCCAAGTCTTTCTCATTCCATCTTCTGCTCATAACCTCTCCTGAGGGCCCTTCCTCATCCTGCCACTGTATCACCTACTTCTTGGATCTCCACGTTCACATCTGAGAGCTGCGCTTCCCCACTCGTGGGCCCACAGCACTCTCTGTCTTTGTACGAAGGCCCATCTGGCTCGCTCAGGGCTCAGCAGACAGCCAAAGTAGGCAGTGGGCAGGCAGCGTGTGCTGACATTCCTGGAAACCTTTCAAAGGCTCTGACAATCTCATTCCTTGGCGTTAGTCACGTTTCCCAGCACACTGGCAGCCATGACTGCGTGCCTGTCCCCTTTCAGACACACAGAGAAGTTGGGGAACATTGTAAATTCATCGCAGGCACTCAGAAAATTAAAAGTGATCCCTAGTGCTTCGTTAAATTGTTTGGATGCATTTAATGTCATCGTGGTCGGGATCATTATGGAAGAAAGGACGGCTGATGGCTGGGGCATTCTTGTGACTTGCTTTCACAGCGGAACGTATTTGTGGAATTTGAGGCTGTTTTTTGGACTTTTGCCCCCTTTTCTAAAAATGTGGACTTGATCCTTCAGCCTCGTGCTTTTCATTTCTTTAAAATAGACACACATTAACCATCTCCCCCTGTCCCCTGTACTGTGCCTGTAAGCTCGGGACACACATATGTGCCTTCTCTGCTGTGGAGCGGCCGTGGATGTGGGGGACCTGCCCTCTGGTCAGTAGTAGGAAGGGATCCAATTCTACTACTGACAGCCAGGCTCCTTTTAGTCAGCACAACTACTTAAGGAAGGGAGATAAAGCCACAGATGTCAGTCCCCAGGAGGCTCTGTGGTGGTCTTCAAGGAGAGAACTGGAATCCTTATGCTTTTCGAGAGCCAGGAATCCTGTGACCCAGACAGATGAGCTACAAGGGAAATAAAAGGGAAATCGAAGAGTTTGTGTTTCAGATGAAAGTTTTACTTGGTATATATTCCAGGAAACACTGGGTTCCTTCTAACAATGAGAAGTTCATATATAAAAAGAAAAAATCAGGTCATATTCTATCCAAGTTTGTGGAACTATTTAAGTGTGTATCATACTTCTAAAATCTCCCCCTTTTCTCTCCTTTCATCTTTAGGGTGTTTTAAAATTAAAAAGAAAAGCCATCAGGTTACAGAGGACAAGATGCTGGTCCTTTGTACCAAATGATCTTGGGAAAGTGACTTCGCCAGAGTGATGATAGAGCCAGGAGGGAGCTGACCACTTGGTCTCTGTCCCTTTCTCCTGGGCCCATTCAATGACTGGGAATGGCTAAAAGAAGTCCCCAGATGAAATCAGAAGTAATGTAGCTGGGGCCAGTTGATAGCTGTGCAATTATAGAAGGGAAACAGAAGACAGCAGAAAGACAAAGTCCCACAGAACTAATCAGCATAATCAGCAGGAGACTCAGAGTAGAGTTGGGTCATTTCCAACTCTGTGGAACACCCTGAGGCTCCAAGGAGAACACAGGACAGTGCTTGATCAGAGGCAGATAGAAACCCCTGGTGAGAGCTAGATGCTCTCTGTTTCCTGTCCCTGTAGCCTTCCCATCACCTGGTGAGCAGCATGCTCAGGTTTCTATAGGACATGGAAAGTCAGTCCTGGAGGGAGTTTCAGAGCCCTCTACTCAATGCTAAGCTGGGCACTGTGGGTGAGTTTTCCTGACCAGTTACCTATGACTTCCCTCCAGTTTTCCCATTGCCCACAGAGATTGGGGTTTAGAGCTGTTGGCATCAGGGGCCCCGGCACTATCCTGACACCTGTCCATACACCAACAGACATTCTCAGCCCTGTTTGAGCAGCAGTGTGAGCTATTTAACCTCTGTGCAAGCTTTAGAGAGCCCATATCTGTACCCCACTACTCTCCTGTACAAAAAGTTACAGCTGTGGAGACCCTGGAGACCAATAGGGCCCCACATTCCTATTTCACAGGTGAGGACACAGGTCTGAGGAGCCAGTTCATCATTTGCCCAAGACCACACTGTTGGTGTTAGAAATGGAAACAGAACTGGGGTCTAGAAGGCTAAGCTGTCTTAGCTCTTACTCAGTGTCCTAGCTGGGCCCAATTCCATTACTGATCATCAAATCATTATTGATCTAATAGAGGGTTCTGAAACATCTATGGAATAAATGAATTTTTGTTTTTGGAATCCTGTGTTTCTTGGGCTAATTACATCTCTCTTTTATGTCTTGGCCATAGGTACTGCCCATCTTGTGGGTTTACTATGAAGATTTTAAAAATTTTTTGGGGTACTGGGGATTGAACCCAGAGGTGCTTAACCACGGAGCTACCTACCCAGCCCATTTTATTTTATTTTATTTTGAGACAGGGTCTTGCTAAGTTGCTTAGGGCCTCACTAAGTTGCTGAGGATGGCCTCAAACTTGCAATCCTTCTGCCTCAGTCTCCTGAGCCTGGGATTACAGGCATGGGCCACCATGTCCAGCTACTATGAGAATTTTAAGTGAGCTAATTCCAGGAAAGTACTTCAGAATTGCCTGTGACTTAACAAGCTATTTTATTGAATCTTCTGGATGGTACTTTGGCCTCAGGAACCCTTAGGAACCTCAGGAACCCTACTTTACCTCCTTTCAGTTCTCAATCTTGGTCCTATATTCTAAGGGAGCTATTATATATATTTATGTACATATCTGATATTTCTCTTCTTTCCCATTACATTTTGGAAGAACTATATCTCAAAGCAACATTTTCTATGAATTTATAGTGAGTTCTGGTCACTGCCAGCTCTTGTGATGTATTTCTCTACAAACGGTAATAAAGAAACAATGGGGTGCCTTCAAAAGATCCTCGGAGATAAAATAATAATAGTAGAAATCATAGAATGATTTTGATTTATCCATACTTTATCAAGTATGGATAAATGTCACCAGATCCCAGCAGAATACAATACATCGTTAGAAAGTAGGGAAAGCCATGAGTAAAGAGCTTGCTTTTTATGTGCTGTATTTGGTGTTGGAGCAAGAGTTCAGCACAAAGACAGAAGCCAGATTAACTTCAGCTGGAACACGCCTGGTGAGATGTCACTCAAAAGCGACTAACTCACAAGACAGTAAATCAAGAGTTAATTCTTCTGACAAGGAGAACTGGAAGGATCCTCTAGAGCAAAGGTGTGATTCCTTGAGGCTATAGTCATAAGCTGATTATCTGCACATCTTAGAAAAACCCAGAAAGGCAGTTTGTCTATTCAAGAGCTACTTTTTCTCAACCTCCAGCTCCTTGGATATTTATCTCCAGGGGAGGGAAGGTCAACACAGAAACAAATCAAGGAGAGATAAGACAGCAGGAGTAATTCTATACCCAGCTGGAGGGGAGCCTCCAGAGACTGGCAGAAGCAGCCATTGCTGGGCGAAGCACCAAGATGTTATGGCAAGGGACAGATCCTGAAAGGCAGAAGGAACTCACACAGTCAGAGTCCAACTCTTTCACTTTACAAATGAGAGGGGGAGGTGCAAGAAGTTAATGATTTGCCAAGTCACCTGGCAAGAAAGTCTTAGGACTGGGATAAGGAGCCTGACCTCCTGCCTCTAGGTCCAGAATTTGGACAGCGTGTAATAAAGTCCAGTGCACATGCTTCAAAAGCTGTAGCTATTACTGGGATTGGTACTGGCATTTAGGGTCCTAAGCACCATCTGAGGGAAGCCTACTTGCTGTGGCCTCTGACAAGGATACCAATTCCAATCTTTCTTGAAACTCATTCGCCTTCCATGATACTGCATTCCTGGTTTTTCCTCCTCTCTTGACCACTTCTTCTTCTCTCTCACTGTCCACTGCCCCCATCTCTTAAGTGGTCATGCTCCAAAGGGACTACTCCTTTGAACTTCTCTATATACCCTGGTTCTGAAATGAAATCTCATCTATGGGATGGCATCTGAGCACACAGATTAACATCCAAATCCACAGCACTGTATTAGGTCTTTCTTCTGACCCTATCTCCAGTTGTCTAATGAGCATCTTCATCTCTAAATCATGTACAAAACCTATTTTTCTCCTGCTTGACCTCTTAGGTGACATAGCATGTACCCACTTGCTGAAGGAAGGAGCTCAGTAGTTGTAGAGTCTCTTCATGACCCGGAAGCCAATCAGCAGGCCCTGTGTTCCACCTTCTCACCTCTCCTAGTTCAGGTCCTCAGCAACTCTGTTCTTTTTCTGGAAGCACAGGAAATTGCTTCCCACCTGGTTCTCCTGCACGTAACTTATTCCCACTTTAACATTCATCTTCCATATAACCAGAATAGTTATCTTTCCAAAACCCAGCTGATTCCCTTCCATTTCTCTATCTCTATAGGATAGTTTGTATCAATCTCCTTGGAGGCTATGAACTCCTGAAATTCAGGGATGCTAACTCCTTTTTGCATTTCCAGAACTTCAGCCCACTATCTGAAACAAAATGCACACTCATTCCATGTTTGCTAGATTAAAATCCATTTTCTGGCCTCTGATTTCCCTGGTTCTCCACAGGAAGGGCAAAATTTGCTTTTCTAGAGAATTCAGCAAGACATTTGGTTAAAAATTCTCAGATGGATACATGGAAGGAAGATGAACTAAGCAAAAGACAAAAGGTGTGTCCAAGTCACTCAAGCCTGACAGTCAGAAAATATGGGAGACGGCAAGCAGGAAAGTGCCTGCCCCTCCCTATTTAAACAGGACAATGACGCAGATGGGGAGCCTGACCCCCCTGAACCTGGTGTTCACAACTACTGAGCAAACAGGAAGGCCAAGAGGAACTGACCATCCCAGCAAGATGAAATACAATGGTCTCTTTAAAGAGTCCTTTCTCCCTGTAGCCTAGCAATCTGCATCTGGTGGTAGGTGACAGAACACCATTCAAACACTTTGTCAGAACACCTGGGTTCCTGGGTCCCAAGCTATGCCTGAGGAAGGGAAGAAAATACTTTCCAACTGGCCAGGACTGCCAGTACCAAGAGCTCACATCATGTGACAGCTTCTCCCCCTCCACTCCCCCATCCCCTCCCTGCCTGTCGCCGCCCCCTTCCCCCAATATCAAAATGTCAAGAAAGCTTATTGCCAGGGAAATTATCTGCTTTTCCCAATATAGAGAGGTGTGACGTGTAATTTCCATGACCATTCATACTGCTCTTTGAAGAGAAATGAGACAATGGCTAGTGTGTCACTAAGACTGATAGCATCATTAATGGCTGGCTTCCTCTTATTATTTTTACTTCATTCTATATTTATGCAGGAGATCCTGCCAAAGCCCCTGGGCTGCCACATTCTTCACACAACATGACTTTCCTGTACCGTGCCCCGCACCCCGACCAAATTTCAGCCCTGGACTCTGGTGGACTCACATGCATGCGCCACAGGCACACAGAGGACAGATCCTAAGAAACTGACCCACTAAAGGAAATGGCCATTGTCAAGGAAATCAGTCCTCGAGGAAGCCTCTGAACATCATCCAGGTCAGCCTCAGGGCAGGCTGGAGAGGAGAAAGTAAGGCTCTTGGGCTTTAGTGGGACCTGACAAAAATCAGCTCTGGCTTAAGGACTCAGAGATCATATGGGCTGTATTTCAATTCTTCCTCTCAGCACCTTCACCTTTGGGAGAGAAGGGGATGTGGGCTGTCCCCCAAAGAAGTAAACAGCCACACTTAGAACACAGGATATCTACAAGTATCAGGAGTTTGATTCTTGGGATACTTGGCTTACAGCTTAATTCTGGAATGTTGAATTTTTGGGGTTGGATCCTCTTGATGTTCCTAAGTAGCAAACGAGAGACTTGCAAGTACAGGAATTAGAAGACGAATATGGTACAACCTGCGTGTTCTCCGGTAATAGCCATCAATTGCATTTTGACATACTTTCCAGTAGGTGATCTGAATGAGCACACAGGCAGGCAACAGCTGGCTCCCGCTGAGTCAGTTATACTTCTTACTCTGGTGAGGCGTGAGCCACATGTCCCACAAAAGATTCCTCTGGCACCTGGACTGAGTTTCAACCAATGATTTTTATTTTCAGGAAAATGGTTGTGGAGCTTAGATGAGAATATTGGACCCTCCCTGAATCTTCATGTCCTTCACTCTGCCCCACACACTCAAGTTTTCTTAGATACGCCAGCTTTGTGAACTTTAGTCACAACATTATCTTTTGAACATTTCCTAGTGGGAGGTGCTATAAGAAAGGTGATATTAGACATCTATCTGCCTTCCAAAGGTACCCTTTGACACACCATGAATAATATCTGCACTGTGGGGCAGCTCCCTGTGTGCAGTTGTGCGTGGACTCCTGGGTTCAGGAATCCTAACATTCTTCCACTCTGACCTGTTCCTATTGGGTGAGGAATCATCTAGAACCCAGCATTATTGTGACAGCTCATATACCAAAGTGACGTTATTTCTTGAGACCTGGTGGAAAGATCCAATGCTCATTGCAAATTTGAACATTTGAATCTCTGAAAGAAATTTCAGTCTGAGCAGATTAAGTAATATGATATTGAACAGCATAGCTGTGAGATTAGAAAGTACTTCCTTAAATGGTGGGCTCCTCTCCTTCCCTGCCTTTTAAAGACTAGGGTTGGCAGGTAGGTGTGCAGCTTCACAGCTAATTTTATTCCCTAACGCATAGTGGAAGATTAATATTTGAGCAAAATAAATTAGCTTGTCCTCACAAATCTGATGATCATGAATTTTATATTTTATATGTATATGTGTGTGTGTGTGTGTGTGTGTGTGTGTGTGTATTCTAATTCTCTACTCATCTGTGGTCTCACCTAGGTTCCTATGAGTATTAGAACCAGAAGTCACCCATAGTTGACCAGAACTGGCTAGAGTAGAATTTTAGAGCAAGAAGGGACCATTCTAACCCTGTCTCTTTGTTTTATAGCCCAGAGGGTCTTAGATTCGATTAGCAGGAGAGCCAGAGATAGCATCTGGTTCCCCTTCTCATCTAGGGTTTTTCTCCTCCTGGACCAGAATGCCTTTCCTGAGAATCTTTTCCATCTTGGAATTTAGCACTGTTGCTATTAAGCCTTGGAATTTGTAAGCATTTGTCCCAGGTTGCCTGGTTTTGATAACTTTCAGTACAGCATATTGGCAAAGGATCAAAAACATGGGGCAGGCACAAACTCTTTTCAGGGTCTTGTCCCTAGATAAATCTGACAGGCGCCATATAATGATGAAGGCCTGACACCCACTCACCCAAAAGATAGGTTTTATTAACAATAAAACAACCACCTGGATTCCAGCCAACATTACAGAGCTGGCACCAGATCACATCTATCTGCCTGTCTAGACAAATCCCTCTAACATACAGGTACTCAGGGAAGAGAAATGAAAATTAAGTTATAAAGGAGTAGGAGACTCCAATCTACTCTGTTATGGTATATTTCCAAAAATGATATCACTTCTCAAAATTCAAAATTCACAAGTTATGACGTCTAATAAAGCATCTGAAAGAAGCAAAAGATCTTTCTATTCTCACGTTCCATCTACTCTTCCTGCACAGATGCAGGCTGCCCCACCAAGGCCAACATGGGTACCTACTGTCTCCCAGAATTCAGCTGGTGAGACTGGGATGCCACCTTTGATAGAACTGTTTTAGATGTCACCCGACCTGGGTTTGATGCCTGGTCACTAATATCTACTCACCCTGTGAGGTCCTCAAAGAGTTTTACAACATGGATGAACATTCCTGGCTGAGAGGTATGTACGTCAAATTTTGTCAGCATTACTGCTGCTGAGCTGTCTCAAGGAAAAACCTTTCAAAGCTGCAGCTTCTCAGCTAGAAGAGAGGAAAGATGTCAGGAGCAAATGGAGCAGAAAAAAACCTCAGAATGGAATTGTGCAATGCCTAGGTGTATGAGCAAGCTCTTAACATGTTATATGCCAGGTTAGGAGAATAAAATAGCTTTCTTAAAGAGCTAGTTATAGATGCACGTTCCAAGATTAGTTATATACACAGGAAGAGAAACCAGAGGAAGACTTTGGAGAATGTGTTACCTCAGAGATGGTTTGAGGGTTTTACATTGGCCTTGGGAAGATCTTGTGCTTCTTAGTATTTTGTGGTATTCACGTGAACACACTGGAGCTAAGCCTGAAAGAGGAAGTTACTTTTTGCTTGAGACCTGTTACCTTAAGCTCAACCTCAGTCATGATAAAATTATGACAAACACTTGCATGGGGGTACTTTCATGCTTCCATCACATACAAAACTTGTAAGGCAATTATTTTTAAGCAGAAGAAAGTAGGAGAAATTAGAACAGTGGTTCTCAGCCCATAGAGGGGATTTTGTCCCACCAGGGGACATTTGGTAAGGTTTGGAGACATGTTTTAGTTGTCACAGTGCAAGTGTGCGTGGGTAGGGCAGGGGGCATCTAGTGGAGAGACGCTGGGGACGCTGAGGGATGCTCTTAAACATCCTATAGTGCACAGGACTGTCCCCCTCTACACACCCCCAATTATCCAGCCCTAAATGTCCATTGTGCTGAGGCTAGTAAACCCTGGATGGGGAGGAGGGCGCTGGACTAAATTAGGAGAATCTGGTGTCAGTCCTCACATTGCAAGACCAGCGACAATGAAATATCTGCCTTTTACACCTCTGTGTCACCATCTGCAAAGTGGAGATACTAGACATGTTCTTTATAAAAATATCATGAGGATTCATGAAATTATTAAATTCGTGAAATTATATAGGTGAAACCCTCTGATTTCTTCAGAGTCTCTATCAAATCAAAGCACAGTTATTATTCCTGCATTATGATGAGCTCATGAAATGGTGTCTTAAGAGCCATATTCCTCCCCCTCAAAAAAAAAAATTCCTCCAGGAAAAGAAAACAAACCAGAAATGATCTCATCGTAATTGCACCTGCCACACCAAAAGGCAGACACAGCTCAGAGAAACAAAATTCCTTCCCTTTAGCAATGAACTAAGCTGCGTCTGTAATTAAGATCTTAATAAGGGAGGCAGGAGGCTTGATGTGGACGCTGCGGGCTACCAGCAGGGAGCCACCTCACCAGGTTTACAACAAGAACAACTGAAATACAATCCCCTTCAGCACCTCACACTCTCAGGTGTTCCAAATGAGTCTGTATTTCAAAATGCGCTTGCTTTCATTTCTAAAGATGTCTATTTTTCTAAAGGAAAAATGAAAGGAGAAACTTATTTGAGGGGGATACTCAGGAACACTCAACCACGGAGCCACATCCCCAGCCCTGTTTTGCATTTTATTTACAGACAGGGTCTCACTGAATTGCTTAGTGCCTTACTTTTGCTGAGGCTGGCTTTGAATTTGCCATCCTCCTGTCTCAGCCTCCCTAGCCACTGGGATTATAGGCATGTGCCACCACACCTGGTGGAGAAACTTACTATACATAAGTAAATATTATTTATGATTCTCTATGATGAATTCACCTAAATCTACTTTTTTTTAAAAAGGCCCTTAGCTAATTTCCTGCAAAAAAAAAAAAAAAAAAAAAAACGATGGAATAATGCCTTCGGTGGTTGACTGTTCTCTGGAGCAGCTTATGTTGACCATCTATGGAGTAGCCATGTGTTCCTGAACTTTCTATGACAGTCTCCAGTTTCAAATATCCTTTCCATTGTCAGACCATATGTTCCATTGTTTGGTTTGTAAAATATGGATACATTTCCCCAAATATTACATATATTCTAAACAAAGAACAAGAATAGGCATGCAAGTATGTTTCTTGCTTATGGATTTGCCTTGGTTGAATTTAGGATTTGAGAGAAAACAAGACAAGTACTGGTAAGAGTCTGTGATCTGGGCAATGAATGTGTCTTCTGATTGCCAAGATGATCTTTATAAGGAAATGAGATATATGCCCAGGGCCTCTGGGCCTCTGGGCCTCTGGGAGGTCGTCAGGAAGTCCTGCCTCATTCTGAATGGGGTTATGAAAGGAAAGAAGGCTTTGGGGCTACACAGTCCCATTTAAAGGCTCATCACACTGAGCTCTGAGCAAAGAGGATCTGAGATTCAAAGACCACTCCAGGGAGAGAGGGCTTTACGTTTTTGTTCTTCCTGCGCAGTTGTGCTAATACAGCAATATTGCTGATCCATGACCAGGAATGAGAACAGTGAAAATACTTGGCAGATGATTGACATACCCTGACACTAAACACAATGAACTCCAAGAAGGATCCAGTGTCTATACGTCTACACAACGGCCATTCCCTGTATGCTGACTTTACACGTTAGGATTATTTGGGGAGGGGGAGGTTGTTAGGAGGTCAGAGGAGCCCAGCTCATTATCAGTGGAGCGCAGAGCCTCGGAGATGGAGAAAGGACCAAGAAGCACAGAGGAGCTGGTATTTCAGCCACGTCATCTGTGGGCTGAGGTGCTCAGGGAAACAAACCAACAACCACGAATCAATGAGATCCAGGCTGACTCATAAGAGAGCACATACAGTTTTTGCTTAACAAAAAGAAATTAGGAAAAATATTAATGACGCATCATACTTTCTACCTATATTGCCTTAATACATGGAACGGAGGTCGGATTCAGTCTTAACCTTTTATGTGTTTTAGTTACTGCAACTTACTATTGAACTTCACAGCTAACTCCCTACTCACTAGAATACAGAAAGGAATTAAAATTAATTTCAAATGGAACTAGCACATATTTTTGTGATTTACAATGCTTGCACTTTTACATATTCATGGTGGCTCCATGTGTTTTTTTCTGGTGAGCATAAACATCAACATGTCACGTAAGGAACATTTTTGGTAACATAACTATTACCTTGACATATTAGAAATATCAGGAGGTTTTGAATTCACAAGAAGATCTGCCAAGAAGGGCTGGGGATGTGGCTCAGTGGTCGAGTGCCCCTGAGTTCAATCCCTAGTACCAAAAAAAAAAAAAAAAGATCTGCCGAGAAATATGGCATCTCTAAATCATTGTACCCAACCCTTGAATAAGGATCTGGAACCCCTACTTAGACACCATTTAAACACTATTAATGGCTGGGGGGAAAGGGGCTAGCTGTTTCTTTTTCTTTTTAAAATAAACTCGGATTTAGTAGTCCACGGTGGGGTACAGGCACACATACTGGAAAACTTTCCACTGGCAATTTTAGTATCTCATGATCAGCTGCCCCCACTCTTCACCTTAGCCATGATAAGCTGCTGTCACAGTGTCACCATCCATGTGTTCTGGAGTGCCAGTTCCAAATGACATGCCTTGATCCATCTAGGTCGCCTGTTTACTGAAAGTACCTTCTGAAAAATTCAACCTTTCCAGCTGGGGATGATTAGGGTCACCCATAAGGCCACTGATCTTAAAATGAAGATTCCTCAGGAGGAGTCTGCAGCCAGCCTGCGGTGTTCCCCAGCCAGGCGAGTCCTCATCAGCCAGTGAGAATCACCACAGGGAGATGACTGGAATGCTCAGAGTAAATAAGATGCGAGGGGACGGGGTTGACAAAGTATAAACAGGGCTTTTGAGTTTTTGTCTTCTTTCCAGGCCCCTGGTCTTCGCAATCATCTATTGCCTAGGAAACCGGCAGCTATACTCTGGCATTTTAAGTTGGAAATATTGTATTTCTTCCCAACGGCCCCGCTGCGTTTGTCTTGGCAGGGAGGCCTGGTAATTAAGGCTATATGTTACTGCAGAGGCGTGCGGAGGTCCAGGACGCTGGCATTCCAAACCAATTTGTCTAGGTTTCTCTCGAACCCTAAAGTGATCTAAAAATAGAGATTCAAGACCTCTTTCTCTACATTGACGTCACTCTGACTGCAGTAGGATGGGGGCAGAGTTTATCCTGAATTTCTCATGCTCCTCCCAACTCACCCTCTTGGAATCATACCTTTGCTTTTCTAAAACTGATGACTTTCTCCTTTCCTCACAGGTATTTTTGTCATGGTAAACAATTCTAGTGAAGGATCCCTCTGAAACTTGTACTGCTTCCATATTTATGTGCTTGTATATCTGTGTGTGTGTGGATACGGACACACACACACACACACACACACACACACACATCTGCATGATCAGTTGCTCCTAGTCCTCACCTTGACTGTGAAAAACTGCTGCCACACACCATCACTAGTCATGTTTTGTGTGCGTAGCTTATAATATCATATAATAGATGCCATTTGTCAAATGCCTACTATGTGCTAGAAACTGTTGACTGTTGTATATTAAATATCTAATAAGGCAGGTGTCATTACTCCTGTCTTATTGGTAAGGAAATGGGGGTCCAAAATAGCTTGCTGAGAATGATATTGTTGGAAAGAAACAAAAGCGAGATCTGAAACAAAACCCTTGTTCTTTCTCTTGTGTCACACCATGTTAAGATCCTTTTAAGTGTCTGTTTATCTGGCTATTCGTATATAGACTTTATGTAATTCAGTACTAAATATTTGCTGAGTACCTATTATGAGCAAGGTCCTGTAATTTCAGGAATATCAAGTCTTATTAATAACAATGAAGAAACCAAGACAATGGTATATTAGGAAGTGGGGACATGTGCCAAGGGTATGCCATGAGGCCCCACACCCGGCATCTGCCTTTCCACCATATACATCCAGGCCCTGGGGAATAATCAACAACCCTCAAGCACCTAAGCCTAGTGACTGGAATGTGGATATAACCCTGCCACCAAGTCCACATTCCCCTTTCAACCTCTACGGAGCATCTACTGTCTAAGGACAGCCAGGCTGGCTGGCATGGCCTGCTTACCCATGCCGAGAGCTGTGGTGTGTATTTTAAATTCACTTATTACCCCAGGCCTTAGAACAATAGGAAGAGGCTGTTCCTGTTATCCCTGTTTCACAGATAAAACTGAGGTTGTCAGCCTAACTTCCTCAAAGTCACAGAGCTTTAAGGCACAAGAAACAAACACCTTTCTCCAAAGCCCACACTTTATCTTGTCTTTAATGCAAGAGCATATAAAACCAAGTCCCTGCCCCCTCCAGGCTCAAACAATCCTAGATCACACTTGAAATTTAGGACTTGGCTGTCAATCTGCCTCGATATACAATTACAGGATGGCTGTCTTGTATTCAATGCTGGGTACTTAAAATTGGACAGCCCAGGAGGCAACCTGAGTTAGTTACGGGTTGATTTTAGGTAGTGATTTGATGAAAGGGGTTAATAAGTAAGGTATTGCTAACAGAGTAGGGCAAAGGTAAAAGGCATAAAGCCTATTTCAGGGATTATATAGGACAATCCAGGAGACAAAGGTATGGGCTTTTGATTGCTTTATAGATGGGATAGATGAGGAAACTTTACTAGAGGAAGTGACAATCCACTCAAAGTCACGTACACACAGGTTCAGGGGCCAATGAATGGGAACATTGTGGGAACAGGATTTCCCATAGCAGAGTCCAAGGAGAGGGCAAGAGGAGGGCCACAGGAGGTACATAAAGGGCTCATGTCCATGTGGGTGGGGGAGGGGAGCCCTGAAGAAGTCTGGTATATGAGAAGCCTAGGAAAAGCCTGAAGGAGGAAAAGAGAGATGCTACAGAGACCCCAAGGGGGAGAGAATTTGCAAAGGGACTTGAAAAGTGAGGACACTTTTTGTAGAGGACTGGGGGTGGGGGAAGATGGGAAGCCACTGAAAAATTCTGGGACCAGAACTGAAGTGTGTTCCAGGAAGAAAAGGATGCTAAAGGAATTCCTGGTATGTTACACACTGCAACTTGCTAAATTTGGCATTAACAGAACACCTACAGTTCTACAAAGACTTTTGTCTCTATGTAAGGTGTTTAGCTTTGAAATTGGGTTTGCTAAGTAAATAAATACATCAATAGTGAAGTTAATATTTTTCAAAATGTCTTCTTGTGCCTTTAAATGCATTGAGCTAATATGAGATTTTAGGAGAAGGAGGAGGGAGGGAACAGGAGTGCCACATTTGGATTGAGTGCAATAAATCATTTAGAGAAAAAGAATTTAAAGACAAGATATCAAAGTGAAGCAAGAACTGAGAATTCTAAGGGATATAAATGACCATATTGGGTACATTAAAGATCCTCCATCACTTTTTTCCTCATGCTAGCTTGAGAAAATAAAAATAATGTAAACGTTGCCCTCAAAAGCTTTTTATTGTATACATTTTCTCCTTTCCTTGACCTACTCGGCCTCTATCCAACCAGAACACAAGAATCTGAATTTCAGTTTGTAGTTTTCTTAATTGTACTGTAAATTCCATCTGTACTTTCTCTTCAGTAAAAAATGTTTAAGAATAAATTTACTGTACGACAGATTAGATAAATAATTTACAATTTACTGTAGGCACGTAAGGGCTCAGAAATTTGGCAAAGCCACAAAAACTGCTCAAGCTTTAGACATCAGACAGGCGCACTGCACTGGCCTCCTGAGCACCTTACAGCCATGGGCACAAGTGGGCGGGGCCTCAGGGCCGTCCTGCAGGTTGGTATCTTAAGAAAAAAACAAGTGAATGTTGGTTGTTCACTAGTTGTGATCCCTGAAGTGCCCAAACCAGATCATCTGGTTAACAACAGCAAGACACATTTTAGGGCCTTATTTATAAATCTCTCAATGAACATTTTTAAGTCTGTGCTAAATTTATAGTTTATAGAGTAACACAGTGTTTAAGACATAATTCTTGACTCCTGGATATTACAATCTAATAATTACCTGGGTATACTATCTAAATCGCACAAATTAAATAACTGCCAACATGTATTTCCCTTTGTTTTTTAGAGTTACTGTCTGAAAAAATAAAATAGGAATACTAGGGATAAAATAATCTTGAACTTTCTGGGAGAAGACAACATTAGTCAGAAGGATATTTAAGGGAGGCCAAAGATGGTTCTTTTTCTTAATGGTTAAATCATGAGTTTGAAGCCAGACTGCTATATTTCATAGCCAATGCTCACCAGCTGTGTGCCATCGGATAAATTACTTAGTCTCTCTGTGCCACAATTTCCACATTTAAAGTGCACGTAGAAAGAATACTTCGTGGAGTTATGGGAAGAGTTAAATATGACAATCTCTCTAGTTCTACTATGAACTCAAGAGAAAATGGACTTGATAAAAATCACATAGTTTTATCATTTGGCAGAGTGTTTAACTTGGGTAAGAACCAGCAAGGACTCCAGTGTTCTCCGTGACTGCCAGTTGCAATTTATATCATCAATCACCATATTTTCTTTTTGTAAAGAGTAAAGGTAAACATGATGAGGTCACTGAATAAAAGTGACTTTAGACTTTGTCACTTTTGTCACCTTCTAGATTACAGCACTCAAAATTAATTTCAGCCATTTAACTTTCCAATAATAAATACATGAAAACACTTTCTCTTGTTTATGTAAGCCCATTTTTATTCAGCAACAGGGAGAGGAAGAGTCAAAAGCACTCCAGGCTGAAGAACATCTAGTCCCATCACCGCTCTGAGTAAGGAAACTCTGGAAAGATGGAGTAAAGCAGTTCAAGAAAGAGAATATTTCTGCTAGGTAGAAGGATTTGTTTCTGATTGCACCCTAAAGTCCAATATTAGTAGTCTTCAGGATCATCCTCTCCTCTGATCTTCCCCACTGATGCAGATAATGGAAAGCTAATAGTAGCCGGACAACTGATACCTGTGTCTTCAGACAGTTGTAACCTTTTCAAGAATTTAACTCAGGCATCACAGTAAAGACTTTTTGGCATTTAGATTTAGAGCTTTTGAACAAGATTTACAGCTATTGAACAAAAGATTTATTACCAAATAACTGCCAGTGGCTATTAGCTAGTGCAAGTATTTACAACCTTACATCAAAAAAGGATGGACTAGAAGCTAAAAAATTCTGAAAGAAAGCAAAATAACTCAAAGCTAGCATAATCCAGAAGATCGGCTAATATAAATTGTCAATCCAAACACACAACCACCTTCAGAAAATTCATTTTAATAATAGCACTTTTGTTTAAAAGCACTGGGACTCATGTCTATTCTTCATTAAAAAAAAAAAAAAGAATTTATGCTCAATTCACAGCAATCTGCTGCTACTGTATTGAGCTCCCTGGAAGTTGCCTGCCTCCTTCCAAGGGATATGCTGAGCAAGTCCTAATTTTTTTTTTTTTCCAAGAATGAACACAAATCATGGTGCAAATGCCCTGGCAAATCATGCCTGGAAGTATTGTGATTATAACACTCTAAGTTTCAGACACAATAAGTTGGCTGGGGTCTCCATACTCATAGCCCATTCAGCCTCCCAAAAAAGTGTTCTTGAGAAATGACTAATACTTATTTATTCTTGCATCTAGTACCATCTAAGGATGTCAGAATGCTCCATCATCAGTCATAAAATGGCTTTTATAAAAGTTCTTCTACCAGAAGTATGTAAGGCAAACTGCTTCTCTGATCAAATGCTTAAGGCAAAGGGTGAAAAACCTTGCCTTAAGAGCCAGTCGAAGAGACTCAGCACTTCTGATTCCTCTTACTAGGGCTCCCCAGGGCAGCGGAGGCCAGGCCGCCAGGAGCTGCTGAGACTTGAGCTAATGCGTGCTGCGATTCAGCTAGACACCCTCTAATCTACAGTGGCTGCTGGCAAGCGGCTCTGTCTAACTTCTCACCACGTCATTTCCCCCGCAACTTTCAGAGCGGCTAGACTGGGGTGTACTGTGCACTCCCGGCGTGTGGCTCAAAGACCGAGTCTCAGCTTGCTTGTCAACCTGCGTGGTCGAGACAGCTCAGAACCCTCCCAGGCAGAGATGGGATCTGGGCAGAAAAGCTGTCACAGTGAGAATCATGCATACACCTCTAAGCACAGCCAGCCTCCAGCGTCCAAAGACACGTTACATAAAAAGAAACTCTTACCTTATACTTCATTTCGGCAGCGTTGAATGGAGCCCTTTTCCTACACTAGTCAGACAGCAGTAAGCATCGGAGTGTCCGCCCCTCCATTGAGTGCAGTACAGATAGAAGCGAGAAAGATCCCCACGTAGAGCCGCCGCGCGCCTTCCCCAGCGTCTGAGCCCACTGTTTTGATTGAGGCAGGCGGGTCACAGACTTCATTTGCATACCTCCCCACCATTGGCTGGTGGAGGAGGCCCCGCCTACGCCCCGCCTATCTTTAACTTGTGGAAAACTCCCGACAAAGAACTTGTAATGTGATCATTTCTTTTTACATTATCAAAGAGAGTGGAAAATAAAACAGAAAGTGGGGAACCGTCCCGAACTCCTGCATCCCTCTCCACACGCAAAATTAAAATTTTAAAAAAGGAAAAGAAAGAGAAACCAGGGAAAGGGGATCCATTTCTTTTAAGATGAACCTAAATTTTAAAGAATCCGAATTCACAACGCGGTCTGACAGTCGCGCTTCCTGTGACCTAGCAACTAGTTCATACACCCGTTTCATTTCAAAGCCATTCACCTCGCAATCTCTACATGAAACGAACTCGGGGAACAAAAGGTTTTCTGTCTCCAGGCCCCTTTTTACTAACCACCCCTGCTGATATCGCTGTCTCTTTCTTTCCCCTTCCCCCCCTCCTTTTCTGTGGCAGTTTGCTTTTTTTTTTTTTTTTTTTTTGTTCTTTTCAATGTTCAAAGTACTTTGCAACGTCAGTCTGCCAGGAGCTGGAATACAATTCTCCCTCAGTGAGAAGGAACTCCCTAGCACAGGCACCAGGGGGTTCCTTGAACAGCTTCTCATCGGGCCTCCCAGAGTGGACTGTCAGACACATTCAGCGACCTTCGCTGTCTTTGCGGAGGATAAAGGTTAGATGTGACCCCCGGGACGCGGCAGGCGGGTGCACGCCCTATACATCATCGCCATCCACTGAGTTCTGTGTTCTTTGATGGCTAGCATTGCTAGTTCCAGCTTTGAACATTAGGGATTTTTCCTTCTGACCTCTCTCCCCAAAATGACCCATTAACCCATCGACACTTATTATCTGGGGAAAGAAAACAAAACAAAACAAAACCAAAAAAAAGCCCCACTGTTTAAAAAGACGGTCTTTCTCCAGTGAAGCACAGCACATGATTTCTGTGGACAAAGAGATTCACTAAGAGAGGACAGAAATAAGTCACCTTCAATGAGGTGAAAGACCCTTCTCCATGGGCCTCAGGATTGAGACTTTGTGAATCCAAATGACATGTGTCCCTGAATGGGACTAACCTCAACCAGACTACAGGACTAAGATGGAAAATCAACCTTTATTTATTTATTTTTCCTGACTGTGTTAGATCAGAATCAGTTTGATTTTTTCCTCTCCAAATTCCCAATGAATCAAAACTCTACTTTTACGATCTAAGCAAATAGAACAGGAGAGCACTTGTCCTATGAAAGAGGTTTCTGCATCAGGGTTTGCAGTGGAGTCCACAGTTTAAGGTGACACTTATTTGCTGGATATGGCACTCTGGCAGTACTAATGAGGTTGACACACCTGTCCTGGATTCCTCTAGGCCTTGCTCTTTTCTCATTTGGTTTTAAAGCAAAAATGAGCCTGAGTGATTTTTGCAAGGTCTTTCTGAGCACATATTAGGATGCAGTATTATAAGGATCTTTGCTAGTTTGCAGGAAGTTGTTTTTGGTGCCTGCTTGGATAAGGGAGGACAACAAATCGAAGACCTTTCTATCTGTAAGATGAATCCTGGGCTTCCAGGAGATCCAGATAACATTCCTTTGACCTCCTAAGTGGCCAAGCTGAATCCTCTTTCTGTTTTGTTTGATGAGTACCACTGAGTTAAGTGAACACCAACTATCCCACCCCATTTTAATGTTTCAAAACAGTGTCCCAAAGCACATGCTAGGGCTTTTTGTAATTTCTCTAGCTCAGAGAAGCTTTATTCCTAGAAAGTGATCTTCTGGTTTTCTTGTTTCTCGCCTGTATAGTAAAGGTCCACCTGAAATTCATTATCAAGGTGGTGTAGGTTGGTGTGTAGTTAGTTGCATAAAGGAAAACAGAAAGTTATTGGAATCAGGTAAACGCATTTTGGAATCTCAACAGATTTCTTAACTCCTTCATTTTAGTGTCCATAAGTATAAAATGGAGAAAATAATGGTACCTCTCTCTAGGGTTATAATGAAATTTAAAGGAAATAATACAGATGGAAATGAATAGTCAATGGAACACTGAAAGACTTTAATCAATGATTGTTTATTTTTATTACTATTATAATTATTTTACTGTTAATTCTGTTTTAGTCTGTTGCTGTCATGTGACATTATTATTATAGCATATTATGTAAAAGCATTAATATTTAATATTAATCATACGATTACTAACATTAGGCTGCCATTGGTATTATAAGTGTGGGGGGCTTTCACCAACAGGTGAAACCAGGCTTTCACAGGAGCCCCTCATCTGTGTTCTGTCTTCTTACAGGTAGTGTTCTAATTTTAACAAACGTCACTTGGGTACCAACCACCAGGTAACTTTTTAGGTGGGAAGGAGATGATGGTATCCCAGACAGGCCTAGTTCCTGCCCTTGTGAAGCTTAGAGGTGAAAGTAGAGAGAAATAATAAGTAAACATACAATATGATTTGCAGAGACAAAGACTATGAAGAAAAATGAAGCTGGAAAAATTGCTAGAGGAAAACAGACTGCGTGTGTGTGTTCTTGTGTGTGATCAGGGAAGCCCCTCTAAGGAGGTGATGTTTAATCAGAAATGTGAATAAAATGAGGATCTTGCCTCTCACAGATCTGGGAAGAGAATATTCCAGATAGAAGAGGTGACCCATGGACAGGGCAGAAGGAGGCTTGAGCAGGGCGTGTTTTAAGGTTAGCGAGCAGTCCAGCATGGCGAGCACAGCCTGTACATGTGGGACAGATGGAGAAGACAAGCTTGGAGAAATCAGTGGCAAACTGCTTGGATTTTTTCCCAAATGTGACAGGAAGCCATTGGAATATTCTGAATAGGGAATGATCTATTTCTCTGTTTTCACCTTTTGTTTAAACATTCAAGGATAGCAGGCTATTAGCTAAAATGCTGAG
This sequence comes from Xerus rutilus, assembly GCA_028644305.1. NCBI lineage: Eukaryota > Metazoa > Chordata > Mammalia > Rodentia > Sciuridae > Xerus > Xerus rutilus. Next base: position 111,898,424 of record CM053406.1, on the reverse strand, counting down.
CTCTGGTTTTATTGTGGCTTAAGAAAAGCAGATAGTTGTTACTTCATTAGTGACATTCAGTGTGTTTCCTTAAAACCCTTTGGGGAAACACAGGTCTCTTAATAAAAAGAGAAACAGCCCCCTGAGCATCTGTGACCTGAGCTGTTGGGTGCACCAGTGAAGTTTAAACCAGGCTACATAATTGGTGTATGCACCAGCATTAGTGCTCCATCCAGGGTGCCCACCTTGGACCCCACCCCTGTGCTCTCCAGCACTGTCCTTGGTGGGTGTATTTTGCTGTCTGGTTGTCTGCTAGGGGCTCTGTCTTCCCAGACCCACTCCTGTAAGCAGGAACGAGGGAGGTGGAACCCAATGCCATCCAAGTGATTTTCCAGCTGCCATGGTGCATTGGCAGGAATCCAGAACAAAATCAAGAGGATGCCAGAAGGAGGAGATGCTTCAGTGCACAACCCGGAAGAAGCCCATGTGGTTATTCTCCAAAAGTGAAGGGCAAAGTCACAGACCCAGAGCTTGCGAGCAAGGGCAGGAAGCAACCTTGGAATTCCTCTAGTCTAGTCTCTCCTGGAGGATGAAGCTGCTGCCCAGACAGGTGGGGAGCCTTGCGTGGGACACCCACCACCAGCTTGAATCGTGAGGACAATCTGTACAGGAGCTTGGCCTCTCGAAATTCTTTCTGAGCTATTCTAATGATCTCTTCTTAGTTTCCTCACCCCAAATCTCTCCCTGTCCCAATCTGTGTTCCTGCTTCATCCCTGGAGCATGAGCCAATTACATTACTATAACCATCACGTCATATTTAAAAACCTCCAGTGACACTTTGATGGGCTATTCTCTGAGCCCCCCCTCCCTTTTTGGCCTCATCTTACCTCCTCCCTCCTCCTGTCCCACCCTCTCATCACAAGGGGACTCACGGATTCCAGGACAGGTTTGTATTGTCCTGAATTTGCACAGACCGGTCCCTCTGCCTAGAATGCCGTAGCTCCGGCCTTCTGCTCTCAAGCAAGCCAACACTAACGCTTTTGTGTATCTTTGTCAACACCCCCACCCTGCCCACCTCGCCCTTTCAGAGCTAATTCCTCCTTCCCTTTACTATGCTCCCATTGTACTCTGAACACGGCTCCATTATGAGGGCTTTTCCACCTTGGATCCTGATTCATTGATGTCTGTCTCCCTGGCTTGGGTGTATGTGTGCTCCCGAGGGCTGGGGTGGTGTCTTGTTGGTGGCTATATCTCCCTACATCTTACAGATGCTTAAGTGTTTGCTGAATGAACAAGAAGATAAATGGAACTTCAAAAAACCCATTTGTTTGTTTGTTTGTTTGTGGTACTAGGGATTAGACCCAGGGCCTAGCAAATATTAGGCAAGCACTTCACCACTGAGCCACACTCCCTCCCAAAGAATGTACGTTTACCCTGAGGTTCTGCTTAGTGTCCAGGAAGGGTAGGGGGAAAAGACATGCATCTGAGGGAAATTGTGCAGATAACATTTATTAACAATGGATCTATGGGCTGGGATTGTGGCTCAGTGGTAGAGCGCTTGCCTTGCATGTGTGAGGCACTGGGTTTGATCCTCAGCACCACATAAAAATAAATAAAAAAAGATATTATGTCCATCTACGACTAAAAAATATTTTTAAAAAAATGGATCTAGGATGCATCCTTCAGAATCAACACTGGGACTGTTGCCTGTTCTGTATCCATGAACTAAGAGCAGATTTTACATTTTTAAATGGCTGGAGGAAGAAAATAAAAGCAAAATAATAATAATTCCTAAAACATGAAAATTATTTGAAATTCAGATTTCTGTGTCTATAAAGTTTTACTTTGTTTGTTTTGGTACTGGAGATTGAACCTAAGGGTACTCTACCACTGAGCTATATCCCCAGCTCAATTTTTAATTTTATTTTGAGACAGGGTCTAGCTAAGTTGCTCAGGCTGGCCTTGAACTTGTGATCCTCCTGCCTCAGCCTCCTGAATCAATGGGATTACAGTGTGTTGTACTACTCCCTGCTACAAGTAAGGTTTATTGGAGCTAAGCCACCCCTGTTCATTTACCCGTTATCTTCTGCACTGTAATGGCAAAGCTGAGTGGTTGCCTTAGAGATGGCAAAGCCCACAAAGCTAAAAATCACCATCTGACCCTCTACAGAAAAAATGTGCCAACCTTTGTTTTAGAATAATGCAAGTTATATCTGGACTGAGTTCAGACTAAAGTATAGATCCTTCCATATCCACAGACAGAGGAACAGTCTAGATGCTGAATAAATAGCAGAGGAACAAAGGGCCAGGCCTACAAAAACTAAGCATGCTAGGACCATGTTTTTTTAGTTTGATACTAATTTTTAAAAAGCAATCTACATCTACCAAAATTATTTCAAAAAAAAAAAATAATTGGAGGCAGCTATGTCTCCATTCTATCACAAGTCTTTAGAAATCTCTCAAAGATCAGTCAGTGAGAATTTTCTCCTTCAATTCCATGGACCCTTGGCTCAGGCAGCCTTGATAGAAGCCCTCCCAGGTACCAGGCCCTGGGCTAGATATTTGCAAACATGATTTCATTTAATATTCATCTCATGTTCCAATCCTACAAAGTAGGCTGTAGAAGTTCTGCCACATGTACAAAGTTATGAGGCAGATGCGCTGCAGGTCTGGTATATAAACCCAGCCTTTCTCACTCCTGAGTCTGTGTGGCCCTGACCACGGTACCCAGCACCTGTCAGGATTCCTCTGGATACACTTCCTTCTCTGAAACCGTGTCTGTCAGTTCCTTAGGGTTGCATCTCCCACTAGCGTGCCTGGGCCAAGCTGAGAGACAGGTATTATTCCCAAGTTGTGAAGATAGCTAATAAATTGAATGGGAACACACAGACACCTGTTCCCTTCCAGTTTGCTTTCTCACTCATTTTTCGGCTTACCCCGACCCCATCAGGCCCTCAGCTTGCAGCCCATCTCCTTCATGAAATGCTTCCTAGAAAACTCTGCCCTGTATGTGGGATTCAGTGGGCTCTGCGTGAGGCCTTGGACTCCACTCATTGGAAAGGGCCTTGTGGGATCTGTAGTCCACAGGGTGCCTTCAGCTCACCATTGAGGGCCTAGTTGCTGACTTCCATGGTTTCATTCATGAAAGTTTCCTCTACAGTGAGATTGAAAGCAACTTAGAGAGGATGCTGTCCCGTCTGTGGCATCCCCTCTGTACCTATGTATGTAACTGAACCCCTTGAAGCTCTGTACACAGTCTTCACAAAATTCAACAGGGAGAACAAACAAACAAACAAAAAAA
>CM053406.1:111839469-111894644 GCA_028644305.1 Xerus rutilus | reverse complement strand
AAAAAATGGCCCTTCTTATTAGAGTGGAGAATAAAACCACACACCTGCAAGCTCCTTACTGCTGTCAATCATGCACTTTGGACGAGTGTGTGTGCCATAGTTTACTCTCTCCAGGTTCTGTGCCTGGATCCCATGTGTGAACATGTCTTACTGAGTTTCCTGCTATAAGGGGACTTACAGAGAGCACGAGGCATGGGAGAAGAGGTTGTTTAATTTGGATTTTTAAAAAGATATAACTTAAAATGGAAAGAGTAAATCCAATCCTAAAAAAAATAAACTGGCTGGCTATTATTATATTCTCTTGATCTTAATTCTTTTCACATGGAAAAATTAGCTCGAATGTAACTAATGTAGTCAGCCCCATGCTAACTTCAGGAAAGATAATAGTTTTAGGAACCAGTGAAGGTGTTTTTGTTTAAATCACCTTCCTAGGTCTCTTGTTCTCCACTTGTTGGCTACTTCTGTTGGGGACATTCAGACGGCTTAGCTTTAAACAATTTTGGATATTGGAATCCAGGGTAGTTAAGTAAGGAGTTCAAATCCATATTTCAGAGGAAAATATCAACTTGCCTTATGCAAATGTTATGTCCTGATGCTTCTTTAATTCTCATGGTTCTCTCTTGTCCCTCTAAGGGGGGCAAGACCCACAATAGTCCTCCAGTACTATGATTTCAATATGAGGGGTCCCCCGAAATATCCTGTGTTAATGCAAACATGTCCAGAGGTGAAATGATTAGATTATGAGAGTTCTAACCTAATCAGTGGATCAATCCATTTGATGGATTAATACTTTGAAGGGACTACCATATCGAGTGGTAACTATCAGCAGGTGGAGCATGGCCAGGGGAGGTAGGTCACTGGGGACATGCCCTGGGGGTGATATCTTGGCCCCCACCCCCGGCTCCTCCTTCTCTGCTTCCTGGTTACCATGGGCTGAGCAGCTTCCCTCCACCATGCCCTTCTGCCATAATGTTCTGCCTTACTTGGGGCCCGAGCAATGGAGTCAACTGACCATAGACTGAACGCCTGAAGCCCTTTTCCTCCTCTGAGTTGTTCTTGTCAAGTATTTTGCTCACGGTAACAAAAAGCTGACTAACACATCTTGTTTGGTGGTTGAAATACCGAGGCCCACTCATTGGGTCCAGAAGTGATATGCCAAGACAACAGAGCCAGTTCAGACCTCATGCCAGGTGTCCCCACTGGGGGAATCCTGCTCCCTTTTTCTAATGACCCAAGGAGCTGCCTCAGGGATGGGAGATCAACCACTTCAAAGATTTAGGAACAGTGCTAATTGGAGATACAAGGCAAAGAACAGGAAAGATAACCTGAGGGATTTGGCTGACCCCTTTCCTGGTGCTTCTAGCGAGCTCTGGGTGCCTTCAGGTGGCTCACTGCCTGATGCCATGCTCATTCACACCTCAGTAGGAGCATTTGTGTGGAGCAGGAAGTGGGTAAAATTCTCCCCTCCCCCCTGCTTGCTCTTCACATGAAAATGCAGAAGCAGATCCATGTGCCCCTGCGGCACCCCAGGAGCTGAGTCCGTGCTATTAGCCAACTGCGAAGTGCAGATTGTATTTTGTTGTCTCCATGCGGATTGTAGCTCATACCTTCCATCCTGGGTCCCGCCGTGCTCTCTCTGCTAACTCTGGGTTTCAGATCTGTCCCAGGACTCATGCCAGGGGAGGCCTGTGCAGAGGCGACTGGGATTCTCATTTTCTACCAGCCTAAGCATGCCATGGACTTTCCAGCTTCCTGGAAGCTGAGACTACAGACCAACACAAGACCCAAAAAGGGCTGTGGGAGGCTCTGGGGGGGGGGATGTCCATCAAGTAGAGTAACAGCAGTTTCCTACAGAAGTATCCAAACCAGCTCCCGCATCCCTACTTCATTATTCATTTATTCGTGTGCTTATTTTGAGTGTCTTTCCCAAATCTATGTCCATTGAATTCTCTGGGCCCTGCCTGAGTGGACTCCACCCTTCCTTTCAGGGGAGGGAAATAAATGACACTAGTCACAGGCGTCTTCCCCACACGCCCCCTACATTCACAGATACACATTAAAAGATGATTCCTTGCAAATGAGCATTAAAGACCCTGGACATGATGGTTGACCAGTTGACCTTTTCCCATGCCTCCTGGAAATGCTCCTTCCGTGGTCAAAGAATCCCCGTAGAGATCAGAGAGCTGGTAGGAAGCAGACAAGCTAGTGCCCTATCACATTATTTAGTCACTGCTTGAGCCTTCTGCACAAACAGAGCATCTGTATGTTAACATGAAAATTTGTAAGTGACAAAGAGAGAGAATTAACTCCTAGCCTATAGTTCCATTTTCTCGGGAAACAAGAAACCTCTGTCTTTTAAATTAAGGTTTATTTTGTGAGTAAATTGGTTTGGTATCCCAGGGTCTAACCATTTTAAGAAACAATCATGCTGTGCATATTCTAAAAACAAATAAGAGTTAGAGAAATGATAGGAATACATATTGTTTGTCTGTTCGTTTCCCTTCTATTTTTTTCCCCTTCAATTTCTAAGAAACTTCACCTTTGGGGAAACTGGGCTCATGTAGGTGTTTTTAGTGCTCTACTGACGGCCACCTAGGAACAAAACATTTGGGGAGGCAAGATGGACAAGAGAGTTCTTGAGTTTGTCTTCATGATCTCAGAGTCTTGCAAACAGCTGAGTCATGAAGAAACAGGTCTCGTCCTTTCCAGAACCTCTGGACAAGGATCAGGTTATGCGCCAAAGGAAAGGCAAGGATTTTAGTCCTTACGCATCCCTATCTCGTTGCCATGTTGATGGTGTGTGTGGTCGTTCAGCTTACAGAAACCCGGCCATCAAACTGAGTTTTCAACCTAGTTAACGAGAAGACAGTATAAACTTGCAGGATTGTAAGGGAGGGAAAGATACAGTGACTCAAGGCTCTCACTTTTAGGAATCTGGCTCCTCCTCTGAGGCCCCAGGATGTGAGGTACCGCAAGAGGTCTTCAGGGTGTACACCTCATTTTTCACCTTAACTCCCCCTTGCTTGAAAAGTCTCCAGGCAAATTGTAGGAGAATACATACCTTTCTTTCCCCACACCTGAACTTTCCTTTCAATAGATTTCAAATGTTCAAAATTGCTTTCTCCTTTTCTATTTTATACCTTGTTTTTGTTGGTTGAATGCAAATTTTCAGTATACTATGGTGTAATTTTGGAATTCAGGCCTTCTGTGGGAATGTTAAAAAAGCCATTACCAAAGCCCATTTTTCCCTCCTGGACAGAACACGCAACAACACACGTATGCTTTAAAAGCGTGTGTGAAGGTGACAGTGTTCCAGAGATTCTAGAACAAGAAAGAAAAATGTCCAGCACCTGCCCTTTAAGACAACAATGAGTCAGGCAGCGATATTACAGGCATATAGGCAAACAAGTAAACATTGAGGAACAACTGCCATACCTTGGCAAATTGTGACTGGTATTTGTATTCTTGATGACTGTCATTTAGAACCACCAGTTAAAAAGGCATGTTTCAGCACATATTAAAGGCAAGAGGTTAAGGTTGTCCGATAATATGTATGTTATGTTTGAATTTGAGGATTGAACCCAGGGATGCTTAACCACTGAGCCATATCCCTAGTTCTTTCTATATTTTTATTTTTTAAATTTTGAGACAGGGTGTTTCTGAGTTGACTAGGGCCTCACTAAGTGGCTAAGGCTAGCTTTGAACTGGCAATCCTTCTGCCTCAGCCTCCCAAGTCATTGGGATTTCAAGTGTGCACCACTGTGCACCGCCATGAATGATTTTTTTAGTTTCAGTATAACCTGTGAATTATTTCAGACCTATTTATACAAAGGACTACTTGTTGTTTATCCGAAATTTGAATTTAACTGGGGATCTTATATTTTTATTTGCTAAATGCGACCACCTTAGGTGTGGAGAAACAGCTACCGCCACGACAGCTCTCTGGAACAGGAGGAGAAATCCCACGGGACCCAAAGATGGTGGTAACCTCTGCTAAACAGAAAGCTCTCGCCACATTTCTGGATTCTCTCTCTATCTTGAGAGAACACTTTTCCCATCTGCATGCTGCATCCTCTCTTCGAAGCCACGTTGGTGGCATGTCATTGGTCTTGGTGTTAGAATTGCCACCTGAGGACATTCTGATCACCTGAACTTTCACTAGTGGCATTTCAGTTTCACAGATATTCACAAAGCACGTGCTGCTTTGTAAAAGGGTACACTGGGTTGAGTAGTTTGCAATCCAAACGGGCAGACCAGACATGTCAGTAGCTGATGCTAATTTGAGGTCAAGTGTGAAAAGATTCATATAAAATGCTACAAGATCACAGACAGGGGCCACTCCATCCTGAGAGGAGTGGGAGGTGAGAGAAGAGTTCATGGAGGGCTGAGTGTAGTGGCACACACCTGTAATCCCAGAGCGTTGGGAGGCTGAGGAAGGAGGATCACAAGTCTGAGGCCAGCCTCAGCATCTTACCCAGGCCCTAAGCAGCATATCATGACCCTGTCTCATAATAAACAATAAAAAGGGCTGGGATGTGGCTCACAGTAGAGTGCCCTTGGTTTCAATCCCTGGTAACACACACACACACACACACACACACACACGCACGCACACACACACACACACACGCACACATGCTCGCACACACAGAAGAAAGAGTTAGTGGAGGAAAGGGAAGGAAAACTGCTAGACAGGGAAGGAAGATTCTCGTGGGCAGAGGTACATGTGAACAGACTCCATGCTAAGAGGATGAAACCACCTAAGAGACAAACAGGAATGTGTGGTCAGAGAGAGTCGCCATTCCTCCCCAGGAGGGGATGCCTTGTCCATTTGTTTATTCAGTAGATATTTTTTACATTTCTATGCACGAATTAATGTAAAATTGCAGTTGGGGAAACAGCTATGAGGAAGAACTGTGGTGCCACACAGGGCAGTCATGAGGAATGATCTAGTGAGGAAGATTAGACAAGTCCTTCGTGAGGGAAGCAATGATTGAGTCAAACTCTGAAAGGGGAAGAGTATTAGTCAGGTGAAAAGGCTGATGTGGGCCTGGGAGGAGGAGAATATAAGGCAGATGAAAGAGCATGTGCAAAGGCCCCGTGGCACAAGGGAGCAGGGAGCATCCAGCAAACTGAAGGAAAGCCAGCATGCTTGGAGCACAGGGAGGGTGGTGGTATGGTATGCAGGGTGCTGTTAGATCCATCCAAGGCCTTTTGAGATTGGTTAAAAAACTCATCTTAATCTTCAAAGCACCATATGGAGCCAGCCCTTTCATGCATTTAAACAGAAGAGTAAGATAATTAGCTTTGGGTGTGAAAGAATCACTCTGGTTGCATTAGTGGGAGACTGGAAGGGAACCAAACAGTAGTGAGGAGATCTCTAAGGAGGCCACCGCAGTCATTTGGGCAGAAATTGAGGGGAACCTGTGTTCTCCATCTCCCCTATAATATTTTGTGCTGCCTTTGCAGAGGTACCTGGGCGCAGCACCTCTAGACTCCCGTCAGCACCCGGGGCTTGGTCCAGCAAAGCAAGAAGAATGCCATTGTGTGTTTGTGTGAGGGTGTTGGGCATTTGGCATCAGAACTGACCTCTATGGACCCTGAGGGACTATGTCAAGTCTCAGAGGGGAACACGGGCTGGCTCACCAGCTGACTTGGCTCTTTAGAACCTTCTCTCCAATGCCAAGCACCTGAGGAACAGCCCCCACTGCTCAGGCTGGAATCTGCCCATTGGCCTCTCCCTTGGTCCTTCTGCTGCCAGCTGTACCTACAGCAGGTGGGCAGAAGAGCTCCGCCACCCTTGGCAGACTTGGAAGCTGTAATACCCAGGGCTCCTCTGCCTTCCTTGGCTCTGTTCACCACGCAGTGACTAAGAAGTACAGATGGAAATTCTTCCAGAGCACTCTTCACACTGAGTTCTTATATTAGGTATTTATTACAAACTCTGGGTTCGGTAGAGCCTTTGCAGTAGACTTTAAGCATCAACAAATATGAGTCTGTTTGGTGACATTCTCTATCCTTTGTGTAAACTCACAGAAGTGCCCGTGCACATGGCATCTTTGCTGACTGGGTCACTCTCCCGCACCTTCCAACTGTACCGCAGACCCAACCTCCCTCCAAGTAGCACTGGTCAACCTCTGGGTATGCGGGACAAGTGCTCATGAATTCCAGGAAATAAGGCAGAATTTATCAGCAAAATGGTCTGCATTGGCTCTAAAAAAACCAGAGCCCAGCCATTGGTCTCTTGTCTTCAGATGGATATACTTTTGGGGAGCTCTGAACATCTGAATCTTATTAGATATTAATAGACCCTTCAAATGGCTTAGCCGAGGATTTCTCAATTCGGCTCTACTAAGAGTCCAAGCCAGATAATTCTTTGTTGTGTGTTGGCAGGAAGTAGAGTGTGTTCTGTACATTTTAAGAAGTTTAGCAACATCTCTGGCCTGTGCACACTAGATGCCGGTGACACCTCATCTCAGTCAGTTTTGACAATGAAAAATGTCTGTAGACATGGGCAAACATGCCTGGGGACAAAACTGCCCCCGACTGGGAACCTCTGGGTGTAGCTTACCTTCCTCTTTATCTGATTGGGAAAATGAAGTGGAGGGAGAACAGGATACCTCCTCAGGACCCACCATTGTTGAGAGGTGACTCTGGAATTCGCCCTGGGTCTCAGGAATCCTCATAAGGTCTATCTCCACAGCCCCTCAAATGGACCAATTTTCTGAATTCTGCTTCTTTCTGTCAATGTCCCCACTCTGAACAGTACTCCTTCCTTCTTCTTTTTGTTCTAACTCATTCTTGGGTCCTCAGGCTCCTGACACCCAACCTGGAACCATTAAGAGATTTGCAAAGACAAAGTCTAATCAACAGAAGAGTGCTTCTCAGAAAAACTCTATGCAGAGTGAACCCTGAGGTTTCTTTCACCTTCTAGGAGCCCAGCCCAGGCCTGAGCCTCAAGGCCTTTTAAATGAACTTTCTAAAAACCAAAGTCCACCTTGAAAGTAGTCAAACTCGAAACTCCCTCGGTGTCCCGCAGCAGACACGAGAGCTGATGGCCTGGCCTTACTGCATTTCTATAGGACTCAGAGCATTAAGCTGCAGGATGCTCAGGACTTTGCCAGGCCACCATGGCTATTTGCTGATGGCTTGAGCATCAGCATTTTTCTTGAGAACGGTGGTGAAAATGGGGCCCAGTGCCTTGGCTGGCTCTTCTGTAGAAGGTGTGAATGTTCTTCTCTGAACTGGGCTTAGAGTGGGCCTCACTGAATGCTCTCACATATTTGGTATCAAGAATTTGAAGGGAAGTGGTTTTGTGGGCAATTTTTTTTTTAACCTTTGAGTTTTAAATCACCCAGTTATCAATTTGAAGTTTTTTTTTTTTTCCTGCCTCTGCTGTTTTGGAATCTAGTTGCCTCTCGAGGTCTCCCGGACTAAAGGTCGCAGGTTCTGAACCACTCGAAGCCATGCAAGTCGTGAGTCAACCCTAGTGACCAGGCTGGCACTGTACTCTGAGCAAGCGTGCAGCTGAGTGAGGTCATTAAACACCCCAGAGGGTTATGGCCATGGATTGGAGGACACTGTGTGTAAACTTTTCAGAGCTGATAGTGTCTTAAAGCAAGGCGGTGCCTGTCCTTGGCTGGGGGAAAGGTTCTTTATTACTCCACGGGCCTCTGGTATTGCAGATGGTGTTCATAGCAGAAGAGAAACTGGAAGAGCTACATTGTGAAACCAGAAAATGCTTACACCTTGCTCCTCTCTGTGGGCACGCTGGGCCACTGGCCTTTTCTTAGGGATCCAATGGAGGTGCTTTGGGCAGCATTGAGGGGGCAAGTTCTGGGCAGTTCCTGTGAAGGAACAGGACCCAGTTTCAAGGTCAGAGGGAACCTGGCTTGGCCTCTATGCCAATCAGGTAAATAGGTGTCTCTCCTTTCCCCACCCAGTGGTTCAGGGCAGACTGAGGGACCTTGCAAAACGGGACCCTCTGTAGGCCAGAGGGCTCCTTCCTGTCTCTCATCTGTTTTGCAGGTGAAAGTAGCTTGAAAGGTGCTCTACCTGCCACCTGGTTACCCAGGAACATGTTCCAGTTCATCTCTGTGGGAAAACCAAAAATCCACATGGAAAAGGGGGTAGAAATAGCAAATCCCAAGATTTTAGAGAAGCAAATCATTTCAGATTCCTGTAAATTAAGCATCACATGGGATTCTTAAAAACAGCAGGACCCTGCAAGAGCAGGATGGGACAGAGAGGACTTCGAGGATGAGTTTTTGTCCTGTCCCCAATGCCAGTACCACAAAGGAATCACACCACGTGTGTGATTTTGTTTGTTTGTATTATCCTTTAATCTTAGAGCTCTAGGCATGCATTCTTATTAGCAAGATGTGGTGCTTATACAATGGAATTTTGTTTGCGATGTCTCAGTTCGAAGAAAAAGTAAAAGCAGAAGTCTCCAAAAAACACAAACAATAATGCAGACACGTGTGGTCTGAAACATTCTTTTACCCTAGAAAAATAACTCAGGTCATTGGGAATAATCAACACAATTTCTGATTCTCCTAATAACAGAGGTAGATATTATTTTAAGATAGAGTTATCAAACACTAATATTAATTAGTCACTTTTAAATCTAGGGTAAGGACGTTGAGAATGATGTCAACAAAGCCAATGCCTTTAAGAAATCAGATTAGATGACAGACTAAGTGGTATAGTGTTAATTGTGCAGTGATTGTTCACATACACACACACACACACACACACACACACCCTATTGAAACAAAGCTCCTTCCCCATCTGCTTGCCTCAGTCAGAAATTATAGCATTAGGAAAACATTCACTTGGTTTATAGCATGCAACTTTCTTTTAACAAGCAGAGAATTCTAGAAAAGCAAAGTAAATCATCATCAGTCACTTATATTACATAAATAATCTTCATGTCCCACCAGGCGTGGTATTGTTGGTTTGGAAATGGGTTAAAAAATGTATGTTAGCAGACTGCCGTAGTTAACAGAGGATGTACATTGAGCAGCTCCCAGGAGCGCCTCTTCCTCCTTGCAGATCTCTATCGAGTAGGACAATTTCCTGTGATAGAAGAACTTGAGGAGGCTATAGAGTGAGGTGGTTGAAAATAACAATCTTCAAAATCAAGGGGATTTGGTCATTTGGCTTCATATCCACACTCTACTTTGGGAAAATGACCCAATCATTCTGAGTCTCAATTTACCCAGCTGTAATATTCATTTCAAATAGTGTAGTGAAGATTGAGAGAGACGTGGATGTAATAAAGCCACACAGTAGGTGTTCACTGAAGGGTGAGGATCAGAAAGATGAGGATGAAGGAGACAATGGTGACTCACCCCACTCACTGCCACCCCAGTCATGGGCATCCAGTGATGGGCTTGGGCTTCAGGTCAACAGAAAGGTAGAGGGTTAGGAAGATATATGGTGGGTCCTAAATAACTTGAGGACTCTTGGCATCTGGGGATAGGGACAGACTGGAAGAGGAGGAAGACATAGAAAGTTCACTAGCCACAGAACACAAATTATTTCTCTCTTTTTACCGGGAGTGGGTTTTTGCACCTATTATCAACCATTCTCAGTGCTGAAATGTTGTGTGGTATTGTGTGTGTGTGTGTGTGTGTGTGTGTGTGTGTGTTGCAAAAGAATTTGTCCTCGGGTTGGTGTCCTGCAGTTCTCCAAATGTGATCGTGCCCTGGTTGGCTCACTGTGGGGCCAAAGCATGAAATGTTATGAATTATTTTTTAATTACTATAAAAACTAAACCATTTTGAAAAGCAAGCTCAGATGTGGTGTGCCATTTGTGGTGGCTTCTTAGCAGTTTTCTTTTTGGCAGGATTGGGGATGGCTCAGCTCCCAGAACACTAGAGCAGTGATGATTTGTAATAATGATCATCGTGATAGAAATTTCCATTTGTGTGCATCTTTTCAGTTTACCCAGCACTTGCACATTCAGTGTCTTAGTGGGTTCATATAAAAACTCTGTAATTTAAGCTGAGTAAGAGAAGTTATTATCCCCATTTTATAGATGGCCAAACTGAGTTATTAAGCCTCCTAAGGTTTAGTAATTTTCTCAATGGCACTCTGCATAGCCAAGATTAAAACTCATGGCTGCATTCTTTAGTTATGATAAAAATCAGTAATACCAATAAAACCATACAACTTAAAATAATTGTTATCTTCTCAAATTTCTTTTGACTTTCATTAGCACATATGCACAAACTCTTATGTGCAATATGTCATACAAGGCATTAGAAATACAAAGATAAACTTGACATAATTATTGCCCTCCAGGGGCAATAAATTGGCACCTTGTCTTTTGCAAACTATACCTAGTCTATGAGTTTAATTTTCCTAATTAAAAATTGAGGCATGCAACCTGGCAAGTCTGATAGCCTTTATGAGAAACAACAGAGAGATCATATGAACTTGGGTCATGGAAAATGCAGGATATATATGGTTGCCGTTGATGACTTGGACCTCATTGTCTCTGCTTCTCTTTGTTCTTGCTCCACTAAAGTCTCCAAACCAGTAAAGTCTGTGCAGTGAAAGATCACACTGGCCCAGTGGCCAAGCTTGCAGACCAGCCCACCATCATGACTACTGCCACATGCTCGATCTTTATGCTGAGAATGTCAAATCTGGAACTCAATTTAAAATTGCTCCTCACGCAAACCTCCACCTTAAACATTTCTCAACCTCCTCAACTCTGTCTGACTTTAAAGCATTTCTTTTAAAGAAAAAGACAAGTCAAAAGTCATCAGTGTTCTGGAATATTCCTCTTGTGGAATATTTGTGCTGAACCTGTGTCCAGGCAAGATTTGCAAAGGTCTGTGGTGTAATGAGACCCTTTGTTTTGCAGCTTATTGGCCCAGGTTTTATTTGCTGGGAGTTGATGATACACAGATTCCAGCTGTCAGATCTCCTGGGAAGCTCAGGAGGAAATTAGCAAGAAACCTCTGAAAAGACAGCACCTCGAGGACTTACTTTTTCCACACCTTGAAAATGTTGGCAGGCATGTTGGTGACAGATTGGTGGCAACCTTCTACTGGCCTAGCTAAATATTTGCTCTCCCGCTCCCTTTCAGCTCATGCGATCCAAGCTCATGAGTCTCAATTCCCTTCCTGCCCTCTGAGTGTAGAAGAAGTAAAACACAGGCTTTCTTTTCTTCCCTTCCCACATTTTCTGCTTGAAGCAAGTTTAGGAATTTATATGTGGTTGGAATGAGGAACTAGGACGATTCCTGAATCTGGCTTGCAGCATGGATCCACATTTCCAATTTGGCTCCAATCATCGTCCCAGGATGGGGTTCTTAGGGAAAAGCATTTCCATCCACACGTCCCAGAACCAAAATAGAAAATTCGAGTTAAACACAGTATAGATTCGTTAAAAGAATAAAATCTGTTGAAGTGTAGGAAATACTGTACGTGGAAAATAGATGGGTGGATGAGAAAAGAGGAGAAACAATAGCGGACTTCAGATAGGTGAGGTTTTGTAAATCATGACATCTCTTCTAGGTGACGGTCACAAATAAGGCCAGATGATATTTAAAATGCAAAATTGTACATTCAAGTGTAAACTCCAGGCCAAATTCTCACTCAATAAAATTTGGTGGAAACTGTCTTCTAAAAGATGAATTATTTCATTTTTTCCCATTAGTATTCCTGATGGGGAAAACATGGGGTGACCCATGTTTTAACAGAGAATCTAAAGGAAATGAACAAATAAGTCCTTGGCTAATTTTTAATTCTGATTTCACGATATAGTAGTAATTTCAGCTTTGGTTTTTGTCTGAGTCTATTTCAAAGCTTTTAAATGCATCTTCAATGTGGGGTATATATTCCAGGTAAACCATTGCCTAAATGTTAAAAATAATTTAAATCAGATAACCAGGCAGAATTTTGTAGCTTTTTTCGGGGGGAAGGGGGAGGATTTTGATTAAATGTAAAATGATTCAAAGAAGTTCAAGAGTCTGGTCTGCATGATTAATAGTCTGCAGCAGATATTAGAAATCCAGACAGACGGAAGGCAAAATGCCTTCTTGGAGTAGACAGACTGTATTCTAACCTCCAAGGACTCTGCATACTTAGTCACTCTCTCAGTTCAACTGTCTCTGCCAGCCCAGGCTTCACTGGATTACAGAGTAGTGGAAAAATCCCTCCCCGGAGTGTGTGGATCAAATTCCCTGAGTGTTTAATTTGTCTGGCATAGGGATGGTCCCTTTAAGCTGCAGAGCCACCTTGGGCTCGCTGGCTGGTGCTTGGAAAGGGAAAGCGTGCTGTTATTTTCACCTCCCAATCACATTCCTGGCCTTTGACATCATGAGGTCATGGTTTGGTTGGACTGGAAGTGTGCTATGGTCACATATGGGTAGGTGCCATTTTTGTCTGGGACATTTACACAGAGAGAAAGAGTTCGTAACCTCTCTTGGTTGATAGAACCCTATCACTTACAAAAAAGGAAGTTCATTGTTAGTCCTTACCCAGATTTTAATTAATGCTCTGGTAAGCCTCTGTCTTTGCAAACCCTGGTTAAGATGGAGCACACTCTGTTTCCATCCTGATAGTCCATGGTGATGACTCCCAGTCCAGGTGCTGTCCCAGAGCATGTCCGAAGTAATAGATTCAAGTCCAGATTTTACCACTCATTAGCTGTGTGGCTGTGGGAAAATTCCTTAATTCCTCTGTGTCTCAGTGTTCTTGCCTTTAGAACGAGGACAATGACAGTGCCTTTTTCCTAGGGCCATTGTATGATTGAACAAGATCACTTACACAAACCACTTTTAGCAGCGCCATTCACAGGGCCTCTCAGTTAACATTAATTATTACAGTCACATGCCTCATAATAATGTTCTGGTCAAGGAGGGACTGAATATACAATTGGGCATCTCGTAAAATTACATTGCCTAGTGATGTCACAGCCAGCTTAGTTTGGATACACATGCTCCATAATGTTCACAGGAAATCACCTAACAACACATTTCTTGGACTGTATCTCCATTGTATTATTAAAGTCTTACCTTGATCTTTCGTTAATTTTTAGTATGCTCTTATGTCCTTTTTCCCTGAGCACTGGAACACACTAATAGAATTCTTAACATATCCCCTTTGTCAACAAATACTTATTGAATAACTCCATGTGTAGGGAATTCTGGTTTTTTTGCAAATATTTATTGGATTCTGTTTGGAGATGCTTCTTTGACACAATCTAAAAGTGATAGCTGCTCATAGAGACTGGCCTTTCCATATGCTAAGATGTATAAAAGCAGACTAAAAATACAATCAGCCTTTAGGGAGGTGAGAATAGGGAAGAGCAAATTGGGTGACACATTTGAAGAAGCTGGAGATTTCCCTGCCTAGGAGGAAAGTCCTTCCTCATCCACATTGGTATGTCTATACGGTATCATGAGTTATTCCATACATACTTATTTTGAATGATGGCAGATATTAAGAGTACGCAGAAATACCTCTTTGGTACCCAGTAGAGTCACCAGGAGCCCCTCAAAGGGAGAACTACATTGCAGATCCTGAGTGAGAAAGAGGCAGAAAGAAGATGGGAAGAAAAATTGTCTTTTGAGTAAAAAAGCAGGGGGCAGATATTATCAAGGATTTACAAATTCAAGAAATAGAGCATCTTGAGTCCTTCTTGCAAATAAATATGTCTCTTGAAAACCAATCTAGGCAAATAAAAAAATGAGTCAAAATAAACAATGCAGGACCTGAAAGGCTGTGGATTCATTTAAAATAGAACAGAGCTCAAACAACTGTGGAAAATGTGGCTAAAAAAGAGGATGGAAAGGTCACGTATGAATGCAGACGGTGCCAACTAGCAGTGGTTGGCCTTTTGATGTTTTGACTTTACAATGGTGTGAAATGGATACAAATTCAGCAGAAGTCATACTTAGAATTTTGAATTTGGATCTTTTCCCAGGATTGCTAGTGATCCTACATGCAGTCGGATTCTCCCTGGCGATACCTAGTAATGACAGCAACTGCAGCTCCCTTTAGCCCCAAGGTCACGAGGGGATGCAACCAACCCTCTAAAATGCAGTGTGCTGTTAAGCTAGGATGGTCAACAGATTAGGTGCGTGAAATGCATTTTCAACTTAGGGTGTTTTTTCATTTATGATGAGTTTATTGGGATGAGGAACATGTGTATCACTATGTAACTAATCACATTAGCAATAGAAGGAGAAGAGGTAGGAAGATACCCAGCTTCCTCGTTTTTCCCATCAAGGAGTTGGTAGATGCCATCTAATGTTGAAAGGGACAGTTTAAAAAAACAACAATTTCAACTCAATGTTTGCATAAGCATTTCCTTAATTTAGGGAACCTTTTAAGAATATCCCTAGCAGTGGAAAAAACATCTGAAATCCATTAGTTTCTTCAGTTTTCAGGTTCTCTTTCTCTTTTTTTAAAACAGGGTCTCACTGTTTCCCAGGTGGCCTCACACTTTGGGGCTGATTCATCCTCCCACCTCCGCCTCCTGAGTAGCTGGGACTACAGGCACACACCACCTGGCCCAGTCTCATTTGTTAATTCATGGGAAATGAAATCAAATATGGTAATTTTAGTTTGAAATTGCATAACTATAATCTCATGGTAAATGTCCATATGGATTTATGCAATAATTCATCTTTCTTTTTTCTCTGTAGAACTTCTAGATATCTACCAGGCTTTATACTTGGATGTGGACACAGATAAATATCTGGAAAAATGTTTACCAAATATCAGTAATGGTTATTTCTACATGGCGAAATAACCATTGAGTGGTTTGAAATATTCTTTTCTTCTCTGGCCTTATTGCTTGACATTTTCTATATTATTTTCTGGGTTTATTTTATTCTTCCAACAAATCTATGCTTTGCATTTTCAATTCTGGTTTTCTAGGATTTGTGGATGGAAACACTGTTCTCTAAGAACTCTATCCTGGAATAACAATCAAATCAATTAATGTATTGTCCTTAGGACCAGGGATATTGGTGGAAAGTTTGTTTAAAACTGGTCACCTTATGACAGAACAAGAGGCAATTCTTTTGGAGGGCTTAGACATGAGGAGTCGAGGAAGAGGCATCCTTGGTAGAGATGAACTGGGTTTATTAAATAATGCTGCAAACCAGTTTCTCCACAGTGGGTGATTTTGTGTCCCCTTCTTTCCTGGGGACCTTTGGCAATGTCTGGTGGATTATTTTTCTGTGCTGACAATTGAACTCAGGGCCTCACACATGATAGGCAAGTGCTCCTACACTGAGTTTCACTTCCAGCCTATGGAGATTGGAGATATTTTTGAATTGAGTAACTGGAGGCTGGGGTGGTTATGGGTAGTGCTATCCATAGCTAATATCCTCTTTCACTTTAATGATTATCTATCATTGTGAATCAGGAGCAAAGCACCCATAGAAGGGAGAGGTTATTGCTTTAGTTTGAGTAGAGGTTTTGCTCTCAGCCCAATAGTTTTTACAGCACCATGCCAAAGAAAATCTGCACATGCTGAAAGTACTTGTCTGGCTTATGATTACAAACAGACCTCATATGAAAATCTCAGGGCTTCTAGCTACTGACTTCAACTATGCTTTTTGAAATCAGTATCCCTTGATGTCAATTATTTTATTTCAGCCATGACCATTTTTCTCTGGCAGTGCTTTCTGCAAATGGATCTTTTCAGGAAAACTGAGGCTGGAAATGGCTTGTGACATACCATCTGATTTTATCAGGCAAAGGACAAATGGCTGTTGTACTTATGGGGTACTGGATGAACAGAATTCTTAGTCTGAATCTTTGACAAGCTCAGGAGACTTTGCAAATATAAGAAGCCACCACTTGCTTGGCTACAGGGAGGTAGTTCCTAAATGTCTTTTCATAATGCCTGAAGAACTATACTTCCATTTATTGTATATAGCTTAGGAAATGCATATGACTTAAAAGATGCCATTACAGGAAGAGAGAATACTTTGGTATTGGAGGAGAGAGTGAGTCTTCTAGGGCTATGAGAAGCACTGGTTTTCAACTACCTATGGTGATTACTGCATTTATTATTAATTTGCAGCAACAATCCTAGGGACAGGGGTAGGGAATGTATAATTCAGCAGATATTTAGATTTATTTTCCATCATCCTGAATGTCCTGTTTGGCCCTCAAAGAAATATTAGTTTAACACTAAGGATTTATAGCATTATAATATTTGAAACCTCAAATATCTTATGATAATATTACACTTGAATGACACTACATTGTTTACAAAGCATGTGCGTATGGAGGCCTCTTTTTGATCTGATTCAGTATGAGGGTACAGGAAGTCAAGTGGGGAGGGCAGAACAGCCCCTTCATTCCCTCCATCAGCCCTGGTGTTTATACCCAGGCAAATACACCTGCCCTTGGATTAGATGGTCTTGCCATCCTAAGGCCTTTCCCAGGCAGCTGGGAGAAAAGCAATCAGGCAGCAGCTTTGAAGTCCTTGTCAGCAAATGTGAGTCTCTGGAGAACGTAGAAATAAGTATTTTTAGAAGCATTCTGCATCTCGATCTTATTTTACTCTCAAGTAGCAATCTAATTTTTTTAATTTGAAAAGTATTCTAGGGCACCTTCCAGGAGCTTCTGTAGACTCAAGACATAAGCCAGTATGTCAGTTGACTGATTTACAATGCATTTAGTCCTTCCAAGTGACTTGTTCACTATTTGGGGAACCCCATTTCCAGGGCAGGGTACATGGGTGGCAGAAGCAGGCTGTGTATGGGATTAGGGAAAATGGACTTGAACTCAGGCTTGGAGAGATATTTGGCCTAAGCCTTAGAAAATTTTGATGGAAAATTCTTGAGTTAAGAATGTACCTTTCCACTGCAAAAGTCACCTACAGGAGAATCTACAGCTTCCAGTTTAGGCCTTGGGAAGATGATCCATTAGTATTAGAGATGTAGAGAAAGGAGAGTCACAGAAATGGATCCCATGGACAGCGTACATCAAAACACTTTCTAGGGGGAAGACAGCCTGAACTTGGGACTTGTTTTTTTTTTTTTAAAAAGTTCATAATGCAGAAGTAGCTGAAGAGAACGGTGGAGTCTTTAGACTCTAACCATTTATGCCATGATTGGCAAGACTATTCCTGTCATTTGATGGATCCTTAGACTCTTTTGACTCATCCTGTTCATGTTCTATTGATGTAAGGCTCTCGTTCCCATTCCAGGAGCACATTCTCCCTCTGGTTCTTTATAGGTTTTTAGGTAGAAATCATATGGAATTCCTGCATACTGTCTCTATGACAACAGAAAGGACAAATCAATAAAGTGGTTTCTGATTATGATATCATTTCTCATATAGGTTGACTCCAGGGAGTCAATCATGATTGCATATCTCTGTCTAGTGTATTTTGAATAAATTAGACATTCTGCAGGATGCCCGAAGCACATCATCATTTTGGTTGATGTCACTGTTGGACACAGGTAATGATTTTCTGGGTTTTCAAAGCAAAGCACCAGTGCTAGAGTATGACTACCTTCCAGAAGCACCATCCTGGGCTCTACTTGGCTTTCCTAGATTTCCTGAAATCTTTCCCATCTGCTTTCTACAGGTTGTCCCTTAGTCTCTTATGGATTGGGTTCATTGGGATCATTTCTAGGGGGTCTGATTTGCTCTGGGAACAAGGATTAAATTTATTTCTGTTTTGGATTTCCTAGAAACATGTCCAGAATGTGTTGACCACACCTGGAAATGGAGACGGTTTCTCCACTCCCGCTTCTTACTGTGCCATGATTCCCACGTGTCTTCACACTGTATTGATTTAAAGAGTCTCCAGCCTCTCCTCCATAGCACTTCTATTACTTTGACTCTAATCAAATACGAGGCAAATTAAAAAATGAGAAGGCATATTTTCTGGAACATGGATAGCAATGGAAGAAAGAGTTGCTATTATGTTTGGTGAAATGTGGTGGAATATTAAAAAAGACTTTTCAGCCGGGCGCAGTGGCGCACACCTGTAATCCCAGCACTTTGGGAGGCTGAGACAGGAGAATCAAAAGTTCAAAGCCAGCCTCAGCAACAGTGAGGCGGTGAGCAACTCAGTGAAACTCTGTCTCTAAATGAAACACAAAATAGGGCTGGGGATGTGGCTCAGTGGTCGAGTACCCCTGAGTTCAATCTCCAGTACTGAAAAAAAAAAGACGACTTTTCATTAATTTATATTAGATTATTCCCTGATAAATATAAACTGCCTGGTAGCAATTTTAATATTGGATATCTGAGAATCAAGGTAAACAATAGAGTCAATGTACTTATAAAAGACATTTACTGAAAAACAAGTGGAATAAAAGAGCCAATACATAAAATAAGACTGAATTCAAATTGTTGGTTCTTAATAAGGAGCTTGCCAGTATTTGGGGAAAAGGACTAAAACTATTTATTTCAACAGTCCAAAATGGGAGCTCTATGTTATACCCCATACTTTTAACTTTGTTTCAGACGTATTTAAATCTGCTTGAAATTGGGAAAAAATTTCCTTGTTTATAAAAAATGTTGATAAAGGTGAAAATTGAACAATTAGAATTTGTGAATTTCCTGAAACTGCTTAGTAGGCAAAATGGGCATTTTTTCCTAGTTTTAAAAGCCAAACAAGTGAATTCTAACTACAGTATATGTAACTCAGTGTATGTAAGCCATTCACTGTAAACTGAGTATCTGTTAAAAGTTTGAGGCCAAGGAAGAAGGTTTAGTGCTGGTTTCCAGGACAGACCCTTGCTCTCCATGACCAACCATCTTTGGAACCTCCACTCTTACTAGAGTTCTGTTTGGGACTCTGTCTGGTTAGGTAATAGGGAATTCTTGCTGCTATGAACAATTCAAACAGTTGTTGACCTTCTCTGGTGTCTTAGGTTATTTAGAGATCTGAGAATTTTGGAGAGAGGCTCCAGAGACTATAGTGATTCCACTTGTTGCAATCTATTTTTATTCCTTCCCAAATATAAATTTGGCTTATGATGGTAAAATGTATCACTTATTAGTTTATTTGTGAGAGCTGAAGTCCTGAGATAATGCTTGCTGCAAGTCATTGGACTTTTACCCCCAAGGATTTTCTTGAGATGAGTCTCTTAACTTACTTGGAATTAAATGCAGCTGAAGCCATAAAAAATAAACAAACACACCCTTATTGATAAACAAAGAAAAACACTCTCCTGGAAGGGGTCTACCAGGGCCCTTGTGAACATTCTGTCACCTTCAATTAACAGACCAAGTTACAGTGTTCATTACCCTTAGGTTACAAAAGAGTAGGCAGTGATTAGCTGCTATTCAGTGGAACTGGAATGACAGCATCTTCAAATGGAGACTAAGTGGTTTCCCCAACTGCTACCCCCAGCCTCCTTCTTCGGGTGCCAGGGATTCCCACATATCTTCACACTGTGTAGATTTAAGGAGTCTCCAGCCTCCAGCATTTCCTCCGCTCTCAGGAATAATAGCAACATTTATCTACCTAAAATAAACAGGCAGAGGCTTTCAAAACAGCTGAGACCTTGAACGAACTTAGCTTATCAGCCACCAGTGACGTCGCTGGAAAATCAAGGAAACTGTTGGGTGGTTAACTTTAGCATGAATAGCAACATCACCAGGAGAGTCACGTCTGCACACAGGAGCTGTACACAGGCGCTGGCGGGACCCTAGGGAGCAGCTGCTTCAATGCTGCCCTCTGACACCCTATCAATGAGGCACCTGGGTGGAGGCCACTCACCCTCAGTGCAGTTCCCCAGTTCCCCTCGTTGGTGGCTTACATTCAGTCTAACCGGACAGAAATATCGAAAGAAGTTACTTAAGAATGCAAAGAAGGAAGTCAAAGAAAGAGAATTGCTTGAGGATTTCAGGCGGGCTCGGGATCAACAATGCTCCCTTCACACTTGGGGACTGTGCGATGAAGTGTGAACAGGACGAAGCAGAAACGAAGGAATGGCAGCTTCTTCCTGCAGCTCCTGCTCTCTCTCTTCCACCTGGAAACTCCTCTGCAGTCCAGCTCTGTGGGCTCTGCCCCTGGATCACACACTTGGAGGACAGTGGAAAGGGAAGAAGCAGAGGTGCCCAGGGGTGGGAGGTGGGGCATTTCTAGGCAAGGTGACAGCACAGAGGCCAGCTGTTGATAAACAGAAACTGAGTGTTACTCTGTGTAGACCCAATCCTAAGAGTCCGGCTTCCTTTACGGATCTGTTTTTTAGCAGGACTGCAAAACCTGTATGGTTGGTTCTGACCACCTGCTCGCAGAGCGATTTGGCAGCAAAGCTGGCTCTGGTCTTAGCAGTCAGCAGGTGCAGCCAGAGCTCTTGTGATTCTTGGAGGGCAGCAGTCCAGGAAGGGGCAATGGGTGCATTCTAAGGAATTAAAAAGCAGCACACAGAAAAAATGGGGGGCGCTGTGGGGAGGGAGTCAATAGACCCTAGGGCTATATCAAGGCAAAAAGCCTTTGGTCTTATCTATGTCATTTCCCCGTCCACTCTGACTTCTTCTGGTTGGTAGAGAAAATGCAACCAGGACGCTTTGACACCAGTTACACAGGGCTGAATCCGCAGCTTCCTTTATCATGGAAATGTAACTCATCCTTTCTGTTGTCTTGACTGCCTCTTTCCCTCCACTGGGTCCTCCCAGTCTCACTTGGCTGTTTTCTCCAGCTGTTGCTGGTAAGGCAATGATAAACATGCACACAGTTGCAGCTGCACCATGTTATATGGAGTGGTGTTGGAGCCACTGTGATGTAAACAAGTATTGAAAACCAGAGCAAGCACCAAGACGCAGCCTTGCCTTCGAAGCACGCTTCCCTCTGGCTCTTGGATGGAGATATTTCCCCAAACACTTCTTAGATGGCCCTACCACAGGGGGCAGCTGTCCATTTGAAGGACAGGCTCATAAAGAACTGTTATGTCAAGTCAGGAGAATCTCTATGCTTTCTCCCATGGGTCCTGGCCTGGGACTTGGCTGACCCTTTTCTCCAAAAGCTGAAGATGGGGTTCTCCATAAACCAAGGATTACAGGTCATGTGCAGAAAACAAATCGGTCTTGCACTTTCTCCAAATCTTTCATCAGTCACAAACTATGGTTCCTCCCACCTGCCAAACCTTGTTGAGCAAAGGAGAGACTGGGTGCAAGATGTAGGAGTAGCATTCAACATTTGACAGATATTATATGTTTTAAAAAATTCAGGCTGGGTGCAGTGGTGCACACGTGTAATCCCAGAGGCTCAGGAGGCTGAGGCAAGAGGATCAAAGCCAGCCTTAGCAACTTAGTGAGGCCCTAAGCAACTCAGCAAGACCCTGTCTTAAAATAAAAAAAAATAAAAAGGGATGGGGATGAGACTCAGTGGTTAAGCACCCCTGGGTTCAATCCCCAGTACAAAAAAATAAAAATTCAGACATCACAAAACAATTACCTCCTACTTTTAGCTTCTGGCTGCATCCTCGATTGAATGCAGGTTGATCCAGATTTGCCTCCTTGCTTTGTCTTTCATGGCAGTGTTTGAAATGATAATAGTAGGCTATATCAGCAAAGGAAGGGGTGAAACTGATGAATTTATTTCAGAATGGTTAATTAAGAAAATTCTTACTTTTTAGAAAGAGCAGAAGGTGAGTTTCCTTTGTGTCTCCTAACCTTAGTTTGCTCGATCCTTGCCTCCCCTGCCACTGTCCTCCAAGCCTGTGATCCAGGGGCAGAGCCCACAGAGCTGGACTGCAGAGGAGTCTCCAGGTGGGGGAGAAAGAGAGGCTGGGAGCTGCAGGAAGAAGTGGCATTCCTTCTTTTCTGGCTTTGCTCTGTTCACACTTCATGCATGCTCTCCAAGTGTGCAGAGGGATCATACAGACATGAGATTGTTGTTCTTCTTTTCTACTTTTTTGTAACTGTCTGCTTGATTTTTCCCTTCTCTTCTTCCCGGTTTAATGAATCCTTTCTCTCTTGACCCTTTAATGGTCAGCCTGACTACACCAAAACATCACCTCTCACAGCGAGGAGGCCTGGGGAATATATCCATCGCACAGTGCTGCTTGTTTTCTTGTCTTCATTATTAACAGATCATCAAAAGGACAATAGGTTTTGTGCTGGCCTAGGAAAAAAGACATTGCTTAACTGTTGCCTAAATTAACTCAATTGAGGAAGTGGTTTCTTGGGAGCAAGCAAGGTGAAGGCTTATTGAAAGGATGGTATTGAAACTAACTAGCCACGAGTTGCCTCTCGGCCTTTTCTTACGTGAAGATACTTTACCTAATAGATATATTCTTGAAAATGCATATGTATATTGATGTTTTAAGAAGCTGAATTTGCCTAAAGCAGGGACAACCTGGATCGTGACAAATGCCATGTCAGTGCGTTTGTCTTCCGGGGAGGCTGCAGAGTGGAGCTGGGATCACCTATGCATCTATTTGCTCACTCCACCCTCTACACAGCACCCGCCTGTGGCCAAGCCCGCTAATCTCTCTTCTGCTGGCAGAGCCCATCCTGCTAGTGACTCAGAATGACCTCCTGTATTTAGGATTTTTGAGTCGATATTATCACCATTCAAATGACCCGAGGCATTGTTCTTAAAACCGAAGGCAGAAATGGACACCCAATGACCTGTGGGGTCCCTGTGAGTTCTCAGTGAGCCTGTGCCCTGGAAAGTTACTCTGTCCACCCAGACAGCCTCCCTTCCACGTGGGTGACCCAGGTGTCGTGATTAGAGAAAGAGACTGTGGGGGCGGAAATCCACACTGAGGGGCCCCACCTCTTCTGTGTGATCAGATTCTTCTTCCTTAGACTTTTTCAAGATTAGCCAAGAGATGTCCTTACGAGTAGCTTCAAGAGCCAAATGAGCTTTCCCTCTTTCTAATGAGGGCATGCAGCCAGGGGCTCCAGTGAAGTCAGAAAACACTGTGGGGGTTATGGTCCTTGACAGTTTTCTTGAAATAATTTCCAAGCAAAACCAAATAGTTCTCTTGAGGCCAGATTCTTCTTTTACCTTCTCTGTATCAGGTCTGAGAACTGGGTTTGCATTTGTTATCTATCTATCTATCTATCTATCTATCCATCCATCCATCCATCTATTTAATTTGAACAGCCCTAGCTTGCACATATTTGTACCTCTGAGTTTTGTGGGAGTAATTGGTATTTATTGGGTATTTATAATAAAGGATATGGTACAGGGTTAAGCGATCCTGTACCAGGTTAACAGTCCTCTGGGCTGTTCTGTGGTCAAGGAATGCCTGAGTCATGTATTCTGAGGGTCACCTGGGCTCTGCCCTCACATCCTTCCCCAGACCTGGAAGGGACACCCACTCAAGTCTCACCCATCAGCTCCTGGGTGCAGTGGACTGCAGCTGGTGCCACAGGCTGGGCCCTTTTACCAGGGAAGGTTCTGGACACTAGAGACAGCCCTCCCATTCTTGAAATTATTCCTAGTCTGTATAATAATAATCATAGTAATAACCATCATCGTCCTCTGGGAGGATTCATGCCTCTGATTTCCCATTAATTAGCCACTTGATCAACTCGTTAATCAACCCTTCCCTGGGCCTGCTGGGCACAGAACACCAGGCTTCACGAGGGGAATGCCAGGTCAGGAAAGGCCTCCTGTACCATGATGCTCTCTCTCCATGCCGGTCAGAGTGGCTATTATCAAAAAGAGAAGAAACAGCACATGCCGGCGATGATGTGGAGAAAGGAAACCCTTGAACAGCGCCGGTGGGAATGTAAACTGGACCGCTGCATGGAAAATTGCTATTTGAGCTTCTTCAAAACATTAAACATGGGATCTGATAATCCTACCATTGGGTGCTTATCCAAAGGAAATGCCTTCAGCATACCAAAAAGACATCTGTACCCCCCTGTTCATCGCAGCATCGTTCACAATAGATAGGTATGGAAACCAACTAGGTGTCCATGGATAAATGAATTCCTAAACGTGGCGCACACACATGATGGGATATTACTCATCCTTCAGAAAGAAAGGAATGCTGCCATCTGTGATCACACAGATGAACCCAAAGGACATTGTGCTAAGTGAAATAAAATGGCACAGAAAGACAAATCCACATGATCTCACTTATATTTGGAGTCTGAAAAATCAGAGAGTAGAAAGGGGGGTGACCAGGGGCTGAGGATAGGGGAATGCAGAAATACTGGTCAGAGAATGCAAAATGAAAGGAAGAGGTTCCAAGATGCACTGTACATCTGGTGACCATGGTTAATACCTATACACGGAATACTGGGAAATTGCTAAAGGGGTAGGCGTTGAGTCTTCATCACAAAAAATGATCAATATGATAATGTGAGGTCACCGATATGTTAATTAACTTGACTTAACCCTTTTGCAACACATATGTATTTCAAAGCATCATGTTGTATATCATATATATATATTTTTTTCTACTTGTTGATCAAAGTTAATTAAATAGATAAATAATTTGGGGGGGAAAAAGATGAGGCACAAGAACTGCCTGTTCTTTGAGTACATGGTCCCTGGGGGTGGCAGATGTGACCACAGTCAGCAAGTTCAGCACTCATCAAATATGCGGGGACAGAAACAAGAACCCAGTGCCAAGCAAACATAACAGGTGTCACTACGGCAAGTTCACAGCTGACTTGTTCATGGCTGACTTGTCCTTGTGTTTGGCGGAACAAGGTGGCACCAGGGACGTTCCTCAGAATTGTTCCCCAGGTTTTGCTTTTTCTTTTCTAGTGACACAGGTGACCCAAGGGGGAGGATGCTCTCCAAGTCACTGACTTGGCTGCAGTAGCACCCACTCTGAACAAAATAAGACCTGAAGATAGGAAGCAACCTCTTCAACATACCCAAACAGGGGGAAAGTTTGGGAGAATTTCTATTTCAAAATACTCTAGTCATAAAAGAACCTGACTTCAGACATGGGTGGGTCATTGTGGATTTGTGGATACCTCATAAATTCAAAATGTCAAGAAATACATGAGATTTGGAGGTAGGAGAAATCTTTCAGCCACCCAAATTATACACATGGAAATAGAGATAGATTAAGAAATCTTGTAACCTCCACCGAGACCAACAGCAATGGAAATCACCTGCATAGGAAATGAATCTTGATTAAGGGAAATGTCAGATTCTTTAAAACACAATTTAACTATTATTATTTATGTCCCACTCACTTGGCATTTATCCTATGCTTCCCTCCATTATTGGGGTGTGTGTGTGTGGTGTGTGTGTATGTGTGTGTGTCTGTGTGTGTGTTTGTGTGTGTCCTCTCCTTATTTAAAATGTAAGTTCATGAGAGTGAAGACTGAATAAATTCCGAGGCTCAGCACAGGGATCGCAGGGCACGGGTGCTTGGTGAGTTCTGCTGTGGCTGTGACTGAGCTTTTGGCATGACCCCAACCCAAATCAGTGGTTAAAACCCTCCCTAGTCAGATCTCCCTAGATGTCCTTTAACTTCAGTCCCCAGCTCCTCTTGGGGGTCTTGGTTGTCTGATTACGATGCTTAAGTCATCTAGGTACTAAGAGGGAAGAGAAGTGGGTTCATCCTTCTTTTTTTGTGTGTGTGTGGTACTGAGGATTGAACTTAGGGCCACTTGACCACTGAGCCGCATCCCCAGCCCTATTTTGTATTTTATTTAGGGACAGGGTCTCACTGAGTTGCTTAGCATCTCACTAAGTTGTTGAGGCTGGCTTTGAACTCACAATCCTCCCGCCTCTGCCTCCTGAGCCTCTGGGATTACAGGCATGCACCGTCACGCTCGGCGGGTCCAGACTTCTTTACCCAGAAACACACCGCAGTGATTGCTGGGCTTCCGAGGACAACGGAGCAGAATAGGGTTGTCACACAGAGCGTGGTGCTTGTGAGTGGAGGGTATGGATCTGAAGGAATTTGGATGGAACATGATGGGCTAACCGACAGAATAGTTAATTAAATCTGTAAAGAAATACCTGGTATTTGATCTGGAAAAATCCCTAATGTTGGAAATTAAGTTGCTTGCAACCAAGCGTCTGTATCTGCACAGAATGAGAGGTCTGATGCACCCAGACATGAATCTGAAAGTAATAATGTTTGCTTGTCATACAACACCGTGGCAAAACTTGCAGAGAAGCTGGAGGATTGCATAGATGTCTACTGGAAAAGCTACCTGTCATACTGAGTGCCTTCTCTTACCCCTTATGCTTAGCATGGAAGTTTCTGGAAAAAGGGCTTCTGCCTCTGCTTACACCACTCAGTACTTGACAGGTACTGAGACTTGGAGTGTGGCTTTGCAGAGCAAATAGAAGCACAGGCTGTTAAGAAGCTGGTGGGAGGTTGGAAGACTAAAGTCTCTACTGGACCAGAAGGTCAGCATTCATGAGTGAAAAGACAGAGGTGGCATTTGGGGGCGGGGAAACTGCAGAGGAGGACATTCCAGAGCTGCTGCAGGTCAGGCTCAGGCATGTATTTCTACTAGCACAGCGTGGAGGTCTGGGTTGCACTGTGCAGGGGCGGAGGAGGAGAGAGACCAGGGAGTAGGTGGGCAGAGGGCTCCAGAGGAGCAGGAGCTGGTCCACAGCCATGAGGTATTCTCCCCAGATCCTCCAGGACCCAGGTAGCCCATGACACTTGTTTTTAAAAGCTGAACCTTTGCACACAGTTGTACTGAGCCCTCTTGGCTTGGTGCTCAAGATCTGCGGGGGAGGCACCTTTGTCCCAGAACAAGTGTGGCTCGAGGGACAGTTCTCTTTCAGACTCCTCAGCTGATGCTGTGCAAAGTTGGCCCACTCCAGGGCAACCGGGAATTTTTCTGGTGACTTTCCAGCCCTGGGGAATCATTAAGAACAGCCCACTGCTGTTTATTCTGTCTGCCTCCCTACCCACTTGACTCATTCTCTGGCTTTCTCTGCTTTGCTCTGTGCCTCCAGAGGCTACCCCTGAGGGCTGCTCCTCTGGCTTCTCCCTAGTTTCAGCAGTGGAGGCTGCAGCAGGAGATTGGAGGCTGGAACGACGGAGATGTGGAGGCTGGGCGACTTGCCGTGGACCCTTTCTGCTGCTGCTCTTTATGGCAGCTGCTGCATCTCTCCACAGTCTCCGTTTTCCCTGAGATTTCTTCTATTTCTTCTCCTTCCAGTGTAGACTAGACACAGCTTCCCACTGTTCCCAGTCTCTGTGTCCCATGACACTCCTGGATTATGGTCTTATCCCTGTTCACACCTGTCTCTCCACTTTAACTCCAGAAGCAAATTCTGTTCCCTGACAGCCCCTAAGCCCCTACGCTTTACACTAACTCATTTAATCTTTCTAATACTTTTCTGATGAGGCCGAGGCACAGAAGCAGGAAGACACTTGCCCAAGGTCACATAGTAAGTGGCACAGTCAAGGTTGGAACCTAGGCAACTGAGCTCTAGACTCCAAGCACCTAACCACTGATACACTCTGCCTCTCTCCTAGCTTGAAGTTACATCTCTAGAACACAGCAGGAATAAGAAAGTAAGACCCAAAGCAATCTAAAATGTGCCAAAAAGTTTACACACTATTTGTAGGAAAACCTCTGAGATTGTATTTTATGCATAAGTCTAACAGATAAGATATCTGCTGTTCTTTTGCAGAGGCTCTCAGCCTTGACTGTACAACAGAATCATCTGGCGGGTGGGAGGATAAACTGTCCCAAAGCTTAGGCCTTACTCCAGACTAATGGAATCACAGCTCTGGAGATGGGACGCAGGCACCAATATTTTTAAGTTACCAGGAGATTTCAGTATGCTGCTCCCAAGGCACCAATTACTAGGAGGCGGGGATTACAGAGGACAGGCCTGGTGATGTAAGGAGAGGGACAGCTGATCCCCACACCAAAGGAGGATAAAGAAGAGCTGTGAGAGTGGGAAAGAACCGAAAAACATAACCCCAAACAAAGACAAAAACCAACTGTTATGATCTGGGTTCATTTAATGCCTGAGTGAACTGCTCTTAGGTCTGTGGATAACTTACTACTTTAGTTTTACATTATAGTCATTGTCTTGATTCACTTAAAATATAATTATTGTCCATATACTCTATGGAAGTGAAAGAAATGTATAACTCTTTAGAAAGTTTCTCTTTCTCCAAAGATCACATCATCAAGGTCCTCCTTAAATAGGGTCAACTTGCGGTGTCTGGAAGGTTCACTTAAGATACAAAGTTTCCAGTTGATTTCTAGATGCCAAATAAATGATGAATTGCCTTGTGGCAGCAAATATTTGTCAAAATAGTTACACCAGCTGACCTTCAGCAGAACAGAAGTTCAGCCACTCTTGATTCATGGCCACAGATGACATTTTCATATTTTTTGGTCCTAATAGGGCTGCTTGGACAGACAAGAGCTCAGCAGGTCACGGCAGAGGAACAGGGTGAGCCAGTGGATTGGACTCTTGGAAACAGTCCCCAGCACCAGGCAAACAAGGCTCTGCGAATCCAAATGTGGGCACAGTCCCCCAGTGGTTGGTGTTAGCTATGGGGTTCCAGTGATCTTTTTTCGACTGCAGATCAAACAGCTCTCATTTCTGCCTTATGACTCTCATGGCTGGCCTTCTTGTTTGTATTCTTGTTTGCAAGAAGCTGATGCTGTGACGGGACAGTGGTCCTGGAATCATCAGTGGGTTTTGCTCCCTGCTCAACCACCATTAGCTCCAAAGCCAGGGCACTGGGCAAGGGGAGAGCCAATGGTCACCATGTCCAGTACAAACAAACAGCTTGCCCCCTTTCACTCCCCTGGCTCTGAAATGCCACTCCTGTGAATTCCCTCACTCCCTGTTCTCAAAAGGATCAAGTACATTTTGTGTTAGCTCAAATCACAAGCTTTCAGCTGGGTGTGTGGGGGAGCCTTGGAATGGGCTCCTGGGGAGGTTTCCTGACCTTGGCACCATTGGGGTGGATCATTCCTTGTGGTGGAGACTGACCTGTTCATGATAAGATGTCTGGCAGCATCCCTGGTATCTACTCACTAGGCCTCAGGAACACTCCCTTCCTCCAGCGGGGACAATGACAGATGTCTCTAGACATTGTCAACATCTTCTGGGGAAGAAAGCCACTGCCTCCAGTTGAAAACCATCATGCTGAGAGCAAGGCATTGGACACCTTGACCTTGAGACTCCCTTGCATGCTGGGGCCGAGGAACTAAACAGACATCTCAATGATTCTCACCCCAGCACCTGGCTGGAGATGAGTGGGCTCTTGTTCTTTATCAAAAGCCTTGTCAGGTAGGTGAGGAATTAGACCTGTTCTGAATGGATCCTGGGTTGACCAGGAACTTTCCAGCAGAGTTGTCTCAATTTGACAAGAATGGCCGTGGATGAGGCTGGCATTTTCAACAAGGTGGGCTTGGTATCTCCTCGTTACTCCTCCAGAACTATCTTCACCTTCTTCTCTTTGGAGTCTGACCTGCAGGCTCTCCATAGAGGGGCTCCCTTGCCCTCTGGTTTCCAGCTGGAAGGAGGGAGGTGAAGTCAGGGTGCTTATCTCTCCTCTTTTCTCACTACTACAAGAAGCTCTGTGCTGGCTGTGGCTCCTAGTCGAAGGTCTCAGCTCCCATCAGGTGGCCCAGCCTGGGGTCCTCTGTACCACCAGCTTTAATGTGCTGAGAGAAGCCTCTCTGTTACAAGCCCCAGGGGTAGGGTAGAAACGTCCTCATAAGAGTCAGATTTCTGAGGATGTCAGGAGCAACAAGGGAGAAGGATTCATATACCTTCCTCAGACCTTTAGACTCTCAGATGGGCTCAGAGATTAAATGAAGCTAACAGTAAAGGTAAACATGGAGATTTGCCTCTTGTGGTGAGATTCTGTACAGACATCTCCAATACAGAGTCTTAAATGCAGAATCCAAAATAGAGTCTTCTGTATCCAAGTCAGGCCTTTTAAGAACAAAGTTCCTTCCAGCAAATTCAGCTCAACCTGGAATAGTGTCAAAATAGATGAGAGGTATGTCCAAAGTGGCCCAGTATGCTCTGCCCGAAAGCTAACAATACTGCTTTTTTTTGGTGTGTGTGCCTACTATGTTCCAGATGCTATATCAAGTGCTCTTAATAATAAAATCAATAACCATTGCTAATGTTTATCAGTTGCATTTTATATGACAAAAATACTTCTGTGTTTAAAGAGCTATTGTAACCCTCTGAAGTTATGAGGAATGCCATACAGTAGTTTCTGCATTTTGCTGATTAGAAAACTGAGTTCTGGGGTGATTATGAATTTCCCAAGGCCACTCATCCGTGTGTGGCAGCAGGGATTTGAACCCAGGCAGTCTGCATCCACATGTTAAGCTGCAAGTGCTCCTGAACCCGGTGCTCACGGCTCTGGGAAATGGTCCCCTCCTTATGGTTCCTGCTCTGTGTTGCTTTAAGAGGCATAATAAGCCCATCAGTCTTAAAGGGGAAACTGATGTTTCTCCTTCATTCTCAGAGACTGAGAACGGCTGGCTCTTCCTGCACACTGAAAACTATAAAATGTTGCCACAGAAATTAAAGAAGACATAAACAGATGAGAAGATACAGTGTGTTCATGGATCAGAAAATTCAATATTGTTAAGATGTCAATCTCCTTAAACTCACTTGTAGATTCAACATCTACCCAGCCAAAATCATAACGGGATTTTTTTTTTTTGTGGTAGAAATTGAGAAACTGATTTTGAATTTCACTTGGACACACAAAGGACCTAGACACAAATAAAGCAAAGAAGTAAAAAGCAAAATACTTTGTAAAAGAACAAACTTGAGTAAGTGATACTAGAACATTTCAAGACTTGCAAAAACTCCAAACAGTATGAGATTTTATATAGAAATAGATCAATAGATAAACACATATAGAGATATAACTGATTTTGACAAAGGTGTGAATAAAATCAGAGATACAGGTAAAATCTAGAGCTAAAAATATCAGAGCAAATGTGGGTGGTCTTGGGTTAGACAATGATTTCTTGGATATCACAACAAAAGCACAATAAAATAATAAATTAATATGTAGAATTTCATCACAAACATGTGCTCCTCTTGAAGTCACTGTCAACAGAATGAAAAGACAAGGCAGATACTGGAGGAATGTGATCACACTATGTAAATTTAACAAAGAGATCGTCTCCAGAACAGAAAAGAAACCCAAAATTTGATGATATGGAAGCAAACAATCCACTTAAAAGTGGGCAGAATGTTCAAGCAGATGTTTTATGGAAGAGGTTGTGCAGAGGACCCACAAGCCTACGGGGGCACCATTGGTCCCCAGGGGAATGCACAGCAAACCACTGAAATACCACTGCACACCCTGAGAACTGCTGCCATGGGACACAGGATCCACCAGGGCAAGAGTGGGAGGGAGCATGAGCCGATGGGGCCACAGTTAGCAGCTGCCACAGAGCTGAGTGTTCACCTGCCTTGGTACCCAGTCACCTGTTCCTAGGCATTTACCCAAGAGAAAAGAAAGCATATATCCACACGAACACTTTAACACCAACGCCACAGTCCTGTGTTTCTTTGTTTTTTGTTTTTTTGTTTTTTTGGTACCCAGGATTGATCTCAGGGGCATTTGACCTCTGAGCCACATCCCCAGCCCTATTTTGTGTTTTATGTAGAGACAGGGTCTCACTGAGTTGCTTAGTGCCTCGCCGTTGCTGAGGCTGGCTTTGAACTCAAGATCCTCCTGCCTCAGCCTCCCGAGCCGCTGGGATTACAGGCCAGAGCTGTGTTTCTAACTGCCTCGCACTGTGACTAATCCGAGTGTGCAGAGATGAAGGGTGAAACACACCATGGCCCAGCACACGAGGAATCCTACTGAACAACAATGAGAAGGAACAATCCCCCAGTACTCACTGCTGGGTGACGAAAATCAAAGTAAACCTTCAGAGCAAAAAGGCCAAAATAGGTGCACTGGGTTTATATAAAATTCTGGGAAATCCAAAGCAGTCACAGTGACAGAAAGCAGATGGATGTCAGCCTAGGGATGAGGATGCGGATAGGAAAGGGCAGGAGTGGGGTTATAACAGGACATGGGGAAACTTTGGGAGGTGATGGATAAAGCCACTCTTTTGGTTGTGGTTATGGTTTCACAGATCTCTCCCTCTCTCTTTCTCTCTCTCTTTCCCCACATTGTCAAAATTTATACTTTAAATATGTGTAGAGCATTATATGTCAATTATGCTGTCATCAAACCAAATCATTAATGTTTATGGAAACAGGTTTATGTGTGTGACATAGGGGCACAAAGTACTCAGATCCTCTCTGGACATATAGGCAAAAAACACAAATCAAGAGCTCTTAGAGACTAGAGATCATGCTCTTGTGTTTTTAGGTAATATTTGCAAAACATTTTCTATTTTACATTTACATATGCTTGTACATATTCATGGAGTGCAGTGTGACATTTGGATGCATGGATATAATGTGTCATGATCTGATTGGATAATGAATGGGCAGATCTATCGCTTCAGGTATTTGTCATTTCTTTCTGTTGGGAACATTAGAAATCCCCTCCACTGGCTATTTTGAAATACACAATTGACTGTTTCTAAGCCTAGTTTCCTACCGTGCTATGAACATTAGAAGTTACCCACTCACCATCCTCTCTCCACCTCTCCCTCCCCCATACCTTTCTCAGGTTCTGGTAACCACTATTCTCTCCTTATATGAGATCAACTTTTTAGCTTCCACATGTAAGTGAGAATACTCGTCTTCCTCTCTCCTACTTACTTAACATAATGTCCTCTGGTTCTATCCATGTTGCTGAAAATGACAGGATTTCACTCTTTTTCATGGCTGAATAGTCTTCCATTGTATATATTAGGTCATATGCTTTCACTATTACCCAGTGCCCTTTATTTACTGTCTGAAATATTCCTTGTGTGATGAGCCTTTTGACTCCATTTCTCCCTTCAACAGGGTTGGAGTGAAATCCAATGCCTATTACACACAAGATTCCAGAATTGGGGCTGAGGGCAGAGTGTGGACAAGGGACAAGGCTAAGATGCTAATCTGTCACCCAGCAGGTGATAGGTAGAATTTAATCTTCCGCCTTCTGGAAGCTCCATTTGGTAATGAGCTGTCACTGTATTTATCACTTAACAATTACTGCAACTGGAGAATGTGTGTAAAAACCTGGAAGACATTATCCTGTCAGCTCTTGGTATCTCTGTTGAAGCTGTCCAGGGTGAGGACCTGGATACAATTGAGTAACAGTACGTGGCCTGCTGAAATTCATTCTGCAGACAACTTGATCTTGACGTTCTGGATGTTCCAGGCAAAATAACTCAGGGCTGGTTCAGCAGCCGTTCAAGAGGGGCGGAGTGAGGGCCGAGGCTTGTGGGCAACCTTCTGCCTGCCTAGGTGCCTCCCATAGGGTGGTGTTTACCTGGAAGAGCACCCCGTGGCCCAGGATCTCTTGGTGATTTTGTTGGCATGTTTATAGTAGAACCAGCACACAGCATTTGGTAGATTTACATTAATTTAAAATAATAAATACAAATTGGAGTGGCCCAGAATGCTTTGAGGCAGCTCTGCCAACAGGCAGACTAGATGAGGAGGCAAATTATTACAATATTGCTTGGCATCCTGACAGAATCAGAACAGGGGCTGCTAACACATCTTGAAATGCTGCTGTCAATCATGAGGCACTCTTGCCCACAATCGGGGTCCCATTTCTATCAGGGGAACCATCATGCTTTAGTTAACATTGTTAAGACTGTGTCCTTCCTAGCTACTTCCAGGTCAATGGGCTCTGCCATCCAGAGGGCCACTATGACCCTCTGGTTCTCTCTTTTTACTGCTTCCTTGATAACCAACTCCTCTTCACACCACTTTCATGCAGTCAGGCAGCCACCTGGCTTTTTGCTCACTGACTTGCAACCTCATTCTTTCTCATTACTGCCCCCTGGATCAGTAGGACTGAAGTTTGGGGTGCTCTGCACTGAACTCTCTTTTACATATAAATGGATGATTTTCATAGCAGGCTAATTGTATCCATTTTGTTTTACCGGTGTGTATGTATTTCACCAGTTTCAGTCAGAAAGTTACTTCTTCTTGATTCTTTGGAGGTGTCTAACTGAACTGCTTCTCTCTCCTGGCTCCCCATACTGGCCACTGATTTGAGCCCAGGCTTTGCCATAAACTAACCCACGGTTAGCAAATTCATTCATCTTATGGGCTTCGATGGCTATCAATAAAATAGGCTCAGTGTTTCTCCAACTGACATGAATGAGCACATTTTTTTTTTTTAAGGAGAAGGAAGAGTTAGCATGGAAATAAGAAACTTAGAGGAAAACTGAAAACTGAAGGCACCTGTCATTGACTTTTGTAGTTTTGCCATTTCTTGCATATGTTCTAAAATCTAGGGAATGTGATTTTTTTGCGGGGGTTTGGGTGCGGGGGCAGCTAAATCAAACAATTAATTCTGGTACTGCTATACTTATTTTCTGTTATTGTTATTACATTTTATGTGGGAAAAAATGTTTACGTTAAATCAACACCATACTTTGTAGCCAAGTGGCAGATACTATTTTTATTTCTTTCCCCTTCCTAGCTGTTATGGGTGGGTTAGAGTATTAAAACGCTTGTCCTTGATCCTTAAAAACAGGAGCACTAACATGTAGTCTTCAACTAGTCCATGCAGATTTCCAGGTGAAAATTTAAAAATTCAAGCAGAAGATCCTGTTTATATATAAATTCTGTGATGAGAAAGGATTTTAAAAGGTAGGTATGTATCCAACTGCCCAGTTAGCACTGATATAGACAGAGTTGGTGCAAAATTGTATGCAAAATTTCTAAACTACAAAAGAGGCGTCTCCACTGGTGAAATCTTACCCTCCCTACACTGGTTTTAGCATCCGCCAGGGAGACCACGCTTGCCTGTGCCCATTTCCTCAGCTTTATCTGGGATTTTCTGAGCCTCTGTTCCTTCTCACATTTGATCCTCACTGAGGACAAGCCTTCAAGACTCATTGTCTGTGAGCCAACCCGTCGGCTGTGAAGCAGGCTGACACCATCCAGAACTTCTTTCTCCACCAACCCTGTCTCCATCCTCTAAAAGTCACCTTGACGGAATCAAGTACAAAACACAAGGCTTCGTAGGTGACATTTAGTCTGAATTAAATATCACAGAGTATTCTGTTTCTGTTTTTCTTGACTCTCCCCAAAGTAATTTTATATTCCTCAGGGGCTAAGAAGCATTTCCCATAATTAGGGTTTGCTACTGGCCCTCGCTCCCTGAAACACTCATGGGCCCAGCTCTCAGACCCAGAGACACTGCCCCCGGAACTGTTGGTTTTGGAGCAGGGTGGTCATGTCCGTCCTCATCCTGGAGTCCTGGGTAGAAAAGTCTGGAAACAAATCTCCAATTGTATTTGGCACTTTATGAATGCTTTTGTACATTAATAAGAATCAATAGAGATGAGTAAGAGGGTCCTTGGCAAATACCAGTGAGCTGAGCTGTCCCTAATTAGCTGTGTATAACTTATATATTCTCTGGGTCTCAGTTGTCTCAACTAAAAAATCTTAAAGAAGTCGAAAGAAAAGGGCCTTTATATTCTCTCTGAGACTGACAGTGTTGTTATCTGTGCACTCGGCATTTCTAGGCCTTCTTTGAGTGTAGGTTGATCATATAACTGAGTTCTGGCCAATAGTATGCTGAGGGGCATGATTTACTCCACTTTCCAGCCAGCTCTCTAAAATGTTCCACATCTCTCCTATTTACACTGCTGGAAGTGAAGGACTCAGAGATGTTGGAGCCACAGGATGGAAGAAACACAGATTCCTGAGGTTAGCTACCCAGGAGAGTAATGGGCTGTCCCACAAGGGAGAACTCACTTGTATTGTGTAGAGCCACTGAGATTATAGGGCTTATTTGTTACTGCAGCTTGCTATAGCACTATCCTGACTAATAGACCTTCTAGTTCTGAAATTCTGAACATCTAACAAATGACACAGTACAAGGCAGAGGCAGAAAGAGATTAGAACATGGGTAAGAAGCACTAGATGTCAACTACATACTCAAAGATGCTTCTCTAAAATGAGCTGGTGAAAAACTGAGAGGGCTCTGGATAATACTTAAAGGACAGGAATGCATACTTCTTTTTAATGTAATGGTGCATTCATGTGGGTTACAACACCCTGGTAAAAACTGAAGAGATAGTTTTTAAAGAGAATGAAGGCAAATTGTGGAGAAAAAAAATGAAAATCTCAATAAGAAGAGCACTCAGGATAGGTCTTGGTATTGGCAACACTAGTCTAAGGACTAAAGAACTCAGCTCTGCTTTTGGGATGTTTGTATGGTGATGTCAAGCAAAGGTCACCTGAGGGTTCTCAGTGATGGTAAGAGTTTTGTTATGCTGCTTCCAGAATTTTTTCCCCCTGCTATGGAAAGTGGTTAGGTCTGGGTAGCTACTGATCAGCGGGGGAGAGCAGATTGTTTCTGTGATGCTCTTACTTTAATCTTTTTGCGGAACAGATTCCCAGGGACAGAGTTTTCATCTTCACTTTATTTTTACTGAGTGAAAGTACTATTTTCAAGAAACCTCCAAAGCTGCATATTTTAGAATAACTGAGGGCTATTTGTGGGAAAAGAAAGCCACAGAAAGCAGTGAAAAACCACTGACTCAGTGTCCAATCAGAGAAAGGATCTGGCAGGAACAGGGAAACCCATCTGAGCTTTGGGGTCACTTTCTGCATTGCAGCCCCTGTTTACTTTTGGGACATTGGTCAGTGTCTTCTTGGCAGACTGCAATACAGCTGGACTTTGTGACCCATAAAAAAAAACAGAAAGCCATCAGCAATCCCATCTGGAGGAGTCACTGTCCTTGATTAAAATGAGACCGTGAAGTCTCCCTGCAGACGTGCCTCTTCGCAGGCCCGGCCACTCTGACACCTGCAGGCTACTTCATCTTTGAATATGCTTCTCATTTTCCAGACAAGCCCAGGGGATCTGCATCCCCCAATAAAATTCCTGTCTGCACTATATTGCCTTTTAGTGCTGATTTATACCTAAATAAACTACATGTCGAAAAGGAGAATTGGTTTGATTCTACAGCTGACATGATTTACGCATGTTTTAGTTGTGGAATATGCAGTATTTGTGAAGAGGGAGTGGTCTTTGCAATGTGATATGATGTGATGACCCACATCCACAGAGCTCATAACAGCCAGAATGGTGGAAAGGTCCATAAGCACCTGCTCAGCACAGGACCACCCGAGCTTTATGAGATCAGCTTCAAGCAGGAAACCTTAAGATTTTCTGGATGTCAGAAACCCCCAGGGAATCTGCTAAAATAATACATTACTGTGCCCCATCCTAGACCCTCTAGTTAGATTCACTGAGAATGGGCATTTTGTATTTGAGCAACCTTTATAGGTGACTCTGAGCACACAGGATTCATGAAGCACTCTCCTTCAAATCAGGAAATAAAACCTCTATTTCTCTCTGGTTGTAACCAGTTACCACCAATAAACCATGGGCTGCAAAGAAGGAAAGGAAACGAATGCTTTTTGGATGCTTGTGTGTGTGTGTGTGAAGCATCATGCTAGACATTATGCTTGATTATAAGTGTCAAGGTATTTTGATTCTAAGTGTCAACATATTTTTTTTGTTTAAATCTTGTAACAGTCCAACAAATTTGGGATTATCCTTCTTTTGCAAAAGATAAGGATAATTGGCAATTGTGGATAACGCTGCCAGGGACATGGGTGTACAAAAGAGAAGTTGGGAGTTCAGAGAGAGTATGCAATATTAGTAAACAGGGCAGAGATTTGCATCCAACTCTCTTTGGATCCACAGCATGTACACTTCCTACAAAGCCACGTGGGCTGGTCTGCCACCTGGCCACTCTTCTGTGTGCCTGGTGTTGGGCCAAATATTTCAGGATTCCTAATAGGTTATACTTTCATCTACTGAGAGACTTTACAAGAAATTTCTTCCCCTTAGCTTTATTGAAGCATAACTGGCAAATAAAAATTGTGTATATGTAAAGTGTATACATGCTATTTTAATGTATACATCAATATATGTCAACCCTTTGCGATATATATCTATATCTATCTATCTATCTATGTATCTATCTACACACACACACACACATATATATATCTCCTTTTTTTGGAAGGCTGAATAGTATTCCACT
The DNA here is from genome assembly GCA_028644305.1 of Xerus rutilus. NCBI lineage: Eukaryota > Metazoa > Chordata > Mammalia > Rodentia > Sciuridae > Xerus > Xerus rutilus. The sequence continues at coordinate 111,856,590 of CM053406.1, read as the reverse complement.
GTATGCATTTGTATGTATATAAATGTCACAGTTTCTTCATCTCTTCCTGTGTCCAGATACATAGGTGGTTTAAGTTTCTTTGTGATTATGAATAATGCTTCCACGAACATGGGTGCACAGATGTCTCTTTAACATATAGATTTCAATTCCTTTGGATGTATACCCAGAAGTGGGTTTCTGGGTCATGTGGTGGTGGTTCCATTTTTACTTTTTTTTGGGAACCTCCGTAGTTTTCCGTAATGGCTGTACCAGTTAACTTTCCCACTAATCGTGCAGGAAAGGGGCCTCTTGTCTGCAAATCCCCGCCCACACATCTATCTGTTGACTAAAACCCTTCCTAACAGGTGTGGGGTGATATCCCATGATGGGTTTAATTTGCATTTCCCTGATGATCAGTGATGTTGAGCATCTTTTTACACACTGTTGGCCATCTCTGTGCCTTCTTCTGAGAGATGTCTTTTTAGATCTTTTGCCCATTTTAAAATCCAGGCTATTTTCTTTCTACTGAGTTGTATCAGTCACTTGTCAGTTTTGGATATTAAACATTTATTAGGTGTTTGATTTGCAAATATTGCTTCTCCTTCCATTGGTAGTAAAAATTTCTGAAGAAGATCATGTTTCACTCAGGGAAAATTCACTGGGGGAAAGTAAGCTTCCTACTTACAATGATCTTGGATGCAACTACCAGAGACCTCACTTCAGACTGAACAGCCATTCACTCCGCCAGCCACTGTAGGGTTGGCAACTAGCAACCTGCAGAGATTCCCCGACTGAGGAGGAGAACTGCCTCCCGCACATCATGCCTCTTCATGGGGCTGCCCACATCCACTTTTTGGTCCAGGCAGGTCATAAAGTCCCAGCCCCCTTCCATCAGTTCTGGATAACTTGAAGGACCATCTGGCTCCAGAGGGCCCTTGTGATTAGCTGTGGTCTTTAACATTGATGTCTCTCTCTGTCTAATCCTGCTTATCTTGCTGCCTTGACAGTGAGGACTCTTCATAGACCACCTGCGTTCCTGTCTCCATCTCAGAACGTGACCTGGGTTGTTTTTAAATCAAGTTGCCCTTATGGATACATTAGGCTCACATTTAGGCAGAGTGACAGGCTGAATTGGGCCATGTCCTGCAGTTTGCATGCTGAAGTCTGCACCCATACCACCTTAGAATGGGACTTTATTTGGAGACAGGGTCTTTGTAGAAGTAATCAAGCTAAAGTGAGGTCATGAGGCTGGGCTTTAATCCAGATGACTAGTGTCATTCTGAAAAGAGGAGATCAGGACCCGCGTGAAGACACAGGGACAAGATGGCATTGAAAAGCCAAGGAAAGAGTCCTCAGGAGAAAATAACCCTGCCAATACCTTGATCGTGGACTTCCAGCCTCTAGAACGGCGAGAAAACAGATTTCTGTTGTGCCAGCCACCCAGGCTGCGGTACCTTGTTACGGTAGCCCGAGCACACAGATTCAGGCAGATTTAGGGGTGCTGCTTCATTTTGATCCCTACTCTTTTTTATCTTTACTCTTAAGGAACTGCCTAGAAATCTGAACAAGTTAAATTCTCTTTTAAGTATAATGATGCACAGTGATAATTTTTACGAGATGGAGTTTTCATATTCCTTAAAAGATGTCAGAATAATCATATTTTAAAGGGGTGATTAGGGGATATGAGAATTACCCCTCTCATCGCATCTCCCTTCTAGGACATTTACCACATTTACCTATGGAAGATGTAAATTCACAGGGTAGATGACTAGGTGGACCTGTGTTTAACTTGTATTTAGTTGTGGGTTGGGGAGGGTGACATTTTCAAATTCTTAGTCAATACTTTTTGGTCTTCTGTGAAGCAAGAGTTCAATCTGGCTGTTTTCTTTTCTTTTCTTTTTTTAGATAAGCCAAAACACGGCATGCCCAACAGCCAGCTTCCTGCCCTAGGAGGAGGGGAAAGGGTAAGAATACCAAAGAAAAACATTTGCAGCCAGTCTCTTCACCCTGGCCAGTGCTGCCTTGGCCAATGTTTAACTACAGCTCTCTGGAAACCAGGAAAACCAAACAACTCGGTGGGGAGCAATGGGGTGCCCCGCCCCTCTGCAGCCCTCACGTGGCCCTGCAGGTGTGGGCACCACCTTTCCCACATCTGCTCATGTTCCTATTTGTAAGGTGACCTCAGGGCTTGCTTTTATTCCTTGGGAAGCTTGCTTTTAAGAGAACTTGCGAGTTAAGCAGTTTTCCTCAAGGATTGTCCTGGCAGTGCCCTCACCTGCAGGTCTTCTGTGTTGCTTCTGGAACCGGGAACCTGCAGCTTAAGGAAGCTCAGGAGAGCCACCGAGTGTAACCTGCACCCCTGCACCAGGTTTTCAAGGCCTGTCTCTCACCAGGCCTTCCATACACCCTGCTTCTCCTGTCTCCTCCCATCAGTGATTTCTGTGAGCTGCGAGGGATGGAAGCCAGGACCTCTAGCACTCTAGGCAAGTGCTGTACTAAGAAGCCATGCCCCAGCCCCCTGACTGTACTTCTCATGTGCTCTTTATGTAACTCAGGATGTCATTGGAAGGATCTATGGAGGGCTCTGTGGGTGGGGATTACATTCTAAATAGTTTACATTTTAATCATCACAACTTAAAGTGGGTGCTATTCTCATACTCATTTTATGGGTAAAGAAACCGAGGCCCAGAGAAGTCAAATACTTTATTCAGGGCTGACAGTTGAGTCAAGGAAAATGGCTTCACTTCTGTATTCTTGAGCTGTATGCTGCTCTCGCCCCCAAAGCATCAGAAATATATCGTTAGGAGGCACAGATGACAAGGAATAAATGTCCTTGTTCATTAGGTGATAATGACAGCTGCCAGATATTTGCATTCTACTTAGCCTAGTATGGTGTGTGTGTGTGTGTGTGTGTGGGTGGGTGTGTATGTACACTGAAATGAAGTTCAATGATGAGGGGAAAATACACAGAAGTCCCGAAATTACAGATCTCAAGGGACATTTCCACTCTGCTCACAGATAATTCTAAAGCTAACTGCAGATTTCAGAAGGTGGAGTTGTCTGGTTTTTAGATCTTGAGTACCAAAAGTTGAGAATAAACACGTGTTAGAAATAACTCGGTGCTTGTGTTCATTGTGGGGACTCGGAATGAAACGGCTTCCGGCAGAGAATACTTTTTGGGGTCTATTTTTGTCTCTGTTTAGCAAAGCTGGTGGACTAGGTATGAACAAATGAGAAGAGATGATTTGTCTCACTAGAGACACAAAGAAATGAATATTCATGTTGAATGGCTTGGAGAGTCACAGATCAATGTCATTAATTCCACTTTGAATTAGTAATTGGGTTTGATTGAAACCTCTGGAGCATCCAATTCTGTGACAGATTTTTGTCCCAGAATCTAGGACTGGAGGAGATTTTTAAGAGATCTTCTACTTTACCTTAAAACATCACAGTGCTGTGAACATTGAATTTTAATAAAATTACTTCCAGGGGAATCTATTACTTGTTTATCAAAATGTTTAAAGAAAATATTTGTCATTATATCGAACTTACAGCCCTTTTCCTGCAAATAAAATAGAGCCTTCTTTGGATTGACATGGCTTCTCAGTACTTTATTTTTAATTTTTTCCATTTTTTTTTTACTGGTTAATTTTGTGTGTGGGGGTGCGTAATTGATGGTTGTTTCTGTGATACATATAATAAATGATTGATCTCAACGCATATGGAAATTACCCTTTTTCTTTTAAGTGCATTACTTTAAGTACATTTTCTCATTTCATCCTCAAAACAATTTTCCTATCACCATTTTATAAATGCAGAAACAGATTCAAAAGAGTCAAGTAACTGGGTCATGGCAACCCTACTACCCAGTGTAAGAGTGAGGACATAAATCCAGGCCTCCATGATTCCCAATGCTACCACATCAAGCCATGATATCTGCCTCCCCTGGAAACCGGTTGATAGATCCAATTACATGTATTTTCCCCTTTAATTTTCATAAAACCTTTAGGAAACCTTAGTTAGACAGGGGAGTTGATTTTAACTCTAACTTCTATCTCATGCCAAGTTGATGTTCTGTGGAATGGTAAAATGGAAGTCTAGTAGCTTAAGGTTATTGGCAGAAAAAAGAGCACTCAAGGACAGGCCAATCCTGGTGACTGGCTTCTGCACAGCTCACGAACATAGCTTCCAGACTCACACAAGCGCCAGCTATGCTAAGTGGAATATGCTACCAGTATCCCAGAAGATGCCCTCCCCAGAGATTTCCAGAGGAAACAAGATTTCCTGTGACCATCAGCCTATCCATGTTAAAAATTCACCTAATGGCAAAATCTTGCAGCCTAGAATATTTTCCCCCCAAATACTAGGGGCAGACCTGTGTAACGATGAAACACCATTCATATTGTTTTAGAAAAATTAGTCCATTATCTGGAGAAAAGAGTGTCAGGAAATGTATGTTTTTTCCTGCCCCTACTCACCCTTGACCACATTTTCCCCCAAGGGCTGATGGACTTCTGGAACTCAAGGAGGACAATTCAAGTATATCAGTCTGCCGGCCAGCTTTCTCCTTTTCATAACTTTGCTTGAAGAATATGTGATGGGCTCCTGCCAGTGTTTCATGTTATGGAACTCACAGCTCACTGAATCTGAAAACAGAAGTTAGGAAGGGACAGGTGGGTAAATTCTGGAAGGGTTAAGACTCTTTCATTATTTAAGGATCACATCATAGCAGTCATGAAAGCCAAATCCATAGACTCATAAATGAAACCCACCATTCATTCAATATGGAAACTATGTCTGGCGCTTTTGCTATGTGAGTTTGGACTTCAAAGATGCCTAAGGTATGGTTCTGTCCTTTCGGAGCCCAGAGTCAAGTTGGGAAAACTCAAGAAATGCAGTGCCATAAGATGCTACCATTAGTCTGGTCAAATATGCAATGGGTCCAGTTAAAGCACTCAGGGAGATGATTGACATTAGGTTGAGTCTTGAGTGAGGGGTGCATGTTTCCTAATGTTCCTCCTCACTAGTGCAGGTGGGAGGGAGCCTTTATTGGCTGCCATCTATAGTTTTAGTTGTTAATTTAGTTTGTTTCTCATCCTTGCTGGCTCATTAGTCCCCATTTAATCCAATTTAATATATTGCTGCTTTGATCAGTTTGAAGACACCAAATGTGCTTGACTCTACCTCTCACAAGTCACTTCTGAAAGTCATTGAACCAAATACTTTTGTTGTTTCCAAAAAGGAGGAAAACTGGTGTTTTGGAAATGTGACTTTCAAATAGCTTAAATGGAAAGCCCAGAATTTTATTTTTATTTTTTGGAAGAAAATTCAACTGGTCTTTTGGTGGGCTAGTATTAGCCAATTTTTACTTTCCATTTCATCTTCTCACAGCTGTAAGATTCAGTTTTGAAGTGGTGTGTGTGTGTGTGTGTGTGTGTGTGTGTGTGTATTTATGAACTGTCATTGAAATATATATTCTTAGAATATATGAGCCTTATTTTTAAATCACTTGGGATACATGGAAATTTTTTTGAGTAATCTGAATCTTTGTAAAAGTAGTGTTTTCCTATCAAGAATGAAAAATCAAAACTAAGTGATGGTGGAGCAGAAAAATAAGGACCACATCTGGCACATAGTAGATGCTCAGCCGTTTCATGAACCCACCCAGCTGCCCTTATGAAGAGGAAAAGAAGCCTTTCTATAACTGCATTCCAAACAGGGTAATTGGGAGTTGGTCTCCTTTTGCATCTACCAGGGTGGGAAGAGTCTCTTGTAATTTTGGTTTGATAAACATAGTATTTATAATCTTGGCAAAGAGGAGGGAAAAGAATTTTCCTCTGAGGCACTTGCAGTGTCAAGAGGACATGGGCCCATGACTCATTTGCTCTGCCTGAATCCATGTATAGTTACCCAAGCGTGGAATATGCCCCAGATGGGGCAGAGGACCAGCAGGGAGGGTAGCTGTCACCAGCATTCTGTTCAGTGCCCCTAGGTGCTCATGCCACGAAGCAGTTTACTGTCCAAGGTGTCTGCACTTGTAAGGGCACTCGGAGCTGATTTGTCTTGGTGGATCCCATCTTCTACAGCAGTAGAAACACACAAGTGTACACACACACACACACTCACACGCATGCGCATGTTCACATTTCATTAATTCTTTACTGGGAAATATAACATGCATCAAGAAACTGCTTAATAAATTGCTATAAATGTACCTGCCACCCAGGTGAAGACACAGATTTCTGCTGGACCCCAGAAGCTTTATGAGTGCTCCCTCCAATACAATCCCTCTTTCCCTTAAAGGCAGTACCACCCTTAGCTCCATGCAAGGGAACCCTATCTGAGGCCTTGGACTTTGGGATTTCTTGCTTTCTTTCAGCCACGTACCTTCTCAATGGGAAAGGAGTCTGGGGCCAACAGTCTGTGTGCACCTGAAACCCATGTCTCCCAGTACTATGCACCAAGTACTGGGGCCTGGGGATTCTCTATTCAAATAGTTCTAAACCCACTTCCAAGTCTTCATGGACATTTTCCTCAGGGTAGAGGATGGGAGTGAAAGTGGATATCTGGGCTGGAAGGCCAGTTCTGCCTGTGTCCCAGACTCCAGTAAGAAACTCCACAGGGTCCAAGAGTTCTGAGGTCCAACATGGCCTTCCAGGAGCCATGAAGAGATAGGTGTCCCAGTAGGGCACCTTTTATTTAACCACATCTTAGTATAAGTGATAATTCTTAAATATTTAGGCCCATAACATGCCATTCTCCATTTATACTTTTACTTTAAGTTTCACATTTTTTTTTTTTTTGGTTAATGCTCCAGTAAGTCTTAAAATTTTATTATATGGAAGAATATCAGATATTAATCCTTTATTTTATAGCCCATAATAGAAACCAGAAAAAGTGAAACAAAAACAAAAAGAAAAATTTAATGACATATAATACCAAATGCAGAGTTTTAATTTATAAATAATCCAATAGTACTAAGCATATTTACGGATATGCCACTAATAAATGTGGTAATTTTCTGTCAGGGGGGTCTGCTGAGAGTTAACTACTCTGATTTCTGGTCTTCTCTTCCTTGCTTTTCTGTATACTTCACTCCTCTAAGTCTACATTCCTACATAATCTCTTTTTTCTATTTTGAATTTGATTTAAACAGAAAGTATGTGTTCTTTCATTTGGCTCCATTCAGTATTATGTTCATGAAATTCATCGATATTGTAGTCTATAGCTACAGCTTATCATTTTCATCATTATGTAGTATTCCATTTTGATAGATTAACATTTACCTGTCCATATTTACACTGATGGACAATGGAGTTGTTTCTAGTGCTCCACCATGACTAATAATGCTGCTACAGAGATCTTTATCTTACTGTTTTGCTTGAGAATAGAATTGCTGTATGATAAATGTGCACATTTTCAAACTTAGTGGAAAATACCAAGCCATTTTCCAAAGTGGTTAAATCAATTCATATTCTCAACAGCATGGTATAATAGTTCCCAAGAATTCTGATAATATTTGATGTTTCTTTTGTTTTAACCATTTTGTACAAGGAATAATTTTAGTATGGCATTGCCCCTCTAAAACATTTCTGGGTTTAATGCAATCTCTATCAAAATACCAAAGACATTCTTCACAGAACTAGAAAAAAAAATTCATTTGGAAGAATAAAAGACCCGGAATAGCCAAAGAAATTCTAAGCCAAAAAAGCAATGCTAGAGGCATCACAATATCTGACTTTCAATTATACTACAGAGCTAGAGTAACAAAAACTGCATGGTACTTACACAAAAACAGGTACACAGACCAATGGAACAGAAAAGAAGACACAGAGACACACCCACACATCTACAGTCATCTGATCCTTGACCAAAGTGCCCAAAACATACACTGGAGAAAAGATGGCCTCTTTAACAGATGGTGCTAGGACAACTGGTTATCCATATGTAGAAGAATGAACGTAGACTCTCATCTCTCACCCTGCACAAAAGTCAACTCAAAATGGATCAAAGACCTAGGAATTAGATTGGAAACTATGCAACTACTAGAATAAAACACGGGATCAATACTTCATCATATAGGCACAGGCAATGACTTTCTCAATAGGAGCCCTAAAGTTCAGGAAATAAGAGTTAATAAATGAGATGGTATCAAATTAAAAAGCTTCTTCACGGCAAAGGAAATAATGAGGAATGTAAAGAGAGAAGCAACTCTTCTGACAGAGGATTAATATCTAGAACATATAAAGAGCTCAGAAACATTTACACTATAAAACAAATAACCCAATTAATAAATGGGCACATTTTGAGAATTTCTCAAAATAAGAAATAAAAATAGCCAATAAATACATGAAAAATATTCAACATGGTTAACAATCAGGGAAGTGCAAATCCAAATTATACTGAGATTTCAACTCATCCAGTCAGAATGGCAGCCATCTAGAATGCAATCTAAATGCTAGAGACGATGTGGAGAAAAAGGAACACTTCTACACTGTTGGTGGGATTGTACACTAGTACAATCACCATGGAAATCAGTGTTGAGGTTCCTCAAAAGACAAGGCATGGAACCAACATAGGACCCAGTTACACCATTCCTTGGTATTTATTCTGAAGAATCAAAGTCAGCATACGACAGTGATACAAGCATACCCATGTTTATAGCAGCACAATTCACAATAACCCAACTATGGGAGCAGCCTATGTGTCTGTCAGTGGATGAATGAATAAAGAAAATATGGTGCATATTCACAATGGAATTTTATTGAGCCATAAAGGAGAATGAAATTATATCATTTTCAGGAAAATGGAAGGAACTCGAGAACATTATGTTAAGCAAAATAAGCCAAACTCAGAAAGTGAAGGGTTGTATGTTTTCTCTCATCTGTGGAAGCAGGACAGGAAAAAGGAAGAGAGGTGGGGAGGGAAAAGATGTCATGAAAACTAAAGGGAGACTTGTACAGTAGAGGAAAAGGGTGTGTGGCGGGGAGGGAAATACTAGGGAATGATATTGGCCAAATTATATTGTTAATATTGCATGCATGTATAAACATGTAACAATGAATTCCATCATTATGTACAATTATTATGCACCAATAAAAAATATGGGAAAAATAAAAATAAGATGTTTCTAGATTTCCCCCTCGTGACTTGTCCATGAAGACACCAACATGCTTATAGTAATTTTGAGTTCCAAGTTTACTGCTTATAATATCTGTATAGGTATATAATAATAACAATAATATTATACTATTAACCATAGATTTTATCTTAAATATGGAATCTTAGGGAAGATCTGGAACCTTAGAAAATCTGTATTAATAAAATCCAAGATTTGTCCAGTATGCTATTGTAAAGCACTGCAGAGACTGGCAGATGAACCTAGGGTTAACCATTGTGCCAGCTGGGTACACCAACCTCATCCTCTTTGCTCTAGTTTGGATTTGCGTGTCCCCCATAAAGGCCCATGTGTTAAATGTGTGGCCCCTACACTAGTACCACTAGGAGATGTGGAAGCTTTTGGAGGGTGTCACTGAGTGACACTGAGGGTGTGCTCTCAAAGGATACTGTGGTATTCTGGTCTCTTCTTCTCTGCTTCCTGGCAAAAGAGATGTACTCTTACTCTGATATAAGCTCCTGCCATGAGAAGCTGATTTCATCAGAGGCTCAAAACAATGGAGCCTCCTGATCTTGGACTTGAACCTCCCAAACTGTACACCAAATAAACTTTTTTTCTTCATAGGTAGCTTGTCTAAGGTATTTTGCTTTAGTAATGTGAAGCTGACTGAGGCATTCACAGGGCTGTGTCTAGCTATCTGAGAGCATGCTCTGATAGTTGTGGCAGCACTGGATACAAAGTGCTGAATGTGTACTGGCTGGAACCAGTCAGCACACTGCAGAAAAGATCAGCTGGAGGAGCCCATCAGCTTGCAGCTCGTTAGGGTGCTACATCTGGCGGCATCTGTTCCTTCTAGAGATAACAATTACCACGTGCTCTGGCCACTTGTAAATGAGGACACAGACAAACCTCTTTAGCAGAAATAGGCACAGCCTCCACACCTGTCCACTTCCTTCTCTACCTCCTCGGGTCCCCGAGTTTCCTCAACTCACTTCCTTTGGCCAATGTGTTCCACCTCCTTGCCCCCTTGTCCTTTTAATGCATCCACCTGGCTGAAGCCCAGCCTTAGATCAACTCAGTTGTTTACTTTCTCTACATCAATCGCCCAGCTGTTGAGCATTGCTGGAAAAACCACACACTCTGCAGATGGTGCCACTATAAACCCACAGTCACTAACATCATCTGGGCCCTGTTACGGCCAAGCGGTCCTTCCCTGGTGTCTGGTCAGCTCCCTTCCATCTGTCTATTTTTCTATTAAACTCATAATATCTTCTTTTGTAATAATCAAGCGCCTGCTCTAGACACAGCAGGTTGCTGCAATATAGAGTAGGTGGCTATTTCAAACTTTCCCCAATCTCTCCAAAATCTCTGATTTTATGGTCTGTGTCTCTCGTGAGCCCCAGCCCCAAACCCCACTGTCATCCTCAGTAGCCAGTCCACTCTCTGCTTTAAGAAGACAGCAAGAGCCATCTGAAGGGAACTTCCTCAACTTCCCTCCTCCAGGTCTGCAGATTCACTTTGCATCCAAACTCATCCCCTGACCTGCTTTTCTTGACAGTAAAGAAACTGCCTTCTGTGCCCAAGTGAATTCCTCTGCCTGCCACCGGATGCCATCTCCTCTGCTTCTCAGGGACATCTCTCTCCTGACTTCCTCCCATAGAGGCCAAGTTGGCTCATAGTTCTCCCTTAAGAACCTGGAGTCAGGTGCTTCCTTGGCTGGGCAAATTCTTCTGCTCACATGGCCTTCACCCAAACATGTCACCAGGTAGTGTTACGGGGTGAACTCTGTCCCTCCATCTCAGCCATATGTTGGAGTCCTAACCCCCAGGACCTCAGAATGGGTCTTATTTGGGAACAGTGCCACTAGAGATATGGTAGTTAAGATGAGGTCCTATTGGAGTGGGACGGGCCTCTCATTCAACCATGTGATTTTATAAAAGGAGAATTTGAACACAGATGGAGGGAAATAGATGAAGAGTCACAGGAAGAAGATGATCATCTACAAGCCAAGGAGAGAAGGGACAACTTCTTTCCTCACAGCCCTCAAAGGAACCAACCCTTCCAACACCTCCATCCCAGATGTCCAGCCTCTGGATCTGAGAGAGAATACATTTCTGTGGTTTGAGTCACCCAGTCTGTGGTACTTAATTGCTGCATCCCTAGGATACTGTATGATGAGTGTTTTGTTCACTAACTTTATTGGCTGCCACCTTGGACAAGTTAGTTTATACACACCTCCAAGCTCTAGTCTCTTCGATATGGGAGCAGTTGCCTCATGAGATCTTTGTGACGACTGAAGAGAAAGAAGCAGAAAACATGTTGATCGCAGGGCCCAGCTACCACAACAAAGCACCACAGACCAGGTGGCTTAAACAACAGATGGCTATTTCTCACACTGCTGGAAGCTGGAAACTCAGGGTCAAGGTGTCAGCGGGGTAAGTTTCACTCTGAGGCCCTCCTCTTGGCTGTAAGTGGCCATCGCCTTTCTGTGTCCACATCACCCTTCTTTGGGGCATGCTCTCAGCAGGTGGAGGCAGGAGGAGAAGGAGAAAAAGATGTCCAGTGTCTTCCATGAGGACACTAATCCTGTTAGATCAGATCCTCACTCTTATGGCCCCATTCAAGCACAATGACTTCTTTTTTTTTTTTCTTTGTGGTGCTGGGGATTGAACCCAGGGCCTTGTGCATGCAAAGCAAGCACTCTACCAACTGAGCTACATCCCCAGCCCTAAAGCACAATGACTTCTTTAGAGGACTTATCTTCACCTACGGCTACCCTGGAGGGAAAGGATTCAACCTAAAACTTTTGGGGTGACACAAATATTCACTCTGCAACACTGGCATCTGGTAGATGCTAAGTGTCCACAATTATTATTCTGAAAAGCCCTCCAAGAACTCTGCTTTTCCCTTTAGCTTTGCCTCAGCTCTCTCCTCCCCTTCATAGCCAGGTCACTCAAGTTCACCACCCCAGGTTCTCCCCTCCCTCTTATGACAAGCTGGCCCTCTTGCCAATGTCCTCTCTCCCTGACATCTTCTAAATCCTTCCTCCCGAACCCAGTGGATCTCTTCCAAGCCTTACTTTACGTGTAACATTTGTCACCATTGAAAACTTCCACTCTTTCCAAATCTGCTTTTTCCTGGGTGCTTCTGGGTGTTTCTGCCCCGCCTCTGTGTACCCTCATGGCGGCGAGGCGCGGGGTCCTTCCCTCAGCCTCCTCTGCTTTGGCTGCACACAGGCTTCCGGGCTGTTCACCTGCCACCCCAACCTCGTTTTCACCGACAGCCTTTCTAGCCTTGGCCTTCTCTCCAGCTGCCCTGGGAGGCCCCCCTCGGGAGCCCCCTCTGTCTTCCCCTCCACCTGGCCCAAAGGCTCACCACACCTGCTAAGCCAAAGGGGCATTTCTGTGTCTTCTCCTCGCTCTCAGTGCATGGCCCCATCACCCAGGTGACAGGCTGGGTATCATCTCCATGCTTTCCTACTGCTTGTCTTCCTCTTGGGTCCTTCCCCATGTTTTCTCAATGATGCTCTTGTACTGCTCTGTTCCCCTCTGCCCTTCCTGCTATCATCTCAGTCTGGGTCGCCTTCCTTCTCATCTGGATGGCTGAGGAGGCCCTTGACACTTGGGTCCCGCCTTGTCTCTCTATAATCCCCTTTGGACTGTAGAGAGAAATAAAGTCTCTGAAATATAAACTTAATCACTTGAGTTCCCTACCTAAAGGTTTTTAATCAATTGACACAATATTGCATATTAAGAAATTATTGGGGGGAGGGGGCATGGGGACAGTAAATGTGGTGAATATGATGGTCATCATAGCCCTAACTTTATGTATGACTGCATATATGTTGTGATTCTATACAGCTTACAACTAGAGAATTGATATGTTATCCTCTATGTACAATGAATCAAATTGCACTCTGTTATCATGTAAGCCTAAATAGAACAAATAAATAAATTAAATATGAGAAAAAAAGTCTATCGGCAGGGGCTAGGGTTGTGGCTCAGTGGTAGAGCACTTGCCTAGTATGTGTGAGGCATTGGGTTTGATCCTCAGGACCACATAAAAACAAATAAAGATATTAAAAAAAAGAAATTATTGCAAAGTGTGATTATGAAATGCATTAGATATTTATACGTGTATATGTGTGTGTGTGTGATATGTGTGTGCATCTGTATGTGTATATGAGTATTTTTTTGGAGATACACACTAAATATTTGCAGGGTAATAACCCAGGGGGCTAGAGAGAGAGAAACAAATCTTTTCATGTGCTGATAATTGTTGAAGTTGGTTGATTGATACTATCCTCTCTACTTTTGATAATTTCTATAATAAAATGTTTTTAATCTCCAGATTCAAGCCAAAGAAGAAGAACAGCAAAACAAAAACAAAAATACTGCAATGTGAAAGAATAAGAAAGATATTCTTATTAAGATAGTCTGCAGAATTCTTAAAATGATCATAAGATCCTTCATGATCTGGCCTTTGTCTTCCTTTCTTCTAAGTGTAGGATGCTCCTTCACTCAGTTCTTAATGATGGAGGGAGGGATGGATGGAAGGATGGATATTTGAATAGATGGATGAATGGACAGATGGATGAGTGGATTAGTGGGTGGATGTACAGATAGATGGATGGAGAATACGGAAATAGCCTCAGAAATCCTATATTTCTATTTCACTCTGAAAGTAACTTTCCCTGAGACCCGTGACCTCTCACTTCTTCTCTGTGGGTCTCAATTTCCTCATCTTCAGCATGGAGAATGGACAGATCATCATTTTGGGGGGCAGCAGTTCCAAGTTCTGTGAGGAGCTGGAGGCAGAGGGATGGGGGCAGGGTGAGAGGAGGGGCTCCCAGCTTTCCACCTCTCCTTTGCCCAAAACATCTTCATAGTTTTAACTGTTTTCTATTTTGGAACTATTTGTAAGATTAGTTTTAAAAATGTTTCATTGTTTAAAAAATAAAATGAAAAATTCAAATCTGGGTTAGGTGATATCTCAGATTCTTTCCAACTGCAATAGACTATGCTTATAAGGAGATTTTACAAGATAAAACATATGGGTTTTGGTGAAAATGTAGCACATACTTCCCTCCAAAAAGCCTGATTTAATAAAATTTATTTCTTTCCAGTAAAGGAAATTTGTCATAGGACTTACTAATGCAATTTAATTGTAAGCCTTTAAAGACTTATATACAGAACATTCACAAATTAGAAAAGCAGTCTTTTGTTGGACCACATGTTGAGATTTGGGGTTTTGAAGTATGTTTGCTGTCCACATGGGGCTGTTAGACTATGGGGCTAATAACTGTGGCTGCCTCCTCTTTTTTCCCCCCAGGGATAGCTCAGCACCTGGGATGTAGTAGGTGCTCAGTAAACGTTTATTGAAAGAAGACCTAAGGTGAAGTAGACCCTCACTGGGGCTGTGTCAGAATTCTTGGTGACAGGAAAAGAAAAAACTTCCTTTCAAAGAAAGAGTAGGTAGAGAAAAATCCAGAAATACAGATTAAGAGTTGACAATAGTCTTGGCTTACGGGTGGGTAAAAATGGTAGGGCTTGTCTGTAGGATGGTTCTCTGTGGGTTGGAATGAGCAGGATTTTGGAAGGCAAGATGTCTAAATTCCAGGCCTCCTGGAAAGCCACTTCTTTCCCCACACTGAAGCTGGTGGATTATCAAGTCAACCTTTTCCCCATCTCTCCTTGGAGGCTTCTTTAGTCTGGTATCTAATCCTTATATTTAAGGGCTTTGATAGGAAGGAACATGGGTAGCCACTGAAGTGAGCTATGTTCTCCAGCCTTCTGGAATTCCCTTCTAGACATGTGCAGCTGGCAACTGGAAGGATAGTCACGGTAGGAGTGACCTGACATGCCAGTCAGGAGACCCAGGCCCGAGTTCCAGGGTGTGACCTTAGGCAATTCAGCCATTACTGGGCTTCAATTTGCTCACATGTTAAAAGAAGAAATCAGACAAAAATACATCCTCAATTCCATTTCTTATTTAGGTTATTCCATTAAAATAGAATTGGTGGCACCCCAGGAGCAGTGCTATTGCCTGGAAGTCCCTCTCTCGGGGCTGCCACACTGAGTGAGGCTTTCACTTTACTTGTGCCTGTATGATGAGGTCCTGTACGAGCCTTTGGAGGGACACCTCCGATCTATACCACAACAAACATCATCAACATAGTGCAGCTCTCTGGCTAGACTGTCATTCTAAGGAAATGGAGGCTGAGCCATGTCAGATTTATGGAGAATGGTGTCAGAAAGATCCCGATGGATGCTGAGAATGCTCTCTTTGGACAGAAGCAGCAGAACTCAGGGCTGAAACTAACTCTTCCCCATTTATGGTCCTGAGGGCAGTTCTGGGCCTAGGAACAGAGCCAAATGCACTTCTCCAGTCCCTTCCATACCTGAAGTAGATGTCTCTTGAGCTACAGAGTTACCACCTTTTCTTTCTTAGCAATTTCACTTCCCCTGGCTGTAGAACCCGTTTTGCTTGCCTGTTGATGATGGAGTCCTTCTACTGTGTTGGGATTTGCATAGTTTATTTTTGTGAGTGACTAAGATAGAAAGAAGTAATTAAAAGCTTCATAAAACAGTCCATCAGCCACCTGCATGCAGAGCAGAATTGGAGTTTGGCTGTTCTTTGGCAAGAAAGATAGAGTCCTTCGGCTTTCCCTTGGGTCCATTCAGGCTTCTAGCCAAATTACTTGTGAAAACTTCTTGGCTATGGTCTAATGTTTTCCATTTGTATAAAAACAATAAATAAGTACCAGTGGTCTTGTCTGGCCACGCCAAAGAAGAATTTGTTGAGGATTTAAGACCCTGATTGCAATGGACATACTCAAATTTGGCTGAACAGTCAAATTGGAGGGTTTGGCTCAATTTAACCAGTTAAAATGTGGTGCGTAGCCCTTATGGAATGATTCTTGGAGAGGACTGGCGTTTGAGTGGATTGGAAATCCTCAGGTGTGTTTTAAAGATCTACAAAATAAGGCTTCCCTTTGTTTTAAATAGGTCAGACTCAAGGAGAGAGATGAAAAAGGCTATTAGTTCATCTATTTGGACATCGAATGTGTGCCCCAGAAGCATAGCAACAAAATAATTCATGTTTTAATATTTTCTATAAATAGCGAAATACTCCAAATGAGGGCTGATAATGTGACCAAGGGAAAAAACACATGATCATGAAATAAATGAAAGTCACAATTTTATGTCCTCTAAGCCCTTCTGCACTTAGGTGACATGGTGGGTGCATGCTTCTGATTCTTCTCCTGGCTTTTCAGGAAATCTCCTGGAAGAAGAGAGGACTCGTGTGTGGCACCTTCCTCTCCTATGGAGTTCTCGGATGGTGACTTGCAAGTGCCTCCTTCAGCCATCTGGTTCTCATTTTTATTTCTTCTTTATGAGCCCTCTGACTCATCTCCACCCAGACCTTTGGGTTTCCTGAAGGCATTGCTTCTCCTGACACGCACTCCACCCAGGTATCTCAACATGCTGTTGTCCCCCACAAGGAAGGGAAGAGAGAAAGGGGAACAGATTCACACAACCATCTGAGCCAGACTTGAAGAGCTTTTTCTTTGTTCCTCTTTGACTCTAACTCCATATCTATCAGTCCTGGGGTTTTGCCATTTCAAGCCCCCCAGGATCTCCCAGGGGCCTTCCTTCCTCCTCCATCTCTCCATCACTGTTGCTACTGTCTGAATTCGTTCTCTCTCCTGGACCATTGCAACCAGCTTCACACTGTCTCCCGAAGGCAATGGGGAAGATTTGGAAGCATTTTCATTGGGAAGTAACTCAACTGTATTCTTTTGCCAGAAAAATAACATCCAATGCAGTAGAGGAGTCCAAAGATGGAAGGAGGGGTGGTGGAGAGAAATCCATTACTAAGCTGTGTTAGTACAGTAGTTCTCCCTTATCTGTGGCTTTAGGTAAAATATGAAATGGAAAAAATCCAGAAATAGATAATTCATAAATGTTAAATAGCTTTATAATAGTATAATTTTATTATTAGCCATCATCAATTTCCTATTT
>CM053406.1:111823945-111838969 GCA_028644305.1 Xerus rutilus | reverse complement strand
GTAAAGATTTCTAGAGTGAAAATCACCCCAAGTTCATCAGGTGAGCTGTATCTACCCACTTTACAGAGATGAAGGAAAGACTAATTGCTAAGTGAAATGGAAGTATAGACTCTCTCTTCCTAGGTGGTCTACAGGGCTCACATAGGAGCTCCTGGTGGCATTGGCTTTACCGCCTGCCACAGACAATGGAGGCTGAATTGAAAGAGAGAACTCACCAAAATGGTAGCACACTGTGGTACAAGGAATCCTATAAAGTGAAGTCTTTTTTTCCCTAGAAAGACCAAATTGGGAGAGAAATAGATGGAGAGACCAGATAGTTATGAGCATTAACTCACTCACAAATCACATGCAAGGGTGAAGAAGCTGAGGAGGGGAAGGTAGGTAAAATTTAGGACTGTAAAAGAAAGTATCACAAACGATTTCTGACTTAGGATGGTTTAACTTCAGAGTTTCTTGACTTTATGATGGGACAAAAACTGACATGCATTCAGTAGGGAGCATACTTGGAATCTCAAATTTGGATCTTTTTTCTGGGCTGGCCACATGCCGTCTGATCCTCTCTCCAGATGCTGGGTGTCAGCAGGAACTGCAGCTCACATGGTAGGTTAAGAGTTTTCAGTGCATTTTCAAGTGATGATATTTTCAACTTAGCATGGCTTTGCCGGAATGTCAGGCCATCAGAAAGTTGAGGAGCATCTGTACCGAACACAGTAGTGTATAAAATGCTAAGGAGTTCAAATGTTTCAATGAGCAGTGACAATTCCATTGTAAATTATGGACTGGTGAAAAACAAGGTGTTTAAAGAATCTCTTGAAAGTAGCATAAAGAGGTGTTTCACTTTTTCCTAAAGTGATCTCTGTGCCAGCCTTGGGATGCTAGGTCAACCTGACCAGAAGGCTTTTGATTTATTGCATATGGTGACTCTTGGTGTATGAGGGGCAGTGCTCACGGGCCAGTTTGCGATGTACTGATATCGGACATAAACAACATGCTGGTGTTAAAAGAGCCCGAGAAACACAATATCTCCCTGGATAGAACTGAGAGACTTCCTGTGGCACAAGCAAGCCCAGACACCTGGGGCAGGGGCTGGTGGGGAGCTGCAGTTCAAATGCAGTAATAGCTGTTTTTAAAATGATCTACTCTTAAGTCTTTGAGTGCAATGGCTGATTATTGGGTCAACAAACATGAAAAGCTTTGTTATCAGCCCAAGTTTGAACCAGAAGCAACATGTCTTTCATGAGCATTTAGGATGAAAGATGTAAAGATCCTTAAAAAGTTGATATTAGTGAGTAACATTGGAGGGTCTTCATTAGGCGAGTTTTGCCCTAAGAGAAAAGTAAGGCAGGAAAATCTGTGAAATACCCTTGATCTTTCTTCAAGTTGCAGTCTCTGTATTACTACCTTCATGTCTCCATTGCAAGAAGGGGAGGGTGGGTTTCCAACAAGACTTTCAAGTCGTAGATTACTAAGACTGGATATGATGTGGCGGAGTGGATGATGGCTTAGGAATACTTTTTTGAGTGATTTCGACTATATCATCTCCTTTCCTGAAGTCCTTAAAATCCATTAGTAGCTTTCTATTACCTCCAGAATGGGCAATCTCCTTGTCAGGACACACAATGCCCATTGCTACAGGCACTTTGAGCTGCTTCCAGTTCTGCAAATGCTCCACATTCTCCCACACCCTCGCTCCTTCTCTTACTTTCTTGGCACAGAAATTAACCCAGGGGTGCTTAACCACAGAGCCACATTCCTGCCCTTTTTAATTTAGAAACAGGATCTTGCTAAGTTGTTTGGGGCCTCACTAAGTTATTGAGGCTGGCTTTGAACTCACAATCCTCCTGCCTCAGCCTCCAGAGCCACTGGGATTATAGGTACGTGCCACCTTGCCAGGCTCCACATTCTCTTATAATGCCACACCCTTGCAATGCTGTTTCCTCATTTTGGAACCATATGCACCTCAGTGAGACACTACCCTCAACAATCTTTGGATCAGATTCTCCTTTGCCCTCTGTGCTTGACTTTATCACAGCACACCTCATGTTCTATTTAAATGACCTCCCAACTGCACCATGAGATCCCAGAGGCCAAGCGGTAGGTTCTCTGTCATAAGCATCCCTGAGTTCACAGTGCCTAGCCCCATACCAGGCACACATTTAGTAACTCCTAGATGATTTCTTAATGATTAAATGGATGAATTTCAGCAGATGATGAACGACAGGGATTTTTTCAACAAAGGCACATCCCATATTTTCTCTGCTACAAGATAAATGCTGCATAGAAGCAGTTAACGGTCACTTTATAACAGAGCAGCATAAAGATATATACATTCAGCCTTCTGGGTCTCTGGATTCCATGCCCACTAATTCAACCAACTATGGATGGAAAAAATATATATATTTTAAATTACATATCAAGAACAGACTTTTTTGGTCATTATTCCTTAAACGATACAGTGTAATGGCTATTTATACAGCATTTACATTGTATTGGGTATTATAAGTAATCTACAGATGATTTAAAGCATATGGAGGTGTTCATGCATTATATGTAAATACAACACCATTTTATATAAGGAACTTGGGCATTCCAGGGTTCTGGTGTCCACGAGGGGGCCACTGCAGACACGGAGGGACAACGATTCCAAACCCCATGGTTTTAAGACAAATGAAAAGAAAAAGTAATATCAGAAGTGGTTCATACACTTCAGAAAAAGGAAGGGGGGGAGAGAGGGAGGGAGGAGAAGAGGAAGGGAAGGCTTTTCCTCTGAATCTCTACTGCAGGTGAAAGTGGAGAGATTTTTTACAGTTTGTTCTGAGGCTTGGTCCATAAACAAAAAGAAGAAAGTAACTGAGGCATATGGTAGGCAATAGAAAGTGGAACATTCTTTAGTTCCCAACCAGTCCCAAGACAAGATTTGTGTTTCCACCAGAAACCTTTCCTAAAGAGGCTGAAGGCGTAGGAAAGCTGCATTAACCAATGGAAACCAAACCTAACCCAACACGAAGGGCCTGAGTCAATTTATGTCCCAACACCTCCCCAACACTGCCCTTTGATGTTTTAGAAATGAATAAGCTTTCTCATTCGTCAGATGGACTTAATGTGCCTCACAGGTGTTGATGCCTTTCTTGGAAAACATCACTTTTCTGTTTCCTCCCTTGCTGTGGAAAGATCTGGGGAGAGGAGTGCTCCACCACCCACCACCGGCAGGCCCTCCCAGGATGTGGGGGAGACATCAGGTGAGTGGCAGGTGCAGAGGCCCTGGCCAGGGCCTCACAGCTGGGAGAGTATTCCCTCCTGGCAGGGCAGGCTGTCTCTACTTGCTTCTGGATGAGATTGCTCATCAAGCGCGGCTGGGGATTTTGGCAGCCTGCAGCTGTGTTTAAGAGTGCATTTGCTTTATCTACCACATCCTTTGAGGATTTCATCGCAGGCCATTTTATCTACTTTAATGAATGCTCTGGCAGTTTCTGAATACAGGGCTGTGTCTGCATG
The DNA here is from genome assembly GCA_028644305.1 of Xerus rutilus. Lineage (NCBI taxonomy): Eukaryota > Metazoa > Chordata > Mammalia > Rodentia > Sciuridae > Xerus > Xerus rutilus. Next base: position 111,835,474 of record CM053406.1, on the reverse strand, counting down.
CCCTGAATGTGATTACTGTCCTCATTGTTGGGGTTGAATATATATATCCACCTATCCTTTAGTCATGTCTTTTCATAGTATGGATCCTCCAGTTCTTCCCCAAACAAGGAAGGAAAAAAATTATAGAGGGGCTAAAAATCAAATTTTACAAAATTACTTAATGAACTAGGAAAATATGGAATATAAAGTAGGAAAATCTGGTTGCAAAACAGTTTGAACACATTACTACATATGTACATGTATATGATTTTGAAAATAATCTAATAAGGTGCATATTTATTATTGATAATGTTTATTCCTAGAGTGGAGTGAAGAGGCATTTTTGCAGTATTTCTTACCTCTAACTCCTGTCTCCATCCCTGGTAACCAGAAGTCTGTTTGGGCTCTTCTTTGAACATGATATGCCCCAGGATCCCCTCTGCCTTTCCCCCATCCTGATAAATACATCCACAAACAGACCAGAGACCTCATAGCAAATCCAAGGATGGACATCCATAAACAGATAAAAGATAACTAAACATGGCGAGGTGCTAAGCAACTCAGTAAGACCCTATCTCTACATAAAACACAAAACAGGGCTGGGGATGTGGCTCAGTGGTCGAGTGCCCCTGAGTTCAATCTCCAGTACCAAAAAAAAAAAAAAAAAAAACTAAACAGAAACAGTCCAGAAATTCTAGGACATACAGCCACACACAGTGAAATTTTAATTGTTTCCCCTGACTGGAGCTATAGTTTGTTGCAGCTGATCTGCATCAGGGAGAGAGGATCACACTGCCTACTGCTAGCCTGAGAAGTAAGTCCCCTGCCAGCTACCCAGTTCCCCTCCCCAGAGACAATCTACTTTATCCATGCACACATGTACATTTCCTTCTTTACATAAATGATCATATTCTGTAAGTGTGGTTCTCCTGTGATTTTTCTCCCTTCATTATGGATATTGGAGATGATTCCCTACTAGAATATACAAACCTGATAAGTTAAACCTCTGATAAGTGGATGCTGATCCATAAGGGAGGAGGGCATGGGAAGAATGGAGGAACTTTGGGCAAAGGGGGAAGATGTGGAAGGGGGAATGGGGGCAGGAAAGATGGTGGAATGAGATGGACATCATTACCCTAGGTGCAGGTCTGACTGCACATGTGGTGTGACTCTATATCATGTACGACCAGAGAAATGAAAAGTTGTGCTCTATTTGTGTACAATGAATCACAATGCATTCTTCTGTTATATATACCTTATTTGAATAAAAAAATAATACACAAACCTGCTTCATTCATTTTGAGGACTTCATGGATGTATTTTTCTGCCCAATTTTAATAAATTCTCAGCCAACTTCCTCAATTAAAACAGGCCCAAAACATCCCCAGAGTAATCCCTTCACATCCCAGATAGGACAGAGCCTGCCTGCTGCTCTTTATCTCATTAGATAGATACTTTCTTTGCCACTTAATATGGTTAGACATGTTTTAAACTTGGTGAAAAGTTGGATTCCTCATTTTTTCATATACGTGCTTAAAGCAGAACAGCCTATGTCTGGCGTGGGATCAACTCATTCTGGCTCACTGGGTTATATTTTATCAAGTTTTTCTCCTCTAAGGAGTTATGCTAGAAATGATCAATTGGACACAGGTTGGATTAGAGAAAATGTCGATCAAACATGTCAATCAAACACTTGTAGTAGATATCCATTCCCTTTCTGTGGCTATGCCCCAGAGTTCACATCCTAAATGCTGTGGCACTGGATTTCAGGATCATCGAATGCCTTCTTCTTGAAGTTTCCTTTCTTAAGTTCTCACAGGGACAACTGGGAAATGCTTTTTGTGAAAAAAGACTCTTTGTCTAATTTTTAAAAACAAGCTCATAAATCCATTCAGTTGTAACAGAATTATATCCTGCCTGGTTCATTATAGTTCATTCTGAATGTGAGCTGCCAGAGGTAATGGACGTGTCTAACTCACAATTTTTCACTTTGAATCTAAGAAGTGCTTTAAATATTAGCCCTGGCCATATGTTCAGGGCATCTTTAGAAGACATATTCATGTGGAACATCATTTGTAGTAGATCTGTGGCTTTCAGGTAGGCCGGGAAGCACATGTTCAGGATATAAACCTCCTTCCCTTTTCAGAGTGCTGTCTATTATTCGTCTTTCTAACTCTGATTGCCTCTCAATAGTGTTCGATGATCTCCCCTGCCTGCATGAATATCTTTCCTTCCTTCTTCAAGAGCTGGCAAAGTGTATCTCGACTTAGCTCCTGTTTCCTTTGGTGTTATTTTAAGTTATTGTTTCGGTGCCAGCTTCCTTTACTAAGCTGCATATACACCTTGGGAACAATAGCTGGGTGTCTGGAGCCCTCATTCACAGAGCAGAAGATCAGTCAATGTCTACAGGGTAAAAAATAATTATCAGACATTCAGATTCTCTGATAGTTAATTGTAGAGTGTTTACTACATACATATCAGGCATCATCTAGAAAATTTTACATGACTTATCTCATAATTGTCACAATACCCTTTATGTAATAAGCATTTTTATCATGTCCATTTTATAAAGACACAAAATGAATCTAGCTTCAGAAGATGTGTTCTTACACATTAAGGTATCTATTTCTTAATGAGCTCCAAACTCTAAAATTGATAAGAACGCAATCATCAACATTGAAGTTAATTAATTTGTAAGGTAGATGATGTCAACAGCCTACTAACTGGGCTTCTCGCTTTTATCCTTTAGGGTCTGTTTCCAAAGCCAGTGGAGGGGCTGGGGTTGTGGCTCAGTGGTAGAGCACTTGCCTAGCATATGTGAGGTGCTGGGTTTGATTCTCAGCACTACATACAAATAAATAAAATAAAGATTCATCAACAGCTAATAAAAATTTCTTTTAAAAAGCCAGTGGAATTAAAACCCAAATCAGTTCTTGGACCAAAATTTTCTGGTAGGTTCTCATCTCACTAGAGTAAAAGTCCAAGTTCTCACAATAACCCATGAAGCTGAGCAGTATCTTCTCCCAGCTCCAGACCTCTCTGACCTTCATTCTCCCCTCTGTCCTTTCCTCGTGAACGCAAGCCATGTTCTTCTAACAAGTTGGACATGTTTCTGCCTCCAGCCTCTTTCCATTGATCTTCCCCTTGTTTGAAACTTTTTATACAGATATTTCTCATCTTTTTCATCTTGTTGTTTAAAAGGGCTCCTCTAAGTCTGCTGTCCATGATGGGCTTGTACCAGACTAGCCCATCCCCTGTAACAATTAGGAAACTAGACAGTATATGTGATAAGATAGTCTTCAGGTGATGGAAAATAAATAGCACCATGCTGTGATACCTCAGGGAGATGGGCATGAACAGGTTGTCCAGGTGTGTGCCTGAGGTCTGAGTTCCATAGCGCACTGTAAAACAGCTGAGCCAAATAAAGCCAAAGAGTCAGGGATTAGAGTTCATAGCAACTGAAATGTCTGGAGTGTGTGCAGGCAGAGGCACTAAGTCTGTGTATGTGTGTGGGGACCTCCCCTCTGAGTCCACAAGCAGGCCACCCAAGGCTTACCCCATGCCAGCTACTATGGGATTGAGATTGAAACAGATAAAATAGACATTGATAGTTTGGAGGGTAAATATATAAGTACTTAAATTTAAATTAACAAAAATAAGTAAAATTTAAAATTCCTGTCATACTGATCACATCCAAGTGTTCAATAGCCACATGTGAGAAGTGGTTGTGGGCACAGGGCATCTTCATCAGGGCAAGAGGTCCTGTTGAGCAGTATCCAGTATTCAATTATAAATCACTAGACATGTAAACCAACAAATCAGGATAATAAAAAAAAGCATTCAAAAAATAAGCAAGAAAGCAAAAACCAACATTAGATCTACAACAGATCAAATGGTGGACTTTGGAAATACAAGACTATAACACCTACATGTTTTGTCCAAGTAATTAAAGTAGATTCATTAATTAAAAGATGGTCCGAATGTGTAAAGAGATAAGGCATTTTTTTAAAGCAGAGAAATGAGAACCATAAAAAGAAACAAATGGAAATTCTAGAATTGTGCAATGCCTGAAGTGAATCATTCACTGGAGGAGCTCACCAGCAGAGTGGAGATGTGGGAGATAGTGGAGCTGGAGACAGATCAGTAGAAATGATCAAAGCTGAGGAACAGAGAGAAAAAATATTAGGGAAAAATGAACAGAGGGTTGAAGAGCTGCAGACCAATATCAAACAATCTAACATATGTGTGATTGGTGTTCCAGAAAGAGAAGAAAGTGAGAGCAGACAAAGGGTCTGAAGAAATAGTAGCCAAGAATTTCCCACATTCTTAAACAAATGGTTTAAAAAATTGAAGAAGCCCAAGCAGGATGGAGATAAAGAAAACCCATCGAAAATGAGCTAATAAATACCCAAGGTGAAGACAAAATCCTGAGAGTAGCCAGAGAAAAAACACACAGTAGAGGCCAGACACAAAGAAACAACATCTCCCCAGGGCTGAATCAAACAACCTGCCCACACAGATTTCTTCATTGAGCAAAAAGTTGTCTTCCAATTAAAGGCAAAATAAAGACATTTCCAGATAAGCAAAATCTGAGATGATTCATGACCAGTAGATCTGAACTATAAGAAGTGCTAATGGATGCTTTTCCTTTAGCAAATAATACCAGATAGAAACCACAGAAAGAATGAAGAGTAGGAAAAATAACAACAGAATAAATAAATGACAGTGTATTTGTACAAGGGACTACTGCTCAGTTATACAAAAAAAAGTAGCTAATGATGAATGTGATCACAAGGCTCAAGGTGACTATGAGCTCCGCAAGTCCTGTAGGATTCCATTCGTGTGAAACTCTAAAATAGGAAGCGCTAATCTGCAGTGAAGGAAATCATATCCTTGGTGGCTTGGGTTGGGAGTAGGAGATTGAGTGTAAAAGGGTAAAGAGGAGCTTTCTGGGGAGATGGAAATTTTCTATAGATTGATCAGAGTAGTGAATGCATACATATGTCAAAAGTCATCCACCAGCTGGGTGTGGTGGCATATGCCTGTAATCCCAGGGGTTTGGGAGGTGGAGGCAGAAGGGTCAAAAGTTCAAAATCAGCCTAAGCAACTCAGCAACTTAGTGAGACCCTGGCTCAAAATAAAAATAAAAAGGGCCTGGGGATGTGGCTCAGTGGTCAAGTACCCCTGGGTTCAATCCCCGGTATAAACAAAAACAAAAACCTGTGCACTTCAAAGGTATAAATTTTACAGCACATTATAATACTGTTTTTATAAAACCTGAAAGAAGTTATCTTCTTCTTTCTATCTTCTTTAAGTCTTTCCCCTAAGTAGCCTATTTAAAGCTATAGCCAAATAGTTCTTATCTTTAATCTTTCCCTTGTACATATGTTTTAGCACACTAGATAATTATCTTGTTTTATCTTTCCTTCTAGAATGTGGCTTCCATGTGAGCAAGTATTATTGCCTGCCATGCTCATTTGCTGCGAACCCTATCACATGCCTGATACATAATATGTGCTCAACAACTCTTACATGAGTACACAAACGAAGGAATACATGAATGAAATTTGCTCTCTTTAAAGATCGAGTGGACAAGCTAAAATGACACAAGGCTAACATGTTGTGAAAGTGGAGACGCCAAATTTTAGTCTAACTCAGGCAAGAAACTTGAGTAAAAAAAGATATTGTTCATAAACTAGATATAGGAGCCAGAAGCTGGCATCCGTGTTAGCTATGCTGGCAAGGTTCTGAGATGAACTGTAGATGTTTACTATGAATACACCCACAGATATCTTTACTTCACTCATTAAAGATAGAGGGATACAAGGGAGTTGGGGTAATAAAGGGGAGAGAGGAGCTGGCAGGAGAAGGGTGAGCTGTCTGCTATCCATCATCTAGCAACTTACCACTCCGAGGCCCTTTTTTGGTTCTTTCATTGAATTAGTAAATACAGACTCTTAGAAGAGTGATCTCATGACATTCTAGTCTAACACATCTCTGGCTACAAAAATATCTGAGATGCACTTATATTCGATTATGAATATTGTCAGAGTTAAGTGTCTCATTTAGCATCGGATTACAGACAGTTGGAAAAAAATCCACCTGGGCCGTTCTATCAGAAGATCCACCCTACTGGAGATGTTTATCTGGGAGAGGGAAGACACAGTCCGAGAGGCTCAGAAGGTGGACGAGAGAGCAGCAGTACCCCATAGAAACACTCCTGCGCTTCCTAAGTGTCACGCCTTCCCAAAGGAAAGAGCAATGTGAATTCAGGTTTCCAGGTGACAGAATGTGTATTCCCAGAAAATAATTGATGGAATAAGATTCCAGCCTAGAAAGCCACACGGATGACTCTGGAGAGTGCTACCTCACTGCCACCTCCTCCAAGGAAAACTGATCTCTCCTGCACAATCCAACATGGGGCCCATTCTTCCTGGGACTGTGCCCTGACTCCTAGCCAGTCCTATGCTCCCTCCCATCTCCTTAACGCTACCATGAGTATCAACCCATGTAGTTCTGAAGTTCAGGAAAAAGATACCCTGTCTTTGTATTTTTACTATTTAAAAAAAACAAACCCTTTTTTCATCCTTCTTTGGTTTCCACTATTTTTCACTATTCCCTCCTCCCCACCCTCTACATTAGAGTATTAAAAAAAAAAAACAAAACCCTGAGAACTGGGTCACAGGGGTGGAAGAAGAGTGGGAGTATTCATGCTTTTCATTCCAAGTCCTTCTGGCTTCTAGAATTATAAATGCCAGGAGTCAGCCCTTTCGGTGCAAAGGAAAGGAATCTGGGGGATTCTTGTGGAAGGAGAGAAGATACTAATGAGGAAAGTGATTTTCATAAAAGATCTTCTTGTCTGCAATACGGTGACTAAGAAGGAGGCTTGGAAAGAGGGGTCAGGGTCCGCAGGATGGGAAGGGGGTGAGAGTGAATTATACAAACTGGAAGATTCTGAGGGAAGAGAGGGAGAAGCAATCCACCCATGAGAAAATTTCAGACTTCACAGGCAGGAACTGGGAGGAGGATGAGAGGTGGAGAAGATGGGCTGATTAATACTTTGAACCTCAGCCATGAAAATTGAGTAACAAGAGGCCATGGTGTCTGTGACTTATTTTGCATGTAAGTTGTGTGTAGCTTTGGACAGTGAGAGGGGATTTCAGGGTCTCAAGTTACTCGTGTGTGCAGCTACCTTGGTGTACGAGGATGAGCTGGAGAATCGAATACTAAGATAGCAGATGTGGTGCGTGTGGTGTGTGTGTGCACACGTGTGCTTGTGAGCGTGCTGCATCTAAAGATGCTAAAGGAGAATCCCTCCCCCTGCCAACTTTAGCTGCTCCTGTGGAGCCAGGGCCTGCCCCCTCCCCCCATGTCATGCAACACTGGACCGTGGCCACCTTTCCAGTTGAACCTCAAATTGTCCAAGAGGGATCCTGCTTTTAGTCCTTCTGTCCCCTGGTCCCAGAGACTTCCTGAAGGGGGGATTATCTTCTCATCCATAGGCCTTTCCCCTGAGTGGAAAGTCACAGTAGGACATGCATTGTGTCATAAATCTCAGCAGGGAATAAATGGAGTAGCAGGAGTGAAAGCGGAGATCAAAAGGCCAGGGGGCATGATAGATGGGGCATCAACAATTACCAGGTTCGTCTGCTAGCACCTCCCTCTTGTTCATGCCCTGCGGTTCCACTGGCCTCCTTGCTATTCCTCAAACACCTCTGCACCTGCCTTCTTGGCCTGAAGGCTTTCATCCTGCACCTCCAGGGACTTGGAGATCTCCTTATCTAAATTGTCTCTTGCACCACATCACCCACTTTAATCTTTTTTTTATGGCGCTTATTACTACCTGACCCTATCTAGTGCATCCTTTGTGTTTCCTACAAGGGAGTTTTCTGCAGTAGGTACTGGTTTAGCAGACTGCCCTAGCCCTACTATTTCTCTATAACCATGAGGAGAGCCTTTAAAACAGCAAAGAATGAGGGAGACCAGTGTTAACAAAGACCCACCCAGAAGAGCAATGCTTTTTATTAAGGAAGTAAATATCTGAGGGTTTGCTTTTGTTGTGTGGTTCTAAGAAGGCTCAGAGGCCCCCAGGTGAGTTCAAAGTCCCCTCTGTTTACCGGTTGGAATAAATCTTATTATAATGGACACACTAGAATTCGCAGACAGAGAGGGTTTGGCTCTTTCTTTGACCCATCTCCATAGAGATGGTCATCTGTTTGCAGCTGGCCTGGACTCTGGTGGGGGGGGGGCGGTTAGGGCTGGGTGCACAGAAGTTTAAGATACTTTCAAGGATCCCTGGCTTGCTTTGATCACGGGCCAGTAGCTGCTGCAGGTGGCAGCCCTGAGTTTGTGCTCAGCAGGGTCCTAGCACTTGGGTGCCCATGTGGAGCGGGTGTGAAAACTTCTTTCCGTGGAGCCCAGGCTCAGCCAGCAGCCAGCCAGGAGCTCCTTAGTCAGGGCCAGCCCCATGGCCTCCTTGGGGAGGGCCCTCCCAATTCCTACTGTGCCCAAGGGCTCTTGCACAGCTCACCCAGCCTGCTCTGCTTGGTCCCCACTTCTCAACTCCTTAGCCCCATTTTGGGACCCTCCTGCTTCCACTAAAAGAGCAAGGACCAGGACCACTGGGGTAAAAAGATTCAATGCCAGGCCATTTATCTTATCTTTATAAGCTGCAATTTGGGGCAAGTCACTTCTTGATACTCCCATTTCTGTATTGGTAAATATTGGATAAATTCCCTGACTTAGCTCAAAGCATCTCTTGGTTCCAAAAAGACAAGGAACAGTTTATACCCTGGTCTTACGAATGGTCGGTTCCCAGTTCTTTGGGAGCTAGCCCAGGCAATACATTGTGATGTGACCAACAGCAGACTCACTGACAATCAGCTTCCACACCCAAAAGATCCAAGGCATTCACCATTTGGCAGTGACTTCATTTACATCCAAGCTTTGCCTATATCCAGGCTTAAGACATTGTTGAAGATGAGGGTGTTGGCATCAGGCTGAGCTCTAGAGCAACAGCCTGAAGGAGAAGGGGCTTTGAACACTTGAATCACTATTTTGACAATTGTCCCCTTGGCCCATGCGCAAGGCTGGCTCAATTACATACAAAGTCTCATAATGTGGGCGTGGCCAAATGTGGCCCCAGAGGCCACTATCACTGTTACACAACTAATTATTTTGCAAGTCTTGCCTCAGCAAAACTCTGTTTTTCTCTTGGTTTTGTTTGTCTTTCAAACACCCCATTTGTAAATTGCAGACCTGGGCAACCCCAAACAGAGGTCTCGTCATCAGGCTTTGGCAATTTCCTCTCCGACTGTGGGAACAGAAATACAGACTCACGGGCACAGTGTGGGTGGGATCATGGAGGTCAGGGGGCCTAGCCTCCTGTCAGGATCCTCAGCCAGTCAACACAATCATTGGTTTATGGAACCCCCTACTTGGTGCCAGATGCTATGGTAGGTGCTGGAGGGACTTGGCCAAAAAACTGAGCAAGACCTTGTTTCTAATCTCACAGAGGCATGTCGATAAGTAATTGGGATACATCTATAAATACAGTCTAGTTGTACACTCAGCGGGGTTAGGAGCCTAAGGGACAGAATGTCACCCAGGCTTGGGGAGTCAGAAGGCTTCTTGAGAGAGGTGGAATCTTTCCTCCAGCCCCATCTTTCCTGAGGTATAACTGACAAAATATTCTGCATATTTAAGGTGCACGACCTGATGGATTGATGTATGTGTACATTATGGAATAATCATTGCGCGAGCCAATTAGCATATCCGTCACCTTGCATGGTGACCATTTGACTTTGAGAAGTGGAGCTTTGCAGAGGAAAAAAGGAGTGAGCTAGAAGGAAGTACAGATGGGGAAGGAAGGCGTTCCAGGAAGAACTCACAACACGTGTGTGCGAGGGCGGGAGGTGAGAAAAGAAGGATGGGACAAGGGAAGGGAAGGACCAGTGAGGGAGCCGGCCAGGGTCAAGGGATGTCCTTGAGCTCAGTGCTTATTTAGAGAACTGCCAGGATCCTCCAGCCTGAAGTGAGAAGTTCAAGGTGAGGGGTGGTGGGAGTGAGGCTGCGGCAGGCCCAGCCAGGAGGAGCCCCGCCAAGGAGTTGGGACTTCCTCCTGAAGTTCAGCGATGCCACTTCCAAACATGGCACCTTGGCCTTTTAAGAAAACAGCAGAAGGAGGAAAGTCGCTCTCACCTTCCCCAACTCCGAAGCAGGTTCTAAGATCCTTATGTGAAAGATGCTCTCCTTGAAGCTGGAGGAGGAAAACATCCTTATCTCTGAAGACCCAGGGACACAGCAGACATTGCTGAGGGTCCCAAGTTCACTGCCATCAGTTCCCCTTTTCTCCTCACACTCCTCCGTGCCTCTCCACTCTCCCTCACACCGAAGCATGAACATACACAAGTTTTCCTGTTTCTCCATTTCCTTTCCAAGGCTCTATGTCAGGGAAAACATATCAAATGAATATGCATGACTTTTTCTTGTTGCTGGCTTTTGTCCTCAGGACCTCAGGCATGAACCTAGCAAGGAGTAAAAAAAATGAGAACTTTTCCTGCCCCGAAGACAGCAAGGAGATGCTGCGGGTAGTGAACAGCACAGCCGTTAGAGAATGCTAGGCGAGTCCTCAGGCTTCTTCGGGGGTCCCATCGGCAGACAGTTCGTTCCACTGTGATGCAGGTGAAATGGCCAGCAAAATGTGTGTTCAAACAAAGCCTAAAGCTGCCTGCATGAGGACAGGCATGGTCCCCGCGGTTCCAAGAGCAATGTTCTCCATGTCTGCACACTCTCCCCGACCATTCCACTTCTTCTTCTTCAGGCTTGACAAGCTCAGCCCCCTATGGATGTAGGAGGGCTTCTCCTGGGAAGCATGGAGTTTGAAAAACCCAGCTTTCTCCCTCTTACCTCTCTTCTAGAGAAGTGAGTTGTCTACATCACAGAGGTGCCACAGTGAGCGTACCTTGCTTTGCCTTTTCACCATTTGCCTGTGGCATTTGCCTGTGATTAGCTCCCTTCCCTGTTGCCTCTTAGCTGCCCAACACTTTCTCTGTTCTTTCCTCTCCGCCCCGGAGCATCCTCTTTACATGTCGCTTGTTTTGCTAAGCTTCACGTCCAGTTACCAGGGTTCTTTTTACAACATCTTGCTCTGAACCTATGTAAATCTTAAGCCAAATTAGCAACATGATAAGAAGAACTCCCCCAGAGTCACAAAGACCTGGACTGGAAACGTGGCTCAGCTGATTAATATCTGTGGGACTTCCGGCAAGTGACTTAACTTCTCTGAGCTTCTGTTTCTTCATATGTATAATGCTTACAACTCCTAGCTTTCCAGGCTGTGAAGCTCTTTAGGTAATGTCTTTAGTATTGTAGGACAATTCCAACTTTCCCACTGAAGGTTTGATATTTGATCCTGGCAATAGACAGATTAACAGGAGCAAAGGCATGAGACATTTATTTAATCATGATTTTTTAAAATAAATATCTTTTAGTTGTTGATGGACTTTTTATTAATTTATTTATATGTGGTGCTGAGAACTGAATCCAGTG
>CM053406.1:111797403-111823445 GCA_028644305.1 Xerus rutilus | reverse complement strand
TCTGAAAATTAGCCACAAGGTATAACTTTACCCCTGACTTAACAGAGAACTTGAAGAAGAAAGCAAGCAGCTCTGTCAGAACTTGCCGAGCAACTGCACAATACTGTGTTTGAACAAAGCGGAGTTGGCCTGCCTGTGAATTACAGGAAGAAAAGGAAGGAAGAAAAAGAAAGGGCTTCAGGGCTATTTATTCTTTTTCTATGGGATGCATTGAAGAAAAGACCAAATCATAAGTCACAGACCCAGCTAGAAAACGTAGAGCCAACCAAAGCATGGGGTCATAAGTCACCCACCCGCAACTTTCAGGAGCTCTGCATCTGGGAGCACATTCAAAGGCAGGACAGGATTCTGATGGAGTCCCCTTGGCTCTGGGCTTCTGCAAGCTTCATCTAAATGTCATGTGTGTCTTAAAAACCAGAACCGACAGTGATGGCCTTGGGGTCATGCAGCCCAGTGTTTCAGGGTGAAAGAGTACTCAGATCTCTGTTGGTGGGGATGGAGAAAGAAATGGGGCCATGAACAGTAGACAGAACCATTAATTCTCCTGTAGTGGATTGTGGCTTCGTTAAGTACCTTTAAGACTACCTGGACATCTGCTGTTCTCACTTACCCAGCATCTGTTCTACCCCTGCTTTTAGGAATTGTGTTCTGACTTCCTCTTGGGAACTCAGCTTTCCTTATTCTCTGTCCCTGATTGTAGGTGTGGGCACATGACCACAGCCTGGCCAATCAGGGTATTTCATTGTCCTGGAGGCAGTAATGGATTTAGGGATGGGCAAATGTCACAAGTCAGCCCAAAGAGGTTTTGTCAAGGGGGAAAAAAAATAACTGTAGTATTGGTTCAGGGCACTTAAAATGGTTAAGAGGCTACTGTCAATCAAATCTCAGACATGTCTGCTGCTGAACCTTAGGACTGGGCCAGTCATACACGAAAGCTGACCTTCGAAACAACACTAATCTCTGCTGACCTTGTATACAGCAGACCTCACCCTACCCAGAGACTGAGGCTGTACCCAGTCCTTTTCTTAAAATCAGCATCACTTCTGCCAGCACCAATCGTAAGTCCTGACTAACAAATGATGTCATTACCAGCCCCCTTGTGGCTTAAAGCTATAAACGCAGCTGCCATTTTGCAAAACCTCAGAGCACATTCTCAAGGCTGCAGGAATCCGTGCTGGCCTGCACTGTGATCCTGCTTAGCCCAATTTCATACCATTTTCTTTTTACTTGACTAGACTGAATTTATCTTAGATTACAGGTTGATCCTAAGAACTTCTGCGAAAGCTATTGGGACCAAGATGAAGTCAGCTGGGTTGCTGAGAGGACTGGGGGCATGTAGAATTCCTGGCCATCTTGCTATCATGGGGAGAGGGAATAGAGGAAAGAGTGCCAATGAGACTGAGCCCTTGTATCCAGCTGCAACAGAAGCTTTTTTTCTGTTACATGAACCAATATACTTCCTCCTTTGGTTTACTTAAGCCTTTGGAAGTTAAGTGTCTTTTACTGGCAACTTAAAGGGTTACACCACACAGATCTTGGTAAGATGCAATAGGTACAATGGCCATATATCATGGAAATTTAGAGAAGCCAGAGAGAAGATGTGATTTTTAAGCATATGGCGTATTGGAACTGAAAACTTGTAAGATAGAGATGACATGAACACAGGAATAGAGTACTAGGAGTATCTTGGAAACATAAAATGACGGTATTATTCCTTTAGATCCTGCTGGAGTGAAGGAATAGAAACAAAGTTGTTAGAAAGAAAACCACAATGATCTGATTCTTCTTGCAGTAGTCTGGCATCATAAAGACCTGTCCCCAAAGCAAGAACTGTGGGTGAGTACAGGCTCTGAACTAGGGAGACCAACTCTTCCTAGTTTTTTTGAGACTGTCCCTTTTTAATACTGAATGTCCCTTGCCTTGGGAACCCCTTAGTCCCTGGCAAATCTGGATGGTCATTCATGTGCTTTTCTAGACTGATCAGGTCATTTTACTTTTTTGAACCTCAGTTTCTTCATTAGTAAATAGGGTGTATGTGGCAGGAGGTGGGGGCAGTGGCAGAACCAGCTGCAGGTTTTTCTGAAGGGCCACCGCAGCCACTCCAGAAGGGGAAAGCACTGAGCACCCTCTTCTGCTGCTGCCAGAGGAGTTTTTTCTGTATGTTTTAAAAATAAGGATCTACCTAGATTTGCTGGTGGGAGGTGGGTGGGGGCTGCCCACTGAGGGACCTCCTCTAGAATTCCATGGTTTCTTTTCCTTGTTAAGAGGAAAATGACTCTTATAAGACCAGTGTTCCCGCACCTGGCTGCTCCTAAGTGCCACTGAGGAGCTTTAAAACTGTGTATATTCTTGGCTACCACACCTGGAGGTTTTGGCTCCACTGGAATTGGGTGGAGCTTGGGACCTATTTTTTGTTTAATCTTTGCAGGTGATGTACATATAAATTATTCACAAATGTCAGTATGTTAATGATGATTAATTATAAATTACTTTCCACATACTTCACAAATGGTCAAGACATCATTGTTCCAGAAGCCATGTTCCAGAACATCTCAAACTTTCCACGCATCAGGAAATCTCCTTAAAACACAGACTACTGGGCCAAATCTCCAGGGTTTCTATTACAGTAGGCCTTTGAAGGGCCCAGAAATTTGCATTTCTAAAACACTTCCAGGAGGGTATTGGCTACATTCAGGAGCATCATTTTATACCACCAACTCCAGTCACTTGCCTGGTCTCTTTAAATTCTGTTCTCACTGTACCCTCCCCCTCTTTCACTCCCCCACGCCATAGCACTTAGCAAATTACTGATGAATAAATGAGTAGATAAAGGTGTTATAGGCTTCAGTGATAGCCAACTTTCTTTTTTTAATTAACATTGAAATAAAAATTGTAATTGCTAAGTAATGATCATGTATTTGTGGGGTACAACGTGGCATTCTGATGCACATATACAACATGAAATGATCACAGATCAAGGTAGTTGGTATTTCCATCGCCTCGAACATTTATCATTTCTTTTCTACTGATTTTCTAAAGAATCTTATGACCTATACCCTTTAGCATGTAAGAAAGATTTCTACTGGCTATCTAAGGGATATTGTCTCATGGAACTATGGTTGAGGACATGGGTGGGAACAACAGGATTTCCTGCTCTTGGCTTTAGGGACTTTGTGCTGAATACATAGAAGCAACTGCTTCATTCTGTCCTGGAGTCTCCAGCCAAGTCCACTGGGCTTTCTCAAAGACTCCATTTTGTTTTTGTTTTTCACTGTCTAAGGCCAGAAGACTTAATTTTAATCTACCAATTCCTTTCTGGCTTTTTTAGCTTGTTGTTATATTTAAGTTTTTAAATCAATTTGCTGGGATGTTATGCAAGCAATTCTGGTTGCTCCAACTCTCTATTCCTGTGGCTAAGCTTGTCGTGGTTCCTCTGGAAGCTCCAAATGACCACTCTGATCTCTGCTCTGACTCTACAAGGGGCCCCAGTCATCCTACATTCTTTGCTTTGTTTGGGGGCTCTGTTGGGGCTGGAACAGCTGCAGGCAGCTTGGCACAGTCTTTCTACCCATCATTAGTACAAGAAATGTTTCTTGGACTACAGAACCTACTCATGGCCACATCCCAGACCCCAAGGCCAGACACACCCCAAATAAAGTTAGAAAAGAAGAGAAACCACTGACCATCATTAGCCACTAAATAGAGGGTGTTTGGTCCAAGTTCTAGAGGAACATTCAGATGGCTAAGTGGCTTTGCAGCCTTTATGTAACTGTTGAAATAAGAAACAGCATTCAGAAAATAAACAGAAATAACAATAATAGAATTGAAAGAGAGATTCCCTCTATTTCAGATCCTTCTTCTGGGTTGGTGACGCAGACAGTCACCATGTATTCATTGGCATACAGTCCCATGATTGCTAGGAAAACAAGATGTGTGTCAAATGGGCAGGAAATAGAGGACCTTCCCAACTCCTCCCTGGAGAGAGGGTTTGGTTCTGATCAGAACCTGAGCTTAAGGAGAAATAATCTCTTCTAAATCAGTTCTATAAAATCAGCCTAACTGAATGGCCACATCTGTGGCAGTGTGCAAAAGCAGCCTTAGCTTCCATCCCACTCAGGGATCCCTACAGGTCCCTTCTCCAGAGTGACTGTTCAACAATTAGCACCAATTGCCCAACTATTGCCCAATAGTAGTCAATAGGCCTGCGGGAACCATGCAGTTTCCCCTAATGCCACATGTGGCAGAGATGCCTACTAGAGCAGAACTGTCCTCTGCTGCGCACTGGTCTAGGAGGTTTGGCCATGTGTGTCCTAGAAACATCCAGAATCTTCTTTGTGTTGTGCTAATGACATTTGTGTTTCAGGAAACACCTTTGAATCTTGCTGACAGGAAACTCTCTTGTTAGATAATTAACATAATGGAGGATTCCAAAAGTTTTCCACTTAGAAGCCTGTGCAGAGCTGAGCCACTCCACAGGGACACTGGATACTTTGCTTATAGGGATTCTACTGGGCTTTCACAGCATGGTAGGTGGTGGGGAGCAGGGCACTTGGAGGAGGGAGGCAAAGTGACTTCCGTGTCACTCTTGACAATTCCCACTGGTCCTGGAATTGGGACATTTTTTTTTCCTGATTTACAAAATGTGTGCTGTCCCACAGGTCAAAGATTGTATGATGATGAGGAAGAGTTACTGCAAGGAGAGACTGAAATCCTCTCTTGCCATTCACAGAGATAGAGGAAATTCAAATACTGAGAGAAAAGCCAAGTTCACACCCTTGCAGGTGGCAGAGAATAGGAAAGGCAGACTTTTTGTGGCCCCAGATTCACATATTAGCTACTAGGGGGAAACTCAATGGTCCTGGAAGTTCATCTTTCTAATGGTGGGTTGGGAAAAAAAATTTTTTGTAAGAAACACATTGAGTCTAAGTAGCTTAGATAACTTGAGAGAATCCCTCCCTGTATGTGAGGAGAGAAGAGAAGTTTTGTTTTTCACTGTCAAAATAAGGGGCAGCAGCCCCCAGGAATCTGAAGGTCAGATGCATTAGGGGTGAAGGGGAGTCAAGAGAAGGATCCATGTTTACCTCTGAGAAGGAAAATTGTTGGAGAAACAAGCCAGAGCTGTCCATAAAGCCTTCCTGTGTTTACATTTGGAAGAATCCAGAAGCAAATGCAATGTTGCCCAGGAATCTACAGGTGCCATTTGCTATGTTTGGATTTTTCTAAGGAAGCATCTGGAGAGAACGTCTGCCTGATGATGTTCTGGCACCATGAAGACACACCCAACCAGCTTAGAGAGAACTGTTCACCAATTCCTATTTCATTGGATTAACTAATTTGTTTGTTTGCTTTCTGTAAATTCATGTTAATAGAAATAACTACATATCTAAGAGTTCAAAGTGGTCTAGAAGTTTTGCTCATTCTCTGTGCAAATTTTCCTTTTGCCTCATGTCCTTCTAGACCTCCTCCTCCGTGTTGAGGGTTGAAATCATTTCAGCAGTTCCTCAAGAGCTGCTTCAACCACCGTGAGGCAGAGTTGAAAATTCTTTTCTTTCATAATGTCCCAAAGAAGTTGCCACATGGTAGCTCTGGTCTCAAGGAAATTCAGCATATAAGGTTGGCATCCCATCCGTTAAACTTTGTCTTTGTCATGAAGATGTTCTCTGGTTGAGACCTCTTGACATGCTGGTGTTCCCTTTGGTAGCCAGCCAGCCAGTCACCTGAGATTGGTTTCATGCCATTGAGGGGTGAACCGTATCATGAAACACTGTGGTTGACAATTGTGTCAAAAAATTATCAAATGGTCTTCTGTAATCTCTGCCTGCATCAAGACAGAAAGAGGATATTGTCCTCTTAGCAGAGGTCAGTGTGGTACTCACAGCTGAACCATCTCAATGGCAGCAGAATTCCATAGGCTTTAGTTGATAGCAGGTCACTCAGTAGAGGAAGAGTAGTCCCTCCCAGCTCCGGTTCTGTGATTCCAGGGCACTGCCAATGGAACAAGACTCAGTCTCCCAAACCATGCAAAAGGAAAAGTGTGGCTACATTAAAAAGAAATTAGAAGAAAAGAAACTGGATTCATCTTGAGTTGTAACCACCATGATTGCCCCGGGGTGGCTGTAATTTTTCCTGCATGATTTCCCAGCAAACTATAAATAAATCAAACCATTTGAATGGCATATGGAGATTTACAACTGGACCCTGGCACCAGGAATGTGCCTAACTCTGACATTTTCTTAAGATAAAAAAGGTACAAATTGGCTAAGATAAAGTCATTTTTATATATATATACTTTTCTTTCTTTTTTTTCTCTCAGCCAAATTGCAGGGATCCACTTGGACTTCATTCCTACCAGCACAGAGCTTCTCAGTTAAGTCCCCGAATAAGTTGCACTCTGTGCCATCCTGGATCTGTCTGCCTTTTCAGTCTCACGCACCTTGGGTGTGTTCTCATTCCCTGGGACCAGGTTGTTCCAGAACACCCTCTTAGGATGAGGAAGGTGTGATATACAAGGAAGGAGAATGCATTGGAGGCTGCAGTGGGCTGTTCAAGAGAAGATGCCAAGAAGATGCAGGTATGTGAGCTAAGCCTGGTACCGTGGGTGGGGAGAGAAATGCGTCTGACCAATGCAGAGGCCCTGATATCTAGGGAGTATTAGGGAGGCACATTAGGAAACAAAAATGTTTTAATGAATTATGTTATACTGGCTGGAATGGACTGAATGCTTATGTACGTGCCAAATTTGCATGTTGAAATTTAACCCCCAGTGTAGAGATATTAGGAGGCAGCACCTTTGCAAGGTGACTGGATCATGAGGAGAGAATCCTCATGAATGGGATCAGTGCCTTTATAAAAATGACCTCACAGAACTTTCTTGCCCCTCTCTGCCACATGAGGATACAATGAAAAGGCAGCATCTGCAGGCCTAGAAGAGGGACCTCACCAGAACTCAACCAAACTGGCACCCTGATCTTGGACTTGTAGTCTCCAGAACTGGGAGAAAGAAATTTGTTGTTTGTAAGCCACACAGACTTTTCATCTTTCATCTCTTACTTTTCCTCTCTTTCCTGTGTGTTCTGCCTCTTGCTTTTCCTTTGCACATCTTAAGTCATTCAGTAGTGACCAGAGGCCCCAGCCACTAGCAACAAGTGCTTTGACCTCCATGTTCCATGAAATTCATGTGGTATTTCATCTAGATTCCATTACATAGTCTTCAAATGATAGCAAACAACCCCATTCACTTAATGCTTCTATTTTAGGTCCCTTCTCTTGCTTAATTTTCTCACTGGAAGAAGAAATCTGTGTAGGTGTCAAGATTTGACCATATGTTGGCTATAGTCATCCAAGAAATATCCACCTACTCACTTGGGATATATTGTAAACCACCAAGCTCAAAGATGGATCTTTATTATATATAAATGCATCAGGATTTGGGTGTTCATGGAACAGATCTTTATCATGTTTGAGCTCTATGCTAGGCTCTATGGGAATAGATCCAAGACATTTTCAAAATCTTCATTTATTGAAATAGACAGATGCAAAATCACTAACCATACTAACATTGAAATAAACTATTGCTCCAAGATATTTCACAGTGTGCTCTGTGCCTACATGGCAATCTGTATTGATGATGCATCTTTTGTTAAATTTATCTCAAATTCAAAGAATTCTTCTAGCCATGGCTCCATTTCTAAATCCCTCCACTTTTTAAAAAACTAAAATATCTTCCTTAATTGGCTGTATAAATGGATTAATGGATTTCCATGGGGAGGAGGTAGGTCAAAGACATTTTTTCCAGAAAAGTTTTAAGCCTAAAAATGATTTATAGTTGGATGATTTCGGTTGTCATGTGAAATCTACTATGTAGGTCTTACAAAAGGAAATTCTTTGGAGGCATTATGGATGCATATCCTAAAAAAAAAGGACATCAAAAAAAGATTGTCCTAAGTCCAAAACATGCTCATGTGAGGTATTAAGGCACTAGAACATGAATAGCCTCTAAGAATAGCTTTAATCAGTGAGGATCCTGTACCGTAGTATGATATGGCTTGTGGCTTGAGGAGCTATGTGTTTGGTGTAGTCAAGCTGTAGGTTAAGGCTCCATCTACTGCCAACTTCAGAATGGAGGGATCCACCATCCCCATTCTCCACTCCTGGTTTAAGGGGATCATTTTAAGGAATGGCCAAGTGTAAGATACTGTTGCAAGCAATGGATACATATTACTCATCTAATTTCACAACAATCCAATAAGGCTATGTGCAGAAAAGAGTTAACATGGGAGCCTGAGACTGCTATCCTTAGAAGGTCTGCTTGCAAGGTCCACCCTTGCTGGCATCAAGGAAATTGTAGAGCATCCCCACAATTCCATGACAATAGAGGTGCGTCATGTTGGAATTGTGTGTGCTAATGATGTGGTTTATGCTGAGTAACTGCTTCCCTTCTGGAGTCTGGAATTTGGGTATATGATAGACAGAGGGTACCTAAGTGATCATCCCCGAACTCAAACTCTGATGAACTTCCCAGGTCAACATTTCACACCTGTCATAATTCATTGTTAGAGGAGTTTTGTGCATCCTGTGTGACCCCATGGCGATGGGGCTCTTAATAGCTCATGCCTAGTTTCTTCCATGTGACTTTTCCTTTGCAGGTCTTGATGAGTGTCCTTTTGATGTAATGGAACTTAGTTGTGGGTATGACTATATGCTATAACCCTGTGGGTCCTCCCACTGACTCACTGGGTTGAGGATGATCTCAGGAATCCCCTCTCGACAGGTATGTGGATTATCATTATCTTCATTTTAAGAGGAAGCTGATTCATGGAAAGGTTAAGTAACTATCCCAAGGCCACACAGCAGGTTAATGGCACAACCAGGATTTGAACCCAAGCAGGCTGGCTGCACAGCCATAGCTTCTTACCTCTATGGAGAACAAAAATTATAGTTACATTACCTCCCTCATTGGGTGACTGTGAATCAGAGGAGGCAGGTTTGCTTAGAACATACTAGATACTCAATAAAACATATTTATCCTATTATTATATTATTATGCATATCCCTGATCCTTTCCAGCTATTAAGAAAATCTACCAGATTTTTTTTTACAATTTTATGTTATGTTGCCTTTTTTTTTTTTTTTTTTAAGATAAATGAAGTCCTTGCATCATTACCTCCTATGTGGCCTCCTGGCCTCCAGCTGGGTGGAGCTACTAGGTGCAGTAGGTGATGATGATAAAGTGCATACAGTAGGCTGGGTGTTTAGGAGAACCAATGGGGACAGAGCTAGGAGATGTGACCAGTTTCTTGGGGAGCCCCTCTCATTACAGTGGCCACATTGTGTACCACCCATCCCCCAACTTGGGACACTTCAATGTTCTGTTTACTGCAATTATTTATTTCTCCACCACCTTCATGTCTTCCTACCTCCCAAGCCTTCTAATTAATGCAGAAGCACCCTGTTTCTTTCCACTGAGGAAACCAAATAAGCCCAGCATTCTATAGACGTATTCTTGCATTTCTTTCATAGAAAACCAGCTCTTCTTACTGAATGCCTGTTGGTGATATCTCATAACTTGGTAGATCAAGATGTCCCAGCTAGAGGGAAGCTGGAAAAACATAGTACATCTTGTGGCAGAATTGGATGGGAGGGGAGATAAATTAAAAAGGTGCCCCACATCCCCACATTCCTCTTCTGTACCTGTTCCTTGAAATTCTGTTCACTAGAGAAGCCAATCGCCTTATTCACAGTATAAAATAGGGCTTAAAAAGAACATAGCAGGAGTGAGGTGGCATGCGTGTCATCAATACATCAAGGAGATTGAATCCTTCCTTGCAAGACCAGTTTTGATAAAGTAAAATTGGAGGGTGCCTAGGAATATTAGGGACTTGAAAAGGAGCCTTAGTGATACCAAGTTCTTAAAAAAAAGGAAATAAAAGAAAAGGGAGGTAGAATATTTAGGATGAAAAACTAGTGGTATCAAAGGATTACTTATATGATCAACTTTCCCATGAGATGGCTCTTCAGTGTGTGAGAGGGTAGAAATAACAAGGAAACCTCCTGTCTTGAAATAAAAGGTGTTGGTCTGAGGACAACTGGTGTTTCACATACACCAGATGTGAAAGTCACAAGGATCTGCAGCAAGGAGCTCCCAGGTGACCAGAATACCTCCTTTAAGTAAATGGCTCAGGCAGGTCTGAGACCTGGGTTTTGGTCCCATGTGCATCAGGTGCATCAGCTGATCAGTTGCCCAGTCTTAGCTAACTCACCTCATCATCCTCCGTGGTCATCTCAATGCCATTATTTGCAAAGTGGGGCATATAATAAAAACTCTCTAAGCCAATCCCCCAAAACCAAAGGCCGAATGTTCTCTCTGATATGTGGATGCTAATCCAAAACGAGGGAGGGTGGCGAGGGGAAGAATAGAAGTCCACTGGATTAGAGAAAGGGGAATGAAGGGAAGGGAGGGGGTTGGGAATGGGAAGGACACTAGAGTGAGGGAGTTACCCACGACCAGGGGAACTCCACATCATGTACAACCACAAGAATGGGATCCCAATTAGAATAAGTTATACTCCATGTATATGTAATATGTCAAAATACACTCTACTGCTATGTATATCTAAAAAGAACAACAGCAAAACGTCTTCAGGACCCTTCTGAAAATTAAACAAGTCAGTGTGGCTTGCGGTGCCAAGTCAATTGTAAATTAATATCTAAATGTTGGCTATTAATATATATATGTATATTTTGGTATCGGGGATTGAATTCAGGAGCACTCGAGCCACATCCCCAGCCCTATTTTGTGTTTTATGTAGAGACAGGGTCTCACTGAGTTGCTTAGTGCCTTGCCGTTGCTGAGGCTGGCTTTGAACTCACGATTCTCCTGTCTCAGCCTCCCACAGTGCCGGGATTACAGGTGTGCGCCACTGCACCCGAATGGCTGTTAATATTTTGATCCCATGGTGTTTTATTAGCACCAAGATTGAAGAGAAAAATCAAATGCCAAACAAATACCTAGTTTTCACTGTATCAAACATTAAGCAAGGAGGGCGACCAAATCAGGAGAGCCTTCTAAAGCTAAATTATAGGTGGAAGGAGTACTGCCCTAAATTCACTCTATGATTTCTTAAGATGATAGACTTTTCTTGTTACAGCAAGTTCACCCCCTCCTCCTGGGCTTGTCTGGCTAAACTCACACACCGTGGTCCAAACAGACAGTGGACATCAGTTAAGATTTAGGTCAGAGTCTCCGAAGTAGCCAGTGATTTAGTTTCTGGGATTAAGGAAGACAAAACCTCACTGATGGCCAGATAAGAAGAACATTCCTTTCTATTGTGATCATCCTACATCAAGGAAATGTTTGAACTTTGGGCAGCGTAGTGTGATGTGCCTGTTGAAGTTATTATATGGCTGAACTTCTGAAAAACACCACAGCATGAATGTGTTCTAACCGTCTCTGCTGTGGGTAAGAATCTTGGAGAGGGGACATTTGACAGATCTCCTGATGCAAACAGCTGGCTCCTAAACAGATCGCCATCCTAGAGGGTCTATGGTGACGGCTGGATTCAGATCTTTCAGATCTGTCTAGGAGCTTCTCCACCTACAACCATCATTAGAACCTCTTGTGCTTTTTTTTCTTTTTTTTTTTGGTAAATGCTACAGACTGTTATTAGATTTAGAGTAAGCTGCAATTAGCAAGTCTCTCAGCTTCTTTTAGAAGGAACTTAGTTTTCAGTGGAAATTTTTGTAATGGTTCCTGTCTGATTTTTAACTCTTCTGCAGAGACCAGACTCCCAGCTCTTCAGTCCTTGGATACGTGATTCCAAGAGTGAAGGATTCCTCTTTTGAACCAACTGATGACTCTAACTTCTTAAATTTAGCTGCGAGTTGTTTTGGCATCTTCTGCATTACTCCCCTTGCAGATAAATCCTGCAGTGCCAGGAGATTCTGGTCTTTCTGTTTGAACTCTCAGGAAGTAACAGAGCTGAGCCTTGGCACTCATGAGGGCTCTTCAGTGTGGTCCAGGTAGTAAACAAAAGCCTGGGAATTACAGGAACCCAACCACATATATTATAGCAGGTGAGACTGGCAAGAGGTTTGCCAAAGTCGACCCACTGAATTGCCAAAGTCAGCTTAGACCATGTCATGTACAGCCTGACCTTCAGCTCTTCTTTTACCTTCTCCCTTGGTACCAGAAAACCCTTTGTAAGTTGAGAGGTAGAGATGGGAATGGAGGATACTCAGAAATTTAAACAGATGAAGAAAGGGTTTAAACTTAAAAGGAAATCAAGGAAGACTTGTTGAATTTACAGATAAAATAAGCATCGTTGGATCTATCAACTTTATTCCTGTAATTTTCCATTAGCATAGAAAATGAAGAACTGTCAGTGAGGTAAGGGTACTACAATGTTTTTTTTTTTCCAAGTTATTACTGAGTCAGACTGAGGCAACTGTCACCGCTCCTGGGTACTTTGCAAGTCAACACACAATAAAACAAAATGAGCCCAATAGTTTTCTGACATGAAGTCCACTTGCGAACATCTCAAGTGGACACTGTATGTGTCTTGGTCTCAGCAGCATCCAGAACTCAGGAAGGACTCAGTACATATTTGATACCCAATGACTGATACACAGATTGAGCTACATGAGACCAAACAAAGCTACTTTAAAACATCCTCTTCAATTTCATTATAGTGCTGTACCCATCTGTTCCTGTTTATCACCTAGGTAACAAAATGTCATTTTGACTTTCTTTACAGAGGTCGAGTTGAACTGAACTGGATGATCACATTCATCCTAGAAGCATTTGGGTTATAAAGTCCCCAAACTCACAATATTTCTTCCTCTTACCAAATCCTAATACCTTATGTCGAAGGGAAAATTAGGTCTGATTAACCTGAGTTGTGTTTGCAGTGTTTTTTGAAGGCATGAAACCTGTGTCCTTTAAATTTTTAATTAAAAATTTTAATTAACTAGATCCCCTCCTCCACCTTCATGTGTGAGCGCGTGAGGATGGGGCTTTGTCTGCTTGGCTTCATGCTGAACCTCTTTCCCCTAGCCTGTGGCCTGGCCCATGCTGGATCCTTAACAAACATTGGATTGATAGATAACTAATAAATTATTTTCTGAAATGAGGTACAGAATCTGTGATAGTTAATTATATGTGTCAACTTGTTGAGGCCAAGATACCTAGATAATAATGTTTAGTCAAAAACTACGCTGGGTGTTGTTGCTGTGGAGTTATTTTATTTTACATTTTAGGAGGTGGGTGATAGAGGTGCTGGCAATTGAGCCCAGGCCTCCTATATGCTACACAAGCTCTCTACCACCAGGTCACACTATACCCCAGCTCTTTTTATATTTTTATTTTGAGATAGGTTCTCATGAACTTGCCCAGATTGGCCTTGAATTTATGATCCTCCTGCCTCAGCCTCCAAAATAGCAGGGATTTACTGGTGTGTCTCACCACACTCAGTTTTATTTTACTTTTTTTTTTAGATGATTTTTCATTTAAGTCAGCAGATTCTGAGCAAAGCAAATGATTCTCCATTATGTGGGTGGGCCTTGTCTAATCAAAGACCTTAGCAGAAAAAATACACCTCTCTGAGTAAGAAGGAATTCTGTCAGTGAACAGCTTTTGGACTTGAAATGCAACATCTACTCTTTCCTGGGTCTCCAGCCTGCTGGTTTGAGACTTGTCAGCCTCCATACTTGTATGAATCGATTCTATCAGATAAACCTCTCTCTCTGTACACACACACACACACACACACATCCTATTGGGTCTGCATGTCTGGAGAACTCTGATTAACAGACTCTTCCTCATTTATTTACTCTCACTGGGACAGTTAATATGTGTCATCTTCAAGGAATCATTCTCACCCCCCAAAGCTCCACGGTTACCAAAGTCACCAATGTTGTTCCAACATAAACTCGTGGCTTCACCTCCTCCACTTCTTGGAGGGAGAGAGCACAGCAGCCCCTCAGTGTCTCTTTCTTCTGTGATGCCAAGCACCTGCTGAGCAATGGGCACCCAGAGGGCCTCCTATTTGCTAAAGCCACGTCAGGCTGGTGTGACATAGGCAACGCCTCGCTGCCTTCTCGTTTCCCATGGTGACACTGAGCTGCTGATGGTCTCACTTCCTCTAAATATTTCCACTCAGTACAAATGACACTGTGGGTGGGGAATTTCAGAGTCATGGCAATGAGTCAAAAGGTTACACATGGTTCACAGGCACGACCATTGGAGGACTGTGTGGTAGCAAAACGGTCCCCAACCCTAGAAGGAGAAGGTGACTGTAGAAAATACATCAACCGGAAGTTGACAGGGGGCAGCATGGGAAATGTTTTCTTTAGCTTCAAGCAAAGTGATTGACACTCGCGGAGCCCAATCACGCGTCTGCGGACCCCGCTTCTGTAAATGGAGTGTTCCTGTACATCCTTCCAAGGGCTAGTGAGGACAGGAAGTGGACTGGATGCTGAAAGTGAAAGCCTGAAGTCTCCCTCAGGGGCTGGCCCAGGCACAGCTTTTATCTCTTTTTATTTCTGGGAGTCATTTGCATCTCAGGGAGGCTTTTTTAAAAAATATTGTTTAGTTGTAGATGGACACAATATCTTTATTTATTTTTATGTGGTGCTGAGGATGGAACCCAGTCCCTCACGCATGCGCATGCTTGGCAAGCTCTACCACTGAGCTACAATCCCAGCCCTCAGGGAGGCTTTTGATCTCTTCCTTCCCCACCCATTTAAGGGCCCTCGCTTCCTGCAATGCCTCCCTCCATTCAGCTCTGGAACTGCTGATTTACTCCCCTCTAGCCCCCAGTTCAAACCCATTCCTAACTTGACCTTAAGCGTCATGTCTTCACTGCTGGTATTTTGTGCAAGAGAGGAGAAATTTGAGGCCCGTTGTGCCTTCCTGAAATCATAACTCTGAGCCCTTGTCCTTAACGATTACTTAACACTGTCATTTAACAGCAAGATTCCATTGTCAAATGTTTAGGTAACAGAACGCTATCCAGCATGAGAACAAATCATCAACCCCCAGCCCTTGTTGTGCCAGGGAGGGAACCCAGGGCCTCACATAAGCTAGGCAAGTGCTCACCACCGAGCTCCACCTCCAGCTCCTCACCGGTACCTCTCCATTAACACAGATAGCCCTCACAACAGAGCGTGGAGCCAAACAGCAGGTCATAGAGGAATGTGTACGGTAAGGTTGCATTGATCTACAGTTCCCAAACAGGCAAAACAAACAAAAAAACACAACTATATGTAAATTGTGTATATACACAAGCATAGATGTACATGTATACACAAAGACATGTGAGGCCCAGGTGCTTGAAGATCAGGCCAGAGTTAGACATCCAAAAGAATGAAAAGAGCCAAGTTTTCTCTCTCTGTGAATGAACGTTGTATCATGCATCTTGTACCATGTAAAATTAGCCTGTTTGTTCTCCACACTTTGGAAAGTTTGATCCACTGAGTTGTGGGGGAGACAGCTAAGCAGGGGAACGCAGAGGTCATTTGCTGCATGATGCTGTTCAAGCATTGCAATTTCCTAGGGAGACCTGTCGCAACTAGAAGGAACTGCCTGAGCTCGTGCTGTGCGCTTGTCCAAGCTGAGGTCAGAGGGGATGAGGAGAAGCCCCCCACCCACTACACCCTTGAATGGATATAAGGGATATCAATGCACAGATGTCTAAGGTCCAGGACAGCTGATCACTGGAGAGCAGAGGACTAAACTCCACTGATATGCGGCCCGTCGATGTCTTGGTCAGTGATGGGCAGCATATACAATGGGGTCTCATAGGATCACAATGGAGCTGAAAACTTCCTGTTGTCTAGTGATGTCCTAGCTGTCACCACGTCATAGCACAGCAGATTCCTCAGGTGTGGACAAACCTACTGTCAGTCAGACAAAAGAACAGCATATCTAATTACGTACAGTATGTTATCCTTGCTAATGCTAATAAGTGACTAAGTTAATGGTCCATGTATTTACTATATTATATTTTTTATCATTATTTTAGAGTATGCTGCTTCTCCTTACAGAAAAAGGTTTGCTCTAAAACAATCTGCTGTATGTCAGCAGCACCCTCACAAGTCTCTGGTGCATCTCTCGATTGCATTATTTTCTCCCATGCTTGATTTAATCTTATATTGTTCTGTTCATCATGGCCCTCAGAGCAATAGGCTCTAGTAAGTAGGCTGTACCATCTAGGTTTGTGTAAGCCCACACCATGAAATTGCCTAATGATGCACTTCTCGGAATAATCCCTGTCATTAAGCAACACATAACTGTACTTGAGTATCCACAGCATCATGGAGCAGGTTGTCTTAGGTTGGGTTCTTCCAGAAGTGGATTCTGATTCAGGATTCAAAGGTTGCATTTTAAGAAATAGACCCGGCCAGATGTGATGACACATGCCTATAATCCCAGTGGCTGGAGGCTGAGACAGGAGGGTCACAAGTTCAATGCCAGCCTCAGCAACTTAGTGAGGCCCTCAGCAACTTAGTGAGACTCTGTCTCAAAATAAAAAATAAAAACGAGCTGGGACGTGGCTCAGTAGTTAAGCCCCCCTGGGTTCAATCCCCAGTATGGAAAAAAAAAAGAAAACAAAAAGAAAAAAAGAAATAGTCCCAAGATATGTTCCTAGAGAATGAGGGGAAGGCAGGTGAAAAAGGAAGGGAAGAAAGCCATAAAGGGCATTAGCACTGTGAACTAGTCAGCTTAATGCCACGGGACACTTTGGGCAAAGGTAAGACATAGACCTTACTGTTAATCCATTCCGGACAGAGCAAGTGGGGGGATTAATGCAATCAAGAGATGCACCAGAGACGTGTGAGGCAGCTGCTGTTGTCACACAGCAGATTGTTTTACAGCAAACCTGTTTCTGTAAGGAGAAGAAGCATATTCTAAAAATAAATTTTACTTGTCTTTTGGATGATTGCAGTTGGTTCTAGCTGGCTTGGGGAAAGCCCTGAGGTCAGGAGGTAAAAGTTCATGCTGTTAGAAGTCAGCACAGTCACAGTGAGGTTGGAGGACACACACAGGATGCCGATTGCTTCTAGGCACCCCTCTCTCTGCTAGAAACTCCAAGCCTGTGAGACTAACTTGAACCCTCCCACAGCCCTCCCTTCCTTTCCCCTTATTTACATGTAGAGGAAGAGGCACCAGGAAGCCCATCATTTTAACAAAGTCATGAAGTCTCTGTCCTTCTACATCCCCGATTACTCTTGCCTAATCATCTGCTTTTCTCCCTCCCCCCATGTTTGAAATGCTAAGATGAAATCCATGTGACATAAAATTAACCCTTAAAAAAAGAACCATGGCATGACATTTCATTTATTCATAATGCCATGCAACTGCCACCTCTGAAACATTGTTATGTCCCCAGAAAGAAATCCTATACCCATGAAGCCCTTGCTCCCCATTTCCCCTTGCCCCCAACCCCTGGTAACCACTCATCTGTATCCTGTCTCTATTGATTTACCTCTTTGGTTAATTTCATATAAATGAGATTATACATTTTGTGACTGGCTTCTTTCACTTAGCAAAATTATTTTCCAGGTTCATTATGTAATAGCAGGTCTCAGTACTTTCTCCCTTTTGATGAATGAGTGATATATCATCACATGGGTATTCCACTGTTGATCCATTCATCTGTTGTTGGACATTTAAGCCATTTTTATTTGGGGGCTATTATAAATAGCACAGCTATGAAAATGGGTGTGTAGACAGTTATTTGAGTCCCTGTCTTGAATTCTTTTGGATTTGTAGGTGTCTTGGTATCCGCGAGGAGTTGGTATCCAAATGTGTGGATGCTCAGGTCCCTTATAGAAAACAGCATAGTATTTGCATAGAACCCGTGCACATCCTCCTGGATGCTCTGTCATCTCTAGATTACTTATAACACTTAACACCAATACAAATGCCAGGTAAATAGTTATTATACTGTATTTTTTAGAAAACAATAACAAGAAAAAAGTTTGTATATGTTCAACATGGAAGGAATTTTGCCCTCAAATATTGAATCTACAGGTGCAAAATCCACAGGCTGGAATCACTGGATCATATGTTAATTCTGTGTTTAACTTTTTGATGAGCCATCTTAAACTTCTTAGGGAGTTCATTCTCCTCTGCCCCTATTCAAATGTTAGTGTTCTTTGAGTTCCGTCCTAAGCCATTCCCTTTTTTCCCACTTGAGAACTCTGTATCAAAGCCTAACATCCACACCTATACCTTTAATTACCATGAATATGCCAGAGGTCTGCAGATCTATGCTCTGAGCTCTAGACCAACCTGTCAACTACCTGGCTGACTTCTGTCCTTGGATGTCCCCCAGACCCTCCAAAATCACTCATCCAGGGCTGATCACCAGCTTTGATGTCTCTGATGGGCAGGTAGCACTGCCATCTGTTTAGACATTCCATTTGGGAAACTGGGGAGCATCTTTGACTCCCCCCCACATTCTCTTTTCCTTACCACTAAGTCCTGTTTCCTTTCCTTCTAGAGGACCCTTTAGTTTGTCTATTTCTGTGTCTCTCACCAACATCCTTGTACACCCATGGCTGCCTCGCTTGACTAGCTGCATCAAACTTCTGTGTTCTCCCTACGAGGTGGTTCCCTCTAATCCTCTCTCCCCACCATAGCAAAAGGAATCAGATCACAACATACCTCACATCTCTGTGATTAGAACACCTTGCGGGCTTAATACTGGCTGCACATTTCCCCTCTTGAGGCTACCGTAAGTCACTCTCCTCTTCACTGTGGCTGCATGGGCCTAATTTCTCCCGATGATGTCCCACATCAGAGCTCTGTGTGCCTGTGCCCTCTGCCTGGAACACCAACCAGCCCATTGCCTCACAAGCCCCTTCACCTCTTTCGGTTCTAATCTCCATCTTTCTTATGGAACTTCCTCCAAGACAAGATCAGGTGTCCCCATCAAATGTTCTGGTCCTTATCACATTATATAATTATCAATGGTGTTCAGAACATGACACCCCCCATATATGACTATAAGACACCAGAATACGCCACCCCAAAATACAACTCTGTCACATATTGGTTAGTTAGAGCTGATTATTTTGAAAAACCACAGACACAGAAGCTCTAAAAGTTGCTTGTCTGGAGGGGAAATTTAAATCTGTAAAAGGCGTCTTCATTTGTAAGCTCACTCGCTCTCGTGCTCTCTCTCTCTCTCTCTCTCTGCTCCAGGAGAGGATGGCTAAATCAACAGAATCCAGGTCAATGGAGAAGGCATCATGTCAATCCTCCTCAAGACTTTACCCATCCTGTACCAGGCATTTCCTGGCCATCCAGTCATAACCAGGCCTTTCCCTTCACCATCCCATAATTCACCTCTATCAGCCTCTAGATTCACAGATTCCCTATTCCCCTCTGCAGTTCAGGGTATTAAATAAGCCTCAGTGATCTGGCCACCTCTTTGAGTTTCACATTTTTAGGTACACATATAATTAAACTTGTTTTCTCTGATTTGCATCTTATGTCAATTAAATTTCATACATAGACCAATTGGTCAAAGAACAGAGAAGGGTAAAACAAAGCAATTTTCCTCCTCTGTATTAATTAAGGTCTGCCTCTCCTTTGGACTGTAACCCTTCGGGCAGGCAGGCAGGAAGAGAGGAGGAGCCAGGTACTTAAACATCAGGAAGCATCTACCCAGATGATTTAAAAAGTAAAATAATGTGGGTTTTAAGATGCATGAAAGCCAGCGCCTCCAGGTCAACTCAAAGAAGAACTGGAGTCCCTCTTCTGTGGTTCTGCCTAACAAAGTGCCTGCTGCAGGCGAGTACTCTCTAGGTAGTTGGTAAATAGATGAACTCATTAACGAGAAACGGCAGAGCTGTACTTCAAAACTGATTTCATATCCTTCCCTTTTCATTGCTCCACATTTCCCCTTTCTTGGAATGGGTCTGTCCTTGAAAACAACCAAGCTTGGAAGGAAACAGATGTGAGGAGGAAAACCATTTGGCTGGTTCCCAGAATTCTGTCAAGGATAATTGCTCTTCACACTCAATTCTGGGTGGGAAACCAACTCCGGGAGGGAAAAGAGGGACTCCCCAGGCAGGAGTTAAAAAGATCAGAGCACTATTCCTTGCTAGCATGGGAACAGACTGCTCAGCCATCTCCACATAGCCTGAAACCACGTGAGGACGTTTACAGAAGGGCTTTCCCCCTTGAGGGGTTCATTTTGAAGTCATTTTGGTGAGGAAAAAAAAGTTCAAATTCTTTCTGGAAGAAAGGCAACTGAATGAATGAGTTAAATGAATAAATAAATATAAAGGAGAGTAAGGATGGAGCACTAAGGGTGGTCCTGTGTGGTGGTAGAGCACAGTGCCATTGGTCCCCAGCCCCTCAGAGATGACCCTAGTGACCACCAATGGAGCTGGCTTCACACACAGCCCTATTCTCATCACCATTTCTTGCTCCCCAGGAGTCATCCCCAAAGAGGCTCAAAACAAGGTGGGTGTAAGTGACTCCAGTCCACACTCTGCAGTATTGAAATAGTTTAAGAAAATAAAAGCTTAGCTCCTCAGCTTAAGGTCTCTGAGGACAGCAGGAAGCGAGGAGGAGCCGGGTACTTAAACACCAGGAAGCATCTACCCAGATGATTTAAAAAGTAAAATCAGGAGGGTTTTAATATGCGTGAAAGCCAGTGCCTCCAGGTCAACTCAAAGAAGAACTGGAGTTACTGATTCCTCCTTCAGGGGCATGTCGAACCCTCCCAGCCCCAGTGAAGGGTGTCAAGAGTAGGGAACATCACCAGTGTCTGACATCAACTCAGGAAGTAAGAGTCTGAGCCGGCTGCACCCCTGCCGGCGCCCCAGCAAGGGGCTGAGCACTCACCCAAGGGCGCACCTCTGCCGGTGGATCCTGAAGCCCCTGGCCTTCCTGCCCTCTCTGTGCTGGGCAGACAGGCAGGAGGTGACAGCTATTCCCTCTGCATGCTTAGGCTGCTCTCTTTCTCCCTGCAGCAACTACACTTGCTTCTAAAGGCAGCTCTAAGCTTTTCTCTGCTGGGCAACCGCACACGTAGGATGTGCTGGCGTGTGTGAGGGGTTTCCTTCCGGTGGCTGTGCAGTGAGGTTGTCTCGGTTCATTTCCTCTCTGGGCTTCTTCTTTTTTTCCTCTCTCAAAACTTCAGGTAGGCTGAGGACACTTTGTAGTGTGGGGACAGGTAAGAAATCTAGTTTCTTAGAGAACCCATTTGTTTTTTTAGATGAAGTTCTATGGGACTGTATTTTTCTCAGTGGCATAAACTCCTTTCTAGGCTGCAGTGAGACAAATATAGGTGATTTAAAAGCCAACTGAATTGGGATTTTGTGTTTTTGTGGACCAAATTTGTTCCAGAGGGTTCCACGGTAAACTGACATGAAACATTCTTTCATATGACAACTTATCTACTGAGCTTATCTGCTCAGAATAGCAGATGAATAGGCACCATGCTAGGAGCTTGGTACTCAAATGGAGAAATCTTCCTGGTAATAGAGCTCAGCGGTGGAGTGCTTGCCTAGCATGCGCTAGGACCTGGGTTCAAACCCCAGGGCTAGAAAAAGACAAAACCAAGCCACATGTAGAATCTCCTATTTACAATGTTGTACAGAAGCATAGATTTGTTGTTTATGGAAGGGAATTTTAAAGCCACTCAGCATGAACCCTTTGTCTTCTGTGCTTTTGGGTGGTGAGCAACTCCATTTTTAGAACACTTTCATCTTTCTGTGGCTTGGCTTCCTCGTCTGTGAAATGGGAACCATCATAGGAATGTGTAAGAACAAAATTAATTAGCGCCTGGCACAAATAAAAAAAGTACTAAATAAGTGTCTGCTATCATCCTTAATGGCAAATTTGTATCATTATCAGCAGAGGCCTTTGGATTTTTCCCTTCCCTTCCTCATTTCCATCTCCTTGCTGGTGTCTAGAAAGTGATTTGGGGACATTGCAGGTTGACAGCAAAAATAGAGAGGGTTTGAACAACAAATGCTCCCAGAATAACTAGGTGGTGCTGGGTGCTCCCGCTTCAGCTCCTGCCTGCTCTATCATCAAGACCAGGGACAGGTGCCGTGATCCTGCCTGCCTGGGTCCTGTCCCGTCATACTCAGCTCATGGAAGATGCTGGATTCTTGTGATCTTTTTTTTTTTTTTTTGGTGGCACTGGGTGTCAAATCCAGGGCCTTGCACATGCTAAGCAGGCACTCTATCATGAAGCTACATCCCAAGCTCCTTTTTTGTTATTTTGTTTTAATTTCCTGTAAGATTGGCCAAAATTCAGATTTATATCATTGATCTTACATGTTTGAGTTGACATGAATCTTGCTAAAGAATATTCCACCCATAAAAGATGCCTCTTTAAGCAAATAAAAGAAATAATACTTGGCTCAAGACCTGTGCAGTTGGGACTTATCAATATATCACTAACAAGAACATCGGTACCAACATGTCCTTCACTACTGTGTGAAACTTCCAATATGCATCCAGGTACTGTGTCCTGTTCTTTCTCTCTTCCTCCTCCTCTCACAAAACCACTCTGGAATACATGCCATGTGTCAGGAGCTCTTCCAGATTCCAGGTAGAATTATTCTGTTCCCAAATTTTTATTTTATAGTGCAGAGTCCTCCTAATAAATTAACGAAAATAGAGGAAAAACCTAGTTTTACATCAAAATATCCCTCTGTGTATTTCCTGTTATACCTTTATCATATAACATTATTTTCTCAATCAGGCATTTATGCTTGGTATATGACTTGAATCTATAAATTTTAGGAAATATAGTCTATGATTTTGTGGCATAACACGGGTGTTAATATGCCAGATTGTCTCTGTAAGTCAAGGACACTAGATAGGCCTGAAAAGCAGCTCTGGTTCCTTTTATAAAAAGCACTGGCATCTTGCAACTTAATTCTCCTTAACTCTGTTCTCCCTTTTCCATGGCTTCTTTTCCCACTTTGAGCTGTCTCTCTCACTGCTGAGTCTTTCAGAATGAAGAGAGAACAGGTCTTTTAAATCAAACTGAAGAATTAAGGCTTTGACTAAAAACAGATCAGTTATTTTTAGAAAGACAAGTGAAATATTTTTCCAATTTGGAAAGATACAGAGTTTCTATATCTGTTTTGTTATTTATAATATTAGGTATTTCTTCTTTTTTGATTTTCTTCCTTCTTTCCTTCCTTTCTTCCTCCCTTCCTCCTTTCTCTATTTGATTCATGACAGATTATGCTGCATGTCAAAATTTTGACAAACCCCAGATGGTCCTGACAAAAACAATTGTTAATCACTGTATCTAGTGAAGACAGTTTCATTTAGACAGTCTTCTTGACTGCTTTAATTAGCTTCTTCATGCCATCTCATTTAGCTGGAATCTCGGCTTGCACCACAAAATGGTTTATAACTACCTGTTAAGCAGTAGCCAGACCCCCAGCAACTGTTTTGAATTTGTCACGGATGTTTGGTCTAAGGAGTGAATGCTGCATGGGGTGGAGGATGAGGGGTAGGAGAAGGAAAAGTGGAGAAATGTAAGATTAAAAGTTTGCAAAGTCTGTGGCCAAGGTGTATATGTGTTTATGATTCCATTTGTTTGACTCATTTCCTTCCATGATTGAAGCCAGTGTTAGCAATGGAGAATCAGCTGCCCACTGAGGAATTTAAATGAGTATGCTCCAGAGTTGATTTAGCAAGTTTTAAGAGCAAAATTCCCCAGCACTTTAAAGCATGCCTCATCCCTGCTCGAGAATAGAGTCAGTCTTGTGATTTTCATATTTATATGAAGAAATCAGAACTAAAAAAAAAAGAAGAAGAAGATCTCATCCAATTGTTCATTCCATAACTATGTGACCTTGCAAACTCTCTTGAACTTTCCTGGGCATTCCTGATACATCATTTGATAAGACACAGACCCACCCTCAAGAAACTTGTTTCATGGGGAGATAATCTAGTGAGAAAACTGTTCCCATTAATTGGTTCACTCCCGATTTTAAAAGCACTTATTTAACAGGCATTGTGATAAATGGGGGAAAAAGGAGAGGTGGCTAGGGAAATGAGAATCAACTCCTATTTAAAGAAAGATTACGGTGTAGGACTGTCAGGATTTGGATGTGTCACCTGGAATTCATGTATTGGGGACTTAATCCCTAAATTCATGTTAATGGTTTTTAGGGGCAGGGCCCCTGGGAGGTAATTAGGATTAGATAAGGTCATGAGGGTAGGCTCTGTGATGGCGTTAGTGGCTTTACATGAAGAAGAGAGACTCAGACTAACACTCCTGCTCTGTTTATCATGTGATCCCCTCTACCATGTTATGATGCAGCAAAAAAAGCCTTCATAGAAGTTGGACTTCTCAGCCTCCAGATCTGTGAGGCTAATGAAGTTCTATTTTTCATAAACTACCTGGTGTCAGCTGTGTTTGTGTGTGTGTGTGTGTGCACGCGTGCATTTTTTTCACAGCAATTGAAAATGGACAACAACTAATAGGCATGGAAGAATGAATCTCATCCACCATCCTCTTCTGTTCTTTTCTCACCTACAATCCTCCTTTCCCCTACTTTTGTAACAGAGCATCTTGGTCATTTGCCACATCTAGTCTCCCAGTCCATCAGCAGAATCCTGGTTTCCAGGGCTCACATTGCCAGAACCCATGACCAGCTATTTCAGCAGCACATATAAGGTTGACTTCCTTGTTCTTGTTCTTCTGGGTATTGACCTTGCCCATTTGCAGCCTTGCGTAGAGGATCAGTCCACCTCCTTTTATTCTCCAGAGCTACTCAGACTCACAGGGAAGGTTAATTAAGGTCAATTTGTTTCCTTGCAAATTGTCCCCCAGTGACCTCAATGGAGGCCCTTTTGCTATTTATCAATCTTCTTACTTATCTCTCAGTGACTACCTGTCAGGCCTTCCCGAGCATCCTTTCCAAACTTCTCTCTCTCCAGACTTCTGGCTCAGCCCTTGCCTCCTAAGCTTGGGCTGGGAGAAGCACCGCTGACCCAAGCTCCCTGAGTGTCCCCTGGGGTCCCCGCAGGATTTCACTCTTCCTCGCACCCTGTCCCCACACTCTGCTCAGTCTCAGCCTTTTGAATTATAGCTTCAACCATTACCACTTGGCTCACAATGGTAATCATAGCTACCATTTTTTAAAATGTGTGCCATTAGGAAGTAAATGACATTTGGAAAAATGAAACTTTCCATTCTTCTAACTTACGGAACAGCTCTTTGGAAAAACATGAGCAGTGAGAAGAGCAAAAGGAAGGAAGCCTGCTTTTTTTTAAAAAAAATTTAATTATTTTATTTAAATGCTTTTTAAGTCATGGTACATATATAGAGCTCAGTTTTTCCATTTCTCTGGTTACAAACCAGATAGAGTCACACCATTTGTGTCTTCGTACATGCACCAAGGATAGTAATGACCATCTCAATCAACCATCATTACTATACCCATTCCCTTTTCCATCCTCCCACCTTCCCCCTGCCGTATCCAGAGTTCCTGCATTTCTCCTATGTTTCCCGTTCCCACTCCCCTTATGTATCAGCATCCACTAATCAGAGAGAACATTCGGCATTTGGTTTTTTAGGATTGGCTTACTTCACTTAGCATAATGCTTTCCAATTCCATCCATTTGCCTGCAAATGCCACAATTTTATTCTCTTTTATTGCTGAATAATATTCCATTGTGTATATGTACCACAGTTTCTTTATCCATTCATCTTTTGAAGGGCATCTGGGTTGCTTCCACAGTTTTGCAATTGTGAATTGTGCTGCTATAAACATTGAAGTGGCTGCTTTCCTGTAGTGTGCTGTTTTTAAGTCTTTAGAGTATAGGCCAAAGAGTGGGATAGCTGGATCGAATGGTGGTTCCATTCCAAGTTTTTGAAGAAGTCTTCAAACTGCTTTCCAGATTGGTTGCACCAATTTGCAGTCCCACCAGCAATGTTTGAGTGTACCTTTTTCACCGCATCCTCGCCAGCACTTATTGTTGCGGGTATTTTGGATAGCTGCCATTCTGACTGGTGTGAGATGAAATCTGAGCGTAGTTTTGATTT
>CM053406.1:111753525-111797303 GCA_028644305.1 Xerus rutilus | reverse complement strand
CCCAGTTTGAGTCGAGTTTTGTGCATGGTGAGAGATAGGGGTTAAGTTTCATTTTGCTGCATATGGATTTCCAGTTTTCCCAGCATCATTTGTTGGAGAGGCTATCTTTTCTCCAATGTATGTTTTTGGCACCTTTGTCTAGTATGAGATAGTTGTATTTATGTGCATTACTCTCTGTGTCTTCTATTCTGTACCATTGGTCTACATGTCTATTTTGGTGCCAATACCATGCTGTTTTTGTTACTATTGCTTTGTAGTAAAGTTTAAGGTCTGGTATTGTGATGCCTCCCGCTTCACTCTTCTTGCTCAAGCCTGCTTTTTAAGAGAGAACTAACTACTGGAAAATTTAAGATTCTGAGGATTGGGAGCATTCTTTACACTCCAGCAACTGGTGAGCCCAGCTTTCTCCATCACTTATGCTCTATTCACCTACCACCCTTTTTGTTTGTTTGCTTTTTAAGAACATGAATATTTATTTAACACAATAAAAAAGAAGTGAGATGTTGTGCTTAAACAGTAACAAGTAGTCTTTAATACATTACAATGCTCATGGAATAACCCAAACACAATGAACATAGTCACCTTTGCCTTCAAATTAAGTACTGGATTATAAACCTGCTTATCAACGTACACATCCATTCCAATGAGGTGTAAGCCTATTACTTCAAAATACCTACACTTTTTTTTTTAAAGAAAATCACCCACTTTTTTTTACTGGATGGTAACCATCTTTGATTTCCCAAAAAATATAATTGGGAAAATCTTGTTAGTGTTAATTTTTGAAATCTGAAATAATAATTTTAGAAATCTGAAATAATAAATACATCTTGTCAAAAATTTGACTTTCTAGGTAAAGCTTAAATATCTACTGACCATCATCCTTGATTTCAGTTCCCTCCCCTGTTTTTTCCACAGTGAACCCCTGTTTTGGGGTGCACTCTACTGAGACATTCTCTCGGCATTGATATAAATGTGCTTAACGGCAGGCGATTTGTATTGCGCATGCGCAGTCTTGCCCTCCAACATCCTTGTGCACACAGAGGAATGGCCTGCAACCATTACGCTCGATTTCTGCAGGAAGTATATAAACTGCCGTTCTGCTTTCATATGAAACAGTAACTTGAAAACAACATCTGATTCATGAGAACATAAAAAACAAAACTGCTATCTATGCTGCTTTCAGCAGTGGAGAAAGTTAGACTCCTCCTTAGTGTACCTGACTTTGCTCAATTGTTTCCTAAATACTCAGAAATGTCAGGTTACATTCAGCTGGTTTACCTCTGAGTAGAGACACCCAGATCAAACACCAAAGGTCCACCAGCATTTGAAAAGGTGTTTGTCTGGGATTTCCTTTTTTGCCTACATGATCTAAAAACTTAAGTTGAATCTTGGCCTCTTCTTGGATGCATGCATTCATAGGCCAGCCCTGACCATCACAGGGAGGGACCACAGGTGGTATGATCATATGTCTACTTTTTCTCCACACTGGTTGATCAGTTACCTCTCCTTTTGTCACACATGTCTCCCTCTGACTCCTACTACAATCCCACATTGACTTCCTAAATTAATTTTTTTTTTTTTTTTTGGTACTGGAGATTGAACTCAGGGGCACTTGACCACTGAGCTACATCCCCAGCCCTATTTTGTGTTTTATGTAGAGACAGGGTCTCACTGAGTTGCTTAGCACCTCGCTGTTGCTGAGGCTGGCTTTGAACTGGCGATTCTCCTGTCTCAGCCTCCCTAAGTGCTGGGATTACAGGTTTTGTTTTTTTTTACTGTTCCCCAGTAGTTAAAACCCTAGCAATGTCTGTTTATTCCCTTCAGTTTTTATATAATGATTTGACTGGAGATAGTAGCAAATTAAAACAAAACATGCTCCTCTGTTTTCAGCATAACTTCTCCTATCATATAACTAGAAGCCTGGTGTCCACATTTTCATGGGGCCCTAACTCGTTCCTTGGTTCCATTTATCTATCTTATTTTACCTTCTTTTCTTCCTTTCATAGCCAACTGACCTAAAAGAGTGCTGAACTCTCGGTGCCTCCCCTCCTATACCTTCCAGCTCTCCTTTCCCCGCTGCATTCCCTCTGCCGCGGTATCGGGCTCCTCTCCACAGCTCTCCACTGACATTGTCCTTGCTAATGTCATTCTTCATAATGTAGATGATGGAGCCTGCGGATGTGATGGTGCACATCTATAATCCCCGCGGCTCAGGAGGCAGGAGGATGGCAAGTTGGAGGCCAGCCTGCCAACTTAGTGAGACCCTGCTTCAAAATAAAGAATATAAAGAACTGGGATGGAACTCAGTGGTAAAGCCCTAGGTTCAACCCCAGGTACCACAGTCAATCAATCAATCAATACAAGTTTATCACTTCTCTCCTACCCCTTCTCTCCTTCTTGGAGGACACTGTTCAACCTTTGTTCACCTCCCCGTTGTTTAATGCTCCTTCTTCACTATTGCTACGCAAGTCTCACTGTTAGCCCTCACATGTTTTTAGTATGCTGCTGTCTCTGCGTGAGCCCATCCATTTAGGTCACAGGCAGACCTCCTTGTGCATTCTCCATTTATGTCAGTACCATATACTTAGACTTTCATTGCCCCCAAATCTTGCAAAACTTCTCCCAACGCTGCTCTTAAATTTAACCAGTCACCAAATTCTTTGGTTTTATAAAAATTATTAAATCTCAAATCCTGTTGATCCATTCATTTTCCACTGTGCATACCCCCTGCCATGACCTTAGTTGAGAATTTCATTGCTTGGACTGTTAAGATTCCTAATTGTGACAGTCTTCTTCTAACCTCGAGCTTAAAGGAGAACATGGCAGGGACATAGATGTTTATGTTCTTCGGAAATTCATATGCTGAAACCTGACTCCCATATGATCATATTAAGTGGGGGTAGGGGGGGACTCAGGGAGGTAACTAGGTCATGAGGACTCTGCTTGCATGATTGGGATTAGTGTCCTTATAAAAGAGGCTTGAAGGAGGTTGTTTGCCCCTTCCACCACATGATAACACAGTGAAAGGTACTATCTGAGAGGAAGAATGTCCTAACCAGACACTGAATCTGCCAGCTGCCTGACCTTGGATTTCCCTCCAGAACTGTGGGTCACCAGGACTTCTGTAGAATGTTACAATGGTGTGTCTCCTTCCCCTGGACTTCAAGACATTAAAAGCAAGGAAGTGTTGCTTATTCATTTGGGGGACCAAAGTAAACATTTCACAAAGTGGTCTTTGGAGTCCCTATGAGGTTGGTTAATATAGTCTCTCAAGTCTCATCTGTGAACTTCTGAATCCTGTTTATCTGGGGAGTGGTTCTCCACTCCCGCCCATCTCTCTCCCCTGCAGTGCTGGGTTAGAACCCAGAGTCTCGCATATGCTAGACAAGCACTCTACCACTGAGCTACCTACCCTCCCAGCCCTAGATAATGTTCCATAATACATCCACAGTGTCCAACAAACATTTGATGAATAGTAACATGATGAAAACTGCTGAGATCTCTACTCTTAAAGTCTGCTGTATTTCCTTCTTTCCTTCATTCATTCCTCTGGGGTGCAGTTTAGCTGGGGACAGGCCTAGAGATTTGGCTCAGCATAGATCAAAGTGACCTAATGGGAAACAGCTTAGCATTATTCTCTAACCAAGTCATGCAAAGTACCTATTGTCCTGTCCAAATGCCAAATTACGTTTGGGGTCATTCAGAGTCCGGAAGATGGTTGGTTGTGATAAGGACCAACACATCCTTGCTCAAGTGGGAACTGGTATTTGCAAGCACATTATGCATTATTAACTCACCAAAGCCAAGTTCTTAAGTTGAAGTGGCTGACAAGTGTCTTCTAATGAGCTGAACTCTTCCACTTACAGTGTGGGTCACCCTCCTATCAGCTGACAACCATCTCCTGTTGACGTTGAGTGGACTGCGAATGGGCCTTGAAAGATTTTAGCCATTAAGTGAGGCCAATAAACCATTGTGAAGATTGGCAAGCTTTATGTTGGCCACAAGGTCTCTTAAAGCTCCTTTTTAATATCTTTAAATTTTGAGCTTTATCGACATGATCTTGAGATCTGTCCTAAGGCATCATGCCAAACCTAACGAAGACTTCATAATACATCAACTGAAAGCCCTCAGGATCACACAAAGTATACTAAAAAAATAAAAATAAATAAAGTTGGATTTATTTTAACAAAGAAGGAAATTTTAAAAGTACATATAAGGGCTGGGGTTGTGGCTCAGTGGTAGAGTGCTTGCCTAGCGTGTGTGAGGCACTGGGTTCCATTTTCAGCACTGCATATAAATAAATAAAATAAAGGCCCATTGACAACTAAAAAATATTTTTAAAAAAGTACATATAGATCCAGCAATCCAACTCTGGGTATATATCCTAAGGACATAAAATCAGTATCTTGCATTCCATGTACATGGCAGCGTTATTACAATTTCTAAAATATGGACTCTGTCTAAATGTCCATCAGGGGATGAATAGATAAAGAAAACATAGTTTAGATACACAATGGATACCATTCAGACTGAAAAGAGAAGGAGATTCTTCCATTTGGGACAATATGGATGAACATGGAGGATATTATGCTAAGTGAAATGAGACATGTTCTTAATTGAATGTAGGATCTAAAACAATGGAACTTACGGACGCAGAGAGAAGAAGGGTGATTACCAGGGGCTGGAGGGTGGGGAGATGAGGAAATCCTGGTCAAAGAGCAGAAAGTTGCAATTAGGGAGAATATTAGATGGTAAGTATTTAAGGTGTATCAATCAGCTTGACTCGACCATATCTCACTTCATACCTATATCAAAACATCATTGTATACTCCCATAATTATATATGACTATAATTTGTTAGAAAATAAGAGAAAAGAGTGCATCTAACAGAAGTGTACACTGATGCCATATATTGGTGAATGCAAATGTATGTATCTAAGAGGCATAAAAGAGGGCTGGGATTGCAGCTCAGCGGTAGAGCGCTTGCCTCCCATGCGTGAGGCCCTGGGTTCGATCCTCAGCACCACAAAGAAAGCAATAAAACAAAGACATTGTGTCCTTCTACAACTAAAAAAATATTTAAAAAGAAAGAGGCATAAAAGAAAGTAAAGACAGTAGAAGTGACTTGACATTGCTCTTTGTGGTCTCTGTAGAGTAGTTGAGACCTATGTATAGCTTCCAAGAGGCAAGACATAGATTTGCAACTAAGTCACCTCTGTTGGGTAGAGCATTAGAAGTCATCCATTCAATTTTTGTATACGTTACTTTTTTTCTAGTATTTCCATATTTCATTACCCAAGCAATACATACTCATTGTTTAAACTAGAAAAAACAGTCATAAAAATGATATAACCAATGACACATTGGAATGTATTCTTGTAAATACTTCCCTATGTATATGAACTGTGACCTAGTGTTTAATTTTCTATTTTTGCTATGTCTAATTACTACAAAAATAACAGTTTAAAATGACACAAGCTGGGCACAGTGGTGCACACCTGTAATCCCAGCAGCTCGGGAGGCTGAAGCAGGAGGATCACGAGTTCAAAGCCAGCCTCAGCAAAAACAAGGCCCTAAGCAACTCAGTGAGACTCTGTCTTTAAATAAAATATAAAATAAGGGTGGGGATGTGGCTCAGTGGTTGAGTGCCCCTGAGTTTAATCCTCACTACCCCCTAAAAATAAAAAATAAAACAACACAAATGTATCATCTGACAGTTCTACATTAGGAGGTTGGCTGTATTCCTCTTCTCTGGGCTGGGGAGAATCATCTCTTGTCTTGCATCATGAGAGGCTGCCCACGTTCCCTGGTCCTCAGTCCCCTTCTTCCATCTTCAAAGTCAACAACTCTGCCTCTGTTCCTGCTTTTCCAGCCACATCTTCCCTTTACCATGATTGGGAAAAGTTCTCTCTTATTTTAAAGACTCATATGACTAGACTTGACCTCACATCTATAAAATCCCTTTTGTTCCATAAGGCACATAGTCCTGGGAATAAGGATGTGGATGTGTTGGGTCCATTATCTCCCTATCACATATGGAAACCAAATGGCTAATGTCCATGGAGGCAAAGTGACTTACCCAAGGTCACAAAGCTAGTAAATCTTGGCTCTATTTGCAAGCATTCTCAGATTATAAGCTCTGATGGGATGAGATTTGTGACTAAGGAAAAGGATAAAAAGGAAGCAAAGACCTTCAGAGAGTTTGAATGGACTTAAATTGAGCTTCCCAGAAATGAGGACTTGTTTCTTTGGCTGTGGACACCACAAGCTTGTGCGTCTCTCAACAGTAGGCATTTGTG
This sequence comes from Xerus rutilus, assembly GCA_028644305.1. Taxonomy (NCBI): domain Eukaryota; kingdom Metazoa; phylum Chordata; class Mammalia; order Rodentia; family Sciuridae; genus Xerus; species Xerus rutilus. Next base: position 111,791,004 of record CM053406.1, on the reverse strand, counting down.
GCACCAGACAAGACCACTGACTTCTCCTTCTGCCACTCTTGACAGTTTTCACATCCTTTCTAGCTTTTTCCAGTGTCTCTCTTGTACTACTTGACATGAGTCATGACTTCCACCTCCTCTCCATTAGTCTCCTGACTAATGGGCTCTGTTGCCATTTGTGATTCTCTCTGTGGGTCACCTTCCAGCTCCCTAAAAAAAAGGATCCTTGGTATAGACTGCAGGTAGCTGCAGGGTACTGGACATCCCTATCATGTAGAAATAACCCATTAGGTTATCTCACTAGTCAGACAGCTCATGGATGGCTATCTTCAAAAAACAACTGTCATTTTTAAGTTCTATCAGCCAGGATCACAGCATCAAAAATAACCATCTGCACGTAAGAAACTGAGAGGTATTATACTTATGTCAGTTAAAATAGACTTCAAGTTAAAAGCCATAAAAAGAGACACAGAAGCTCATCACATAATAAAAAAGGGGTCAAATCAACAAGAGGATATAACAATCACAAACATACACTCAAGATCAGGGCACCTAAATAAATACAGCATATATTAGCAAGTCTAAGGGAAGAGATGGAACAGCATCAGATGTGATAGAACAGCAGGACACTTTGGTACCCCACTTACAGCAATAGACAGGTCACCCAGAGACCGTCAACAAGTATCCTATTTAAACTGCACTCCACAAAAAGTGGATGAATTGTGAACATCTGTATGTGAGAGGTCCACTTCTCCTGGAATAGGGCTGTGAGCAAGGAATTTCTTCCCAACACATCTCTACATATGCTGAAGAAGCCCCTCAGCTGTCTACCACAAGTGGAATGATCTAGCTGAGTGAAGGAGGGGCAAGAATGGCCCCAGAGCTAATACTGAATATGGGCATTTTGGAAACAGTTTAGGTAATTGCCTTCAGCACTTCAAGACTATTTACTTGTCTTTAACGAAGAGGCCACACACGCTTATGAAAGTTCTAAAATTATATCATTTTTATCAGCAACCAGGACCTCAAGTTGCTCCCACAAACCACAGAGAATTTCGCAATGTGGCTTTGGAAAGAGCTCCAGTGCTCCCAAATGGTGCCCTCACTGGGTTCTCCAAATGCGTTCGCTCTGACTGGGGGTTTGGGATGGGGGAAGTGGTCTCATTAACTGAGAAAAAATGAATGTCAACAAGTTTCAGAAGAAAACTCCCTTGGGGACCCTGAGCTCTGCCCCTACCATCCCCACCTTCCTCATGGAAGAAAACTGCTGTAAACCTTTCATTTGGTATTTCCCACAAAAATGTGTGCTGTGGTCACAGCTCAGAGATGCCAACCCAAATCTCAAACAGCCACCTCCTGATGGAGAATACATTCTGGGCTGTTTATAGTTTGTTTGGTAACAAGGGACAAAAACTGATTTCAATTTTAATTAATTATATGGTGGGGGTGGGGGTGGACATCTGCAGGAGTCATAGTATATAGTGTCCCTGGTGGCACAATGTCACTGTATTGAGAAGTACTGGATATATGTTCAGGAATCTTTCTACTGTGGTATGTGACTTTTTCTCCTCCTGTTGTGCTTTTGATTTATTGTTTAATTAATTAATTTTGTGGTGCCGCGTTCTCCTGCCTGCTAGGCAAGTGCTGTACCACAGAGCGCTCACTACCCCCGACCTCCGTTATGCTTTTATAGAAAATTCCATTGGTGAGCACAGCAGCTCTGAATCCCCAAGCATCCATGATCTGCCAACCTCAACCTCCTGGAGAGCTGGAATTGCAGATAGATGAGACAAGAACCTGGAAAGAAGTTGGTGGTGAGCTGCTGGGTCTGCTGTAGCACCAAAGGCCCGCCCTCACCATTTAGAGCGGCAACAGGAGAAGGATGGAGCATCCCCTGCTGTGATTAGCTGCTAACACTGAAACAGGCTTCCTTGGCTACAGAGCCCTGGAGCTTGCACAGGCTCCACCTACCAGCAGAAGCAGAGAGTCCTCTAGCCAAGTTGATCTCAAGGTCTTAAGGTCTCACTCAGGCCACAAAAGGCCAAACCCTGAGGTTGCATTTTGAAGGTTGAAGAATGCTTGAATGCTTGGTGGCCCACATCTGGGATCAGTCGCTTAACCTGCTGGGCTCAGTGCAAAATGAAGATAAGAAGCTTCTTGCTCAAAAAGCAAAGAAAAGCTCCATAGCAGATGAACATTCTACCAACACCCTCTGTCTTTGGCTTCTTGATGAGTAAGGATGGAAAGGTAAAGGAACGTAACAGGAATGAGAAGAGATGTCTAGAAGATTCCTCTACCTCTACTTGGCTGAACTAAACTGAAGATTATGCTCCCCTAAACTTCCTATTTTTTCATTTCCCATTTGGGCAACACATGCAATCAGTCACTTCGTAGTATCAACCAGAAAACTAGGAATTGGCCTTTGCAAATATGTCTTCCTTTCCTATATCAAATCTTTAACCAATTCTTATCCATTAAATCTCCAACTTAATCACCAATGTGATAGTATGAAGAGGTGGGGCTTCTAGAGACCATTAAACTGGTGACCGATGGGTTCAAGGCCCTTAAAGAAGGGCTTGAAGGAGTAAGGTCATCTCTTTTCCTCCACTCATGCCATTTGAGGACACAGCATTCTCCCTCCAGAGGACACAATGTTCAAGGCACCACCTTGGAAGCAGAAATTGGCCTTCAACCCACCTACTGGTACTTTGATCTTGGACTCTAGAAATGGAAAATAAAAATTACCTTGTTTATAAATTACCCAGTCTCTGGTATTTTGTAATAGCAGCACAAATGGATGAAGACAAAAGCTTTAAAAGTTCATCAAGTTTAATTTCTGCAATAGTTAAGTATTGATAGACACACTGTACATAAGCAAAAGCCCTTTGGAGTTCTTGGCCATTATTAGTCTCTGACCATGAGACTAAAACATTTGCAAATCACTGACCAAAACTACTGGTCATTACCTGGCCACTGCCTGACTATCCAACCTCATCTTTCCCCATACTGCTCTTCTCCCAACCCTGACTTCAGTTCCTGCTCCTAACCACTACAGGCTACATTGTCAGAAATCTTGTCATCCTCTAAATCAAATAAACTCGATGCCATTTTCACATTACATCATTCCAATGGTTAATTCCTTAGGTCAGCCTCTCCCAATCTTAATTCATTCAAATTTGCTGTAATAAAACCTCATAGCATTTTTACCTCTCATTCATTATTATGGTCTTTAATTTTACATTTGTCTATACCCTTGTTTAGTTACTGTATGAAGGTCCACAAACTAAAATGAGGCAGGAAAAAAAAAGAAAGAAAAAGAAAAGAAAAACATTCCAATGATATGTTATCTTCTGGGCTTTCTATACATTGTAATAATTAATGTATTCATTCATTTTTTACTTTGAAATATGTAGCAGTCTTCATGCGATCAATCAAAGTATATTTTTTGAGCATTTATCACTGTAAGGAGGAGGAATAAACTGATGATTAAAAACATAATATAGCGGGGCTGGGGTTGTGGCTCAGTGGTAGAGCACTTGCCTTGCATGTGTGAGGCCCTGGGTTCGATTCTCAGCACCACATATAAATAAATGAATAAAATAAAGGTTCATTGACAACTAAAAAAAATATTTTAAAATAAAAAAACATAATATAGCATATAAGCTAGATATTCTGGCTCCAAATAATGTAAAAATAACACTTGTAATAGATTGAATAATAGATGGGGAGGAGGAATGAAATCAGAGAGGCAGGGAGAGGTCAGGTCAGTGGGCAGTGTTAGGGTTTGACTCTGCTTTCAGTGAAATTGGATTCGTTTCACTGAGTGATGTGGTGTGACTGATGCTTTTAGAGGCCATTGCAATAATCAAGGCCAGAGAGGGTGAAGATTTGGGTCAGAGTAACAGCACTGAGATCGCAAGAAATGGAGGAATTTCGGTTGTAATTCCAAGTGTGATCCACAGGGTCCGCTGTCGGATTTGCCAAGTAAGAGAAAGAAATCAAGATCGAGCTCCAAGACTCTTGGCCCCAGGAAACTGAGGAAGGAGTTGTCCTTTTCAGAGATGAAGAAGACTAAACAGGAGCTGGTGGGGAAAGGAACGGAGGATTCGATTTGGAGCTCAAGGTTATCAGACGCTGAAGTGTGGCTGTGGAGGAGGAGGCTGAAGGTTTGAACGTGGAGTTTGGGGAAGAAGCACAGACTGGAGATAAGACTTCGAGAGCCATCAGCATCTAGATGAACTTAAAGGCAGGGACACTGGACAAGATCACCAAGAGCATGCCCACAGAGCAGAGAAGCAGACTGAGGGCTGAGGATCAAGTGGGGGAGAGGAGAGGAACCAACAAAGGAAACTGGGAAGAAGTGATCTCAGGGGAAGGAAAACAAAACAAAACTTCATGGGGTCCTGAAAGGCAAGTGAAGATAGAGTCCAGGAGGAGGTGAAAAATGTGTCATCTGCAGATAGAAGAAGTATGATGGGGCTCTGTGGTCTGCCTGTGTGCCCCTGAAGTCCATATGTTTTGAACCTAATCCTCGAATTCACATGGTAAGGGCATTGGGAGGTGGGGGCCCGTGGGAGGTGATTAGGATCAGGTGACATGGTGAGACTGGGGCCCTTCGATGGCATTAGTGGCTTTATAAGAAGAGGAAGACAGACTTGAGCTAGCACACATCCTCTGTCTGGTCATGTGGTGCCTTCTGCCGTAACAAAACACAGCAAGTAGGCCTTCACCAGGGGCTGGCACCATGCTCTTGAACTTCCAAGCCTCTAGAGCCAGGAGCTGAATAAACACTTACTGTTTGTGAATTTCCTGGTTTCCGGTACTTTGTTACAGCAACAGAAAATGGATAATGATGGGGCTGAGGCCAGAGTGATAGACCGAGTGATGTGAAGGTCCTTGGTGACCTGGACAGAGCAGTTTCAGTAGCAGGGACAAGGAAGCACCATAGACAATCCTTCAAGGAACTTTGTTGTAAATGGGAACAGCAGAATGGAATGATAGCCAAAGGCAAGTGTGGAAGCAAAAAATAATTTTTTTAAAATAAAAGATCTAATATGCTCAAATAATAATAAAACTGCGTGCTCTTTACCACTTAGCTACACTCCCAGCTCCAGAAACTGACATTTAATTGATGCAGCAGAAGGGGGATAGAATATGTTGGGGTCCTCAGCAAGGGGAGAAAGAATAGAACACAGGAAACTAGCAAGAAATGTTGACTTCACATCAGGAGAAAGGCCAGGCTTCAAGGATGGGTGTGTGAGTTCGCGTACATTCTCTTCCAACAGTGCTTTTCCCAGGAAATAAGAAACAAAGGGATCCAATAAGGCTGAAGTTGTGCAGGGGGAAATGCACGCTTAAGGAGGAAGAACAGGGAGTGGAATTGCCACTTGGCGGGCGGGCAAGTGAGTGGGCTAGGGGGGCATGGCAGGATCACTGCCAGTAAACAGGGAGACGACATTGGCTACTGCGCCAACTCCACAGTCTGTTTTCTAATATCTGATCTTTCCTGAGCTCCAAGCTCAGGCTCCTCCTGTGTCAGAGAATGTCACCCCTTCCCCCTAGTTTCCCCAGCAGAAAGCTGGGAGTCATCCCTGATTCCTCCCTGTGGCCTCTTCTATCATTTCTAACTCCTTAGCCACTCTTAACTTTTCCTCCCAAGTTCAGAACTTCGTGATTTTCCCCTGGCTCAAAAAATAAACTCTCACACTGCTGTTGCTTAGACCATCTCCCTCAGCAGGTTATAAGTTATTAGAATCCAGCTCAACAAACATTAAAACCATGAAAATGAAGGTAAACGATAAAGAATTACTTTGTGACTTTGAATAACTCACAGCCCAGTACAGGACATTATTTCTCATTTTCTGAAATTGAAAATACTAGAAAAGAATCATGCTTTTGGAATGAACATCATTGTTCAGTTTTCAACATCATGAACTTGAGTTGCCTGTGAGAGATTCAAGTAGGAATGTTCAATAATTTAGCTGGTACCCATTAAATGGCTATGTCGCCTGATATTCTTCTACTAGCAATTACAAGGTATACATATGGTTCAACGTGCATTTGATTCCTCCTGGGCTCTTATTAAAATACAGAACATGATTCAGCAGGCCAAGTGCCAGGATGCATATTTTGTAGTTTTAACAAACTTCCAGGTGATGCTAATTAATACTGATCCACTAAATTCACCTCAAGGATGACAGGTTAGAAGACAGGCCCATCCAGATAATGTAGTGTGCTAATCGTTATAATAACAAGTAGCTACATGAACTTAGGTCAGGACATGGATTAAGGCAAAGCCATGCAGATGGTTCAGTCGGCAGGACAAGGAAGGTGCACTTGATTCTGGAAATGAAATAGAACCAGGGAAGGATTTTAACAGAAGAATGACTTGATTTTGTGCTAAATGCTTATTGAAAGCTGACAAGGTTTCAACTGCTATCTGGGCAGCAGAGATACAAGAAAATAGAGAACAAGAAAACTAAGGGGCTCAATCCTAGAGGGGGTTGGACAGGTGATAACAAGAAAACAATTGAACTAAGTAATTTAAGTTTGTAAAAGCACTATCAATAAGTAAATAAGTAAGTAAATACATAAATAAATAAAAACAGTAACACCATTGAGCACAAGAGCTTGCTCAAATGGAAGATGATTTTTGAGCCAAGAACTAACCAGGCAATGGAGCTTGTCATACAAGAATCTGGGGAAGAACATTCTGGGCACAGGAAAGCAGAAGGCAGCAGGCAGGAATTCTTTGAGGATCAAAGTCAGCGTGACTGGAGTCTAGCGAGCAGGAGGGGGAAATGGCATGAAATGAAGTTAAAAGACCAGCAGGAGCCAAGTCATGGAGAGGCTTTGAAAGCTGCTGCGATGAAGTTTGCATTTCTTTTTAAATGTGAGAACAAAGTTAAAAAAAAAAAAAAAAGTGCGTCTGTGAAGATTGGATGAAGAGCATGGATTCCTGGGGCATGCTCAGAACTGTTCTCCAGGAAGGTGAATCTGTCAGCAGCATGCAAAATGGCTAAGAGGAAAGAGAAGTTCTTTTGCAATGCTGCAATGGACAGCTCAGAGCTCAAAGTGGGGAAGTCAGACTCGCCCCTCCACGTGAAGAGGCCACGAGGAAGTGAGACGCAAGATTCAAATGATACCCAACTCTCTTGACCCCAGGTGTGGAAGGCAGGAGCCTCTCCTTAACGCTTTCATTTAATTTTCCCTCTCTATGAATGTTTGTAACAAAAATCAGTTTCCGAGGTGTTAATTCAGAAAGAGACATCCCAAAACATCTGATGGTCAATATATAAATACTTCAAGTGATTTTCAAAGTCAGGAGAGGCTGAGATTACTAAGAAGCGCTCCACCTCCTTCTTGCCAAACCAAATGAAAATGCTTACCAGTTTTTGAGTACCAATATCGCCCTGCCTGACTCCTTGCACCTTTTAAAAAGATACTGCTGATTAGTTGACAACTCAGGCAGGGGGCTTTCAGGAATTAGCTGGGTCATGGTGCTTTCCCTGGAAGCTCTGAAGCTCCTTGCTGAGATTGGCTGGAAATGTAGCTGTGAAAGTTAAAGCAACCCTAGAGGTGAGCAGACTTTCAGCTGCAGTCCTCATTTGTATGTTAATGTAAATGAGTTTCAGATCCTTCTTTGGAGGGAAGATTCTGCCTAAGAAACAATGGACGCTTGGGTCCCAAGGTGGGGGGCAAAGGGCTTGGGGAGCCGAACAGGGAAGGGGAAAGGGGAAGAGGTGGCAAAGGCCCTTTACTTGGCTTCCTGCACACATTTGCCCAGGGCCAGTCCCCAGCCTCTCACCCACTTCCAGAGCAGAGCGCTCTGAAAATGCTGAATGGCAGTGAAGAAGGAAATCTGGCTTTATGACTTTGCATTATCTGTACTTGATTAGATTCTACTGTGCATCTGGATGGTTGCCTGAAAAATATGTATTTCTTTCCAAGGGAAACACTTTGATCTGTACTTTGGACCATTTTCCCTTGTAGCTGCTTGGCTGCTTTCAGCCATGCCCAGATCAGAAAGGGTTTGGAGGTCCAGGGAAGCTACAAGGTACAGCAGAGAGAGTTGTGCACTTCACATCCATTTTACTTTATTTTATTTTATTTTATTTTATTCTTCTTAGACATACATGACAGGCATATTATACATATATGGAGTATAACTTATTCTAATTAGGATCCTATTCTTGTGGTTATATGTGATGTGGAGTTACTCTAGTATATTCATATATGAATATAGGGAAGATATGTCTGATTCATTTTAATGTCCTTCCTATTCCCCTCATTCCCCTTTGTCTAATCCAATGGACTTCTATTCTTCCCCTCCCCACCCTCCCTTGTTGTGGCTGTGCATCCACATATCAGATAGAACATTCGGCCTTTGGTTTTTTTGGGGACTGGCTTATTTCACTTAGCATGATATTCTCCAGGTCCATCCATTTACCAGCAAATGCCATAATTTCACTCTTCTTTGTGGGTGCATAATATTCCACTTTTTTTTTAATCCATTCATCTGTTGAAGGACACAAAGGACTTAAAATCAGCAAACTACAGTGACATAGCCACATCAATATTTACAGCAGCTCAATTCACAATAACCAAGTTATGGAATCAACCTAGGTGTCCTTCAACGGATCCAATTTCTTGGAGATAAGGAGATGACAAAGTGGAAAGAAAAGAGTCATCACTTATTGAGCACCAACAATGTACCCAGCTCTTCTTGGACATCCCTTATATAGGTTATTTCAAAGGCTCCTCATTTCCTCTGGTTCTCCTTGGAATCTTCAGGGCTGTAAATGGGCCCAAGAGTGAACACACTTCCTGCCAAGAGATGTGCGTGAGTAGCATAATACCTAATATGTATCATCTCGCAGCACACGCCAGGTGCTTTTCCAGGATTCCTTTACGTAAGCCTCTCAACACCTCAAGAAATGGGACTCGCCTCTATCCTTATTTTCAGTTAAAATAACTGACCCTTAGAGAGTCTAAGTGATTTGTCCAGAAGCAATAGTGTCATGATCAAAACCAGGTCGACGATTCTAGAGATCACATTTGGCCATTATATGATAGTCTTTTATTTGGAAAGGCATAGAATTATACCTGCTCTGGCTAAAATTTTGCCATGAATTTGTTTGAGGCCTTTGGGTTCCTCAATTTTTGCCTCTCTCTCTCTCTTTTTTTTTCTCTTTAAAAGCATTAAGAAACTTCAGTGAGAACTAGGTAGGTCCATTTCTAGTTTCTTGAGGAACCTCCATGCTGTTCTCCGTAATGGCTGCATTAATTTACATTCCCACCACCAGTATCTAGAAGTCCATTTTTCTCTACTTTCTCACCAGAGTTTATTACTATTGTTTTTTTTAATAGTCAATGTAACTGGGGTAAGATGGTATCTCATTATAGTTTTGATTTGCATTTCTCTGATGCTAAGAATCATTTTTTTTGAGGAATAGTATTGGTTAAGTTTCAGACACTATCAACTTGATATAGTTGATATAGTTGGAAGAGATCAAAGTGGAAATGTTAAATCGTTTTGCTGACACCAATCGGGTGACTGCCTGACCCAAGATTATTCCTCTAGCAATTATGAGGTGTGTGTATGATACAATATAAATCAGTTCCAATATCCTGACTCCCAGAGGACAGGGGCTGATTTAAGAGAATCCATGTGAGCCTTGCTGAACCAATCAAAGCCTTTTCTTAATGTGAATGGAGGGAAGAGATTTTTATACTCTGGCTTCAGAGCTGTGAGCCTATAAATTCAGAGTTGTTCGTGAATATGTCCCCTTTATAGGGATCATGTTGGCTAGAAAGAATGAATACGATATACCAAGAAAGAAGAGACAAAGAAAACATCCTGAGAATACCAGACTTCCTCTGTTCTTAGCTTGGTTTGGTTTCACAAGATAAGAGTTAGTATCTATTTTTAGTGAAATTTCATCACTTACAATTATGACAGCGCTAGTAATAGAGATAAGCCATTCAATGGACAGTCTAGAACTCAGAGAAGGGAGGGAGGGGAAGAGAGAGAGGGAGAGATTTTTCCTAGAGACCTGTTGTTGATGTAGATAAAAAATTTGAGGGGACGAAGGGGAGGGGAGGAGACATAGGGGCAGGAAAGATGGTGGAATGAGATGGGCATCAGTGCCCTAGGTACATGTATTACTGCACATATGGTGTAACTCTATATTGTGTACAACCAGAGAAATAAAAAGTTGTGCTACATTTGTGTACAATGAATCAAAATGCATTCTGCTGTCATGTATACCTCATTAGAATAAATAAATTTTAAAAAAGAATACAAGTAACCATAAGTGTTGGCAAGGATGTGGGGAAAAAGTTACACTCATACATTGCTAGTGGGACTGCAAATTGGTGCAACTACTCTGGAAAACAGTATGGAGATTCCTTAGAAAACTTGGAATGGACCCACCATTTGACCCAGCTATCCCTCTCCTTGGTCTATACCCAAAGGACTTAAAATCAGCATATTGCAGTGACGCAGCCATATCAACATTTATAGCAGCTCAATTCACAATAGCTAAAGTGTGGAACCAATCTAGATGCCCCTCAATAGATGAATGAATGTGGTATATATACACAATGGAATATTACTCAGCCTTAAAGAAGAATGAAATGATGGCATTTGCAGGTAAAAGATGAAACTGAAGAATATTATGATAAGTGAAATAAGCCAATCCCCCCAAATCAAAGGCCGAATGTTTTCTCTGATATGTGAATTCTTATCCATAATGGGGGGTGGTGCAAGGGAAGAATGGAGGAATTTTGAATTGGGCAGAAGCCGGTTGAGAGAAGAGGAGGGAGGGGCTGTAAGGGTGAGAAAGAGGGTGAAATGAGATGGACATCATTACTCTATGAACATGTATGATTGCATGATCGGTGTGACTCTGCATTGTATACAGCTAGAGAAATGAAACATTGTGCTCCATTTGTATACAATGAGTTGAAACGCATTCTACTGTCATGTATAACTAATTAGAACAAATTAAAAAAATAAAAGAATTTGAAGCCATAGAATGAACAAGATAACCAAACCCAAACAAAAAGGACTGTTGAAGTCTAAGCTCCAAGGAACTGGACAGATCCAAGAGAGGAGGGTAAACTCCCAGGAGACTGAGGGCAACGCTTCTGGTGCTTGGAGGAAACCAGGAGAGCGTGGCATCCCAGAAGCCGAGTGGCCAGCTCCGGAGAGGGCAAGCATATTCAGAACTGAGGCAGCCAGTGGAATGGGCGGCATAGAAGTCATTGCTGTCTTTCCCACAAATAATTTCAGTAAAATAGAGGGGACAGAAGCCAGCAGGACTGAATTCAGGCATAAATGGAGGTGAGGAGGTGAAAACTGAATATGAAAACAATTCTTTTGAGACTCTTAGCTATAAAAGGGAGAAAATGGAAAGGATGAAGACTGGAGATGACAGCTCATGAAAGGATTTGGTTTTCTGTTTTGTTTGTTTGTTTTTGTTTTTCCATTTGAGGGGGAAAGGGGACTACAACAAAATTATATTTACAGATCTGCTTATTAGAACACAGGGGAAGAAGGAGCTAACTGCCTGAGTGAATAGAGAAAGGTTTCCCCAAGAACATGATTTTGAGGTCTTGAATAGTGAGTAAAACTTTTCCAAGAGAAAAGCATTCCATGCAAAAGGAAAACTGTAAGCAAAGACCCAGTGGTGTCTTTGGAGGATCATGAATAGCTCAGTGCAGAAAAAACTTTAGCTCTGGATGTTACTATAGAGAAAGGAAAGCCCACGCAAAACCTTTCCATACCTTTTATCTTTGTTCTCAATTCCATCTTTAAAATGATTCGATTGGGCCAGATGATCTGTAAGGCCTATTCCAATACTCAAATCCATAGCTAATGGTGATCTGTCTTGAATGTTTTATTAGATTAATATTAACACTTTCCAAAATGAATAATCCAACTTAGTTGTTTCCTGGAACTTTGCTTTATAATGTATGGTGAGAGGCTTCCAAGAGATTAGAGGCTTAGCTCAAAGTGGCCCACTTAGGAAAAGATAACCATAAAATGTCTTTGCTTTACAAGTTCATGTGTTTTACCTGAGAAGTTCATATACATTTTATTCCTTCATGTATTTGACATGGTTTGATTAGCATTTATTGGTGCCCCAGAAGATAGGCCAGTTTTGCCTTCTAGATTTAGGTATTTCCTGGTACCTGCAGAAATTTGGAGGTATGACGGGCTATGCATGGTGCCTGCTTCCTGGTCTCCAGGTCTCTTCACCGGCCCTTCTACTGCTGGCTTCACAGAGGCAGGATCTGAGCAACAGCTCTCTGCAGAAGTCAAATATGGTGGAACCTGAGTACAGAGAGGAAGAGAGCAGTAAGAGGAGCTTCCCTGAGTTAATGGGTCTTTGTCAATGTCCTGGGCCACAGGGAATTAAATAATAGCATTAGGAGAATTAACATCTCAGCTTCTCACATATCGTATTATTCATAGCCATTCAGCTGTACGAATATTCTTCATAAAAGAATAAGAGATAGAAAAACCGCATAAAATTGCCCAAAAGAAAAAAGCAACACACATTAATTGGATTCTTGGCAAAGGACTGAAAAAATGTCCCAGAACTGATGAAACAGCTATTTTTAGACAACTTAACTCTAAAATATATCAGTTCCTCTGTGAATGAGTTCATAGCACATGCCACAAACTACTTTGGCCTGGTCCTTTTGGAAACAAAACAAAACAAAACAAAACTTCATTTTTCCTCTTTATTATGTAATAAAATAAAATGAGCACTTTTCCCACAGCTGGTTGGGAAGCACTCCTCAACACAGAGCCCTTTTTGGTCGGCATCTATCTGTTTGCCTTCCCATGAGCCCTTGGCTCTAGTTTTTGTAACCTAAAGACACTAATAGAAATAGGCGTTGTTTCCACCATTCATTTAGTATTTGAGTTGTCCCCATTTTTAACCTGTGAGCTCACCCTCATGATTCATCAGATTTCCTATACTACAACCCTCTGCTATTTTTTTTTTTTGATGGAAAAAAAAGTGTTACTTGAGGACTAACACTTAATATGGTATTGGAAAGCAAGAAGGATTAAGCCACTGGAAGTTACAGAATTCTGACTTTGTGATAAGAGATTGGCCAGTGATTAGAAGACCTCACCTAGTTTGACTTAAAATGGAATTAGTCCAGATGGTGCCAGGGGGATTTAAGGGGCTCCATGGTCCCAGAGCAAACACAATACCTGTCTTTTGGATGCTGTTAATCTCAGGGGCAAATGAGGGAAATGGGGCTTTTGGAGGTCCAGCGACACATTCCCCAGTGATTATAGTGCTAAATACTGGTGACTTGAGAAGACTGTTTATCAGATAGTAGAAACTCCTCTAAATCATTAAAGGATTATAAAGGCTGCTTGAGAGTCCCTTGTCATTGAAATTAACAGACATTTTAAAGTCACTTGTAACCTTAGAGTTCTTACTTTTTTTTATGTCTTCACTAGCCTAAATTTGACATCAGGGTTAAAGTAGATTCTTAGTAAATGTATTACTGTTAGGAACTAGGAAAATCCAGAGGCTCTCTGTACACACAAGATCTTGTCTCCTAAATTATTCTCTTTAGAATTGTCTGATGACAATGATCAATCCTAGACGGTGGCTTTAAACTTGAATCTGTTGAAGTACATCATCTGATTGAAATGTTTTTGTATATATATTATTATCATTCCCTTTGCTTTAATGTGAATGAAGGTTCTCAGGTTTCAACATGGAGCAGTGGTAAAGAATGCTAAGGATTCTGGATTGCTCTGCATGGGATGGCCTGGTCCTCACTCTTGAAATGAGTGCAATTCCTTCAAAGGACGGAAGCTTCCAAACATTCACACACTGTTTCTGCAAATAGGAATGGAGTATACAGCGTTATGGAGGAAACTATGAACAGCTCGCATTTCTAGAGGCTTCTTCTCGTTGGCATGCATCAATCAATTTGTGTCATGTGGGCAAACTGAATTGGGGTCTTAGGTATCTGCATCTATCACCCATTCTACATGATTGAATTTCTTGATGCTAGTTACAGATCAAGACTTTTGACTTTCAAAGCTGAATGATGGAAAAACTTGGTATCAGATCCCAGAGTTTGCATGTAGTTTTCTTGTGATATTTTTGACTGGTTTAGTATTGAGCAATACTACCCTCATAGAATAAATGTCCTCTTCTTCTTCTTCTTTTTTTTTTGGTACTTGGGATTGAACCCCAGAGTACTCAACCACTCAGCCACATCCCTGGCCCTTTTTAAAAATTTATTTTATTTAGAGACAGAGTCTCCCTAAGTTGCTTAGGGCCACTTTACTAAATTGCTAAAGATTGTTTGAACTTGCAATCCTTCTGCCTCAGGCTCCCAAGCTGCTGGGATTACGGCATGTGCCACTGCACTCGGCTTCACATGACTTCTTTTGGGAGTAATGAAAACGTTCTATAATTAGACTGTGGTGATGGTTGCACAACTACGTGAATATACCAACAAGACTGAGTTGTTCACTTTAAATAGCTACCTTGCTTTTCTGGTCCATGCAACTGGTCCTTATAAGTGCTCATCTGGTTTTGAACCCGCTTCCATCATTTTACTTATTTATTTCATGTATTATCTGTCATTCTTGTTTGAAGCAGAAAAGGTGTGTAGATCTTGTATTTACTAATCTTGATGACTCCTTACAATGAGTCTTAATCAAATAGAATTTACAAGTTGCTTTAAAACTGCTTTGGGATCATCTGAATTAAGCATTTTATTTTTTAGGATGTCAGCAAGATGTCAGAATAGGATGTTTTAGTGCCTGTTCTCCCACAGAAACACCAACTCGAACAACTTTCTAGGCATGGAAATACCTTCACAAAAGCTAAGGATGCCAGGTGAGAAATCAGAGCTCCTGAGTGCAGCATAGACATAAAAGGCACATTGAAAGCAGTAGGAAGGACAGTTTGACACCCTGTGCCATTCTTCCCCACGCCCCAGACAATGCTCAGTGGAGAAAGACACCCTGCACTTGAGGGAAGGAGTTGGGGTTGCACATGTGATATTGCCTCAAATCCCAACGCTGGATCTAGCTCAGTAAAATTCAGTGCTGACCAGACCCCCACAGCTTCAGACATCAAGCTGATACCTGAGGATTGAGCCTCCAGGGCCACAGATCACAACCCCAAGCTCCAGTCCTGCCCAATAGGTTCTCTCCACAGATGTGTTCTATCATCAGCCAAAACCAGCAGCCCAAGGCCCTGGATTAGCCACAGTGCTAATGACTCCAGTGGCCTTGGGCTTTGGACTTACCCCAGAGCCAGAGCAGGCCTCATAGACTCAGGTCCAGGCCCTCCCAAAAACCAGATCAGATCAGTAGACCCCAGCACTAGGCTGACTCCCATGGTCCCAGGCTTCATGCCTGCCTCAGTACCAGGCTGGACCCTCCAGCACTGGCTAGCAGTTTCAGAATCCAGGTTGGACCCCATAACTCTACACATGTACACTCCAGGCCTACCCAACACCAGACAGTCCCAGGTTCCAGATCAACTCAGAGCCAGGTTGGCCACATGGCCTCAGGCCTCAGGCCCACTCCAGAGCCAGGGTGAAATCCATTTCTAGAGGCACCAAACAGCACCCATGTACACAGGCTCCAGAGCCCTGCCCACTGACAAGCCAGCCTAAGCTACAAGTCAGCCCTGTGACCCCAGGTTCCAGTGGGCTCAGGGTCTAGGCCTGTACCAGCATACCCAGAGCCAGGGTCTACCCCTGTAGATCCAGAATACAGGCCAGTCACCATAAACCCCAAGCTCCCGTGGGTTCAGGGTCCAAGACTGCTCCAGCATAACTAGGGTCAAGGACTACCCTAAACCTAGGATCCAGGCCAATCCCTATGGACCTAGAACCACAGTCCACATACATGGACTCAGGGTCCAGACCTGCGTCAGAGCCAGGCCAGTCTCTGTGGACTCAGGTTTAGTGGATCCATGTACCAGGTCCATCCCAGCACCCAGCCAACCCCTAGACACTCAGGATCAAGGCCTACCTAGCACCAGATAAGTTCTTATGAACTCAAACTTCAGGTCAGTCTCATGTAGATACAGGCTCCACTTGTGCAGACCCAGGATCCACACCATTCCCATAGACCAAATCTACAGCTCTATTCCAGTGGATCCAGGTTTCAGGCCCAACTCATGGACCCAGGCACCAGGCCAGCCTGCCTGAGGACTCCAACAGCAAACCTGACCATGGACCATGGGTGATGGCCTGCCAAGAATCTCTGAAGAGGCTGAATAATAAAGAGCTATCACAGACAAAGCCAGTCTGCAAAGAATGGAATAAATTCCTACTTATTCAAATGTGCACACACAAATGCTCAATCACATTCCTTGGAAGAACCAAGGAAACATCCCTGCTAAAGAAACAAAATAAAGCACCAGTTATCAACTCTAAGAAAATAGGGGTCCATGGCCCTTCTTACAAAGAATTCAAAGTAATACCTTTAAGGAAGCTCAGTACACTTCAACAAAATATAGATAAACAATATGACAATATCTGAAAAATAATAAATGGCCAAAGTGAAAAATGCAATAGAGATTTAATTTTTGTTAAAGTCTAAGAGGAACTGGGGATGTAACTCAGGGGCAGAGCACATGATTAACATGAGCGAGGCTCTGGGTTTGATTGCTGGCATCCACGCATGCGTGGGCACACACAAGTCAAATTGAAATTATGGAGCTGAAATAGGAAATGAAAATGAAAAAAATGCAATAGAGAGGATCAATAGGAAAAATGATGCAGCAGAAAGAATCTGTAAACTAAAACTAGAGATTATTTAAAAACGCTGTCAGAGGAGAGAAGTAATAACAAAGCAATGGAATGAAGAAAACTTAGGAGATTTGTAAGAGTAGCAAAAGAGCAAATATTTGAGTTATAAAAGTTTAAGAAGTAAAAGAGAGAGACAAAGATGTTGAAAGCTTGAAGAAATAATTACAGAAAGCTTTCTAAATCCAAGGAAAGGTATAAATATCTAGGTACAAGAAGTCAAAGGTCTGTAATCATATTTTATCCAAATAAGACCATATCAGGACATTATAATCAAACTGAAAAATCAAAGAAAGTGTCCCGATAGCAGCAAGAAAAAAAAAGTGCATCCCATATTAGGGAGTTTCAGTAAGGCCACAGGCAGATTTCTCAGCCAAAACCTTACAAGCTAAAAGAGAGTAGAATGATATATTCAATATGTTTAAGGCAAACAAACAAATGAAAAAACAAACAAAAACTTCCAGTCAAGAATATTGTGCCCAGCCAAGCTGTCCTTCAGAAATCAAGGAAAAATAAAGACTTTCCAAGACAACAAAAACAGAGGAGTTTATCACCATAAAATGTGTTTTAAAAGGAATCCTAAAGGGAGTCAACAGGAAAGGATGTTAATTAGTGACAGAAAAATGTTCAACAGTATAAAACTCACTAGTAAAAGTAAGATCACAACCGGGCACAGTGGTGCACACCTATAACCCCAGCAGCTCGGGAGGCTGAGATAGGACGATCACGAGTTGAAAGCCTGCCTCAGAAAAGGCAAGGTGCTAAGCAACTCAGGGAGACCCTGTCTCTAAATAAAATGCAAAATAGGGCTGGGGATGTGGCTCAGTGTTTGGGTGTCCTTGAGTTTAATCCCTGGTACCCAAAAAAAGAAAAAAAAGTAAGATCACAGCTAAACTCAGAATACTCTAAAACTGTAATGATCACATCATTAGTATAAAGGTTAAGACAAAACAATTAAAAGTAATAAGAGCTACAATTTGTTAAGGATACACACCATATAAAGATATAAATGGTGACATCCAAGACATCAATTGTGGGGATGGTGAAGTAAAAGTGTAATGTTTTATGTGCTCCAAGGTAAGTTGTTATCAGCTTAAAGCATCCCATTATAAGATGTTTTATGTAAGCCTCATGCTAACCACAAAGATCTATGAAAATAACAAAAGATTTAAAAAAATTTAGGAATCAAGCATAGCCCTAGTTAAATCATCTAATCACCAAAGAAGAGAGCAGGTGAGGAAGAAAGAAACAACAGATTTGAGAACAACCAGAAAACAATGGACAAATGGCAATAGTAAGTCCCGACCTATCAATAGCCACCATGAATGTAAATGGATTAAATTTTCTAATCAAAAGAAATAGAGTGGTTAAGTGGATAAAAAAAAATATATCCAAGTATATCCTGACTATAAGAGAATCACTTCATCTTTAAGACATACATAGACTGAAAGTAAAAAAAATACATACATAGACTGAAAGTAAAAAAAAATACATACATAGACTGAAAGTAAAATTATCTATGCCAATGGAAACAAAAACATAGCAAAAGTAGCTATACTTAGATAAAATAGAATTGTTTTAGGTGAAGAACACTTTTTTCGTACTTTCTTGTGTTTGAGAACAATACTGGCCAATAGAAATATAAGGCAAGCCACATATATATTTTTAAATATTCTAACAGCTACAACTAGAAATGTAAAAAGAAACAGATAAAATAAACTTTAGTAGTTTATTATATTTAATCTAATATTGCCCCAATATTGCCATTTCTAAATGTAATTCATATGGAAATTATTGAGATACTTTTAATTACCTTTTTATACTAAATCGCCTGAATTTGGTATGCATTTATGTTTATAGCACATCTCAATTCAGAGCAGTGATCTTTCTAATGCTCAGTATCCTCCTATGACTAGTGACATCTCTGTTGCATGGTGCAGATTTAGAGTTTTCATAAAACAATAGCAAATTTAATCACTACTACCACCACTTTGGATCTTTTTGTCTTAATACTTTCATTAGGTAATTAAGACAAAAAAGAGCAAAATTTAGACAGCTTCAATAGTTTTCCTCTGTGTTACATATATAATTATAATTACACTAGTATATATTGAGAATTCACCTTGGCTTCTCTTTCTGAATTAAGGAAAAAATATGAAAAGTCTTAGGTGTACATGTTTACAATAGAAATAAGAACATTTACGTTTTCAATTCTGAAAAACTGGCTTCTGAAAAATCGAAGTTTTAGTTTCTCCCAAGTGACATGGAATGGGACTACATAAGATTTGAAATGATCACTACATTAATTACTTGATAAGCCAATTAAGAATTTAAACTTTATTTTCTACCAAAAACTATCTTGAGGTACTGGAAGTGATTAGAAGGAAGTAAAATAAAAAAGAGTTTTATGGTTTTGTATGAAATTGATTTCAGTTCGGGTTCTGTCTTGGTTCCCCTAGCCAAAGAAAATTTGGTTCTGCAGAGGATTCTAACAATGATTTTGGTAGACTGTTTACAGTCTGGTGTCCCAGGTACCTTAGGAAGCCAGGTGGACCTGTTTGGATGCAGGAACTTCTGTCCTCCAGCTGGGCACGAACAAATCTTGCTACTTCTGAGGAAAGTAATCACATTAGATCACTTGTTTTCTAAAACAGGGGACCTCCTTTTTGCTACAAAACTGCTTATTTATACAGCTTAAAAACATCGATAGTTCCTTTGGCCTCCTGATTTTGTGGCCAGTCTTTGGACGTGCTAATTTGTCTCATCTTTTGAAACTCGGTTGTTCATTGATTTTACCCAGTAATTCCCAATCATGTCGTAGTTAATGAAAACAATACCAGTAATCACCTTGTTCCTCGTGGGAATCTCCAAATGGTTTGCAGATTGGTGGGGGTCTGTTTTCAAAACCTCCCTGTGAAGAAAGAAGGGAGAAGATCCATTTCCTATCAAGGTAGGAGGGATGAAGGCTGGCAGGATTAAGTCATCACCCCTGTCACTCAGCCCAGGGTGCCCTCACACTTCCATTCTGACTGCATTTTCCGACAAGCTGAAGCACACCTATTTGCCTGGGGAGGGGGGGCTCTTGTGCTGGTGGGGGGGCATCACATTATCATCACAGCTGGCCGTGATGGGTTCCAGGGTTTAGAAATTGTCCTTGACATAATGGGAAGCACTTTTAATGTCCTGTCACCAGAATCCATCATTTTTCTGGTAAATAGTACCGCCCCACCCCCAGCTCTTGCTATCTGATCTTTCATGGTTTGTTTTTTCCTATGATACTTGCTTTGGTTTGGAGGTTCAGTGTCCCCCAGAGGCCTGTGTGTTGAAGGTTTGGTCCCTAGCTACTGGAGGGTGGTGCTGTTGAGAGGTGGTGGAACCTCCAGGAAGTGGGGCTTGTAAGGGAGGAGACTGGGTGCTGGCCCTTGAAGGGGTTTTGGGGACCCTGGCCTCTTCTTCTTTGCTTCCTGGCCTTGATTGGAGCAGTCTGCTGGGCCACATGCTCCCTGCAGTTGCCATCTGGCACCCCCACCAGAAGCCTAAAAGCAATGAGAAAACCTGATTGTGGACTGGAACTTGGAACCTCCAAAACTATGAGACAAAATAGATCTTTTCTCTGTATAAGTTAATTATCTCAGGTGTTTTATTATAGCAACAGACCACAGACTAACTTAACACTTACCAGTACATAGCATGCTATGTATTTGTGAATCTTCTGTCTGTAACCACCAGTATGTCACCTCCATAAAATCACAGCTTGTTTTATTCACAGTTGTGTTTTCAGTCCCAAGAACTTAAGAGGAGCTCAGTTAACATTTATTGAAGGAAAGAACAAATTTACACATGAAGAGCATACCTTCCTTCAAATAGGTAAGTGGAGTTAGAGAAATCTAGATGAATGTTTCAGTGTTGTAGATTACTAGCTGCAAGAGCTGTGTAAATTGCTGAACCTCTCAGGTTTTCAGGTCTCTTGCACGTGAACTAGACCAATAATGGGCACCTTATAGGCTGAGGATGAGATAATGTTAAATGTTCAGCCAACCATAGGACCTGGTTTACACTAAGCAATCAAGAAAGGGTAATTGAGGGACTGGGATGTAGCTCAGTGGTAGAGCACATTCCTAGCATGCACAAGGCCCTGGGTTCCATCCTTACCATCACCAACAACAAAAAAAAGAAAGAAAAACTTGAAAATATGCTTTACTGCTCCAGTGGTTCCTTACCTGGACAGTTGGAAGTTGCTCTTCAACCATAGAAGGTTCAGCTCCAGGCTGTCACAGAGACCTGGTCATGGGCATGGGTTAAGAGCTTTGAGGGGCAGTGGGCACATGCTTAGCAGGCTCCCAGAAAATCTAAACACAATCTTGCAGAATATCTTGCTGGGCACACAGGGACCACAGGCCTGCCAATCATAGGCCAAAGGGGACAGTTTCTGAGAAAGGAAGGTGTGTGAAGATATCCCACAGCACATGACTTTCAACAACAGAAGGAAAGAACATGAGTTCAGCCCCCTCTAGCTGGGGGTTGACTAGTTGGTGGTGCCTAATGATGCTTTTTCCTTATTTGGACAGGGTGGGAAGTTGGAGGGGGTGGTTGCATTCCTAGACCCTTGATTACCAGCTCTTTCCCACCCTGAGTGTTGAAATAGCAGATTTAGAGTGGAAACAGCTGACTAACACAGCCTAGCCCCTGGAGTTCTGAAAAAGAGATTCCAGATCATTCTCACTTCTCCTCCTCACCCATTCTGGAGGAAGTGAACTTCTGACAGCCAGTGAATGCTAAGTGCAGAATCTTATCAGCTTCTTGGAGTACAGAAGGAATATTCTAGCAATTGCTTTAAGTGAATGGTATTTTAAAAATGCAATATTGAAGTAATACGCATTCCACACACCTCAAGGAGCAGGTATCTTAGAGTGCTTCAGAAGAGTTAATGATATAATGCTGTGAATGAGACAAAGATATGAACACTTAAGTTGTTTGCTCTTTTAGACGTGTGAGATCTTGCTGTCATTACTAATACTCTGGCTATGTTTTTCAGATTAAGGAAAGGGAGTAAAGAGATTTCAGAGGCAAGGCATGCAAATGAAGATTTCTGTTCAAACACGTGTGCAGCATGCATGCACCTACACACGTGTGCAAAAGTACTATGTTTGCAAGGCTTTTATGACCTGACTTCTGTTTGGACTCCTGGATGAGGTGAGGGATCATATAGAAGTCCTGACCCCACAAACTGCTTCCCAAGCTCTGGCCTTTGCTGACAGTTTACTCTGGAATTCTAGGAATGCCCTCCCTCCCCTTTCCTGCTCTCCCACCTGTCCAAATCCTGCTCAGTTCTGGGCTCCAAACCTATTGCCCAGGGAATCCCAAAGCATATCACACTGACCTACCTCCTATTTTCTCCAAATTTCTGGAATGAGTCAGTGCTACCCTGTTTTTATCATTAGTGGTTTGTTGTTGTAGCTGAAGAGTGGGGTAACCAACGCCCCTCGCTCTGCTCCACTCTCTGCCTCCACCTCCAGTGAGGTTAGACGTGATGCTTCTTGCAAAGTTATAAATTTCTGTACCCACTCCTCCTCCAACAGAAAGAAAGTCTCTGAGATGTCTCCTAGGAAAGTGATGTACTCAACAGATAGAAAAACAACCTTCAAAAGTTTCCATGGGGTCTTGTGTGCCCTCTATGGCTAAAGGTTCTCACTGACCATAAGATTCTTAACCAGGAGTCTGGGGGTCAAGAGGACAGCCTGGAGTCCCCAAGATGGGAAGCAGACTTTGGGTTGGAGTGAAAGGAGAGGGGGAGACGCTGGCGTCTTTCATTACACAAATATAAAGCATGAATTCTTTACATTAGCATTCTTAGCATGGCAAGATTGTGCTGTATTAAGATACTTATTTAGCTGGGCACCGTGATGCATGCCTATAATCCCAGAGACTCAGGAGGCTGAGGCAGGAAGATCACAAATTTCAAAGCCAGCCTCAACAATATAGCAAGGCCCTAAGAAACTTAGTGAGACTCTGTCTCAAAATAAAAAAAAAGCAGGGGCTGAGGATGTGGTTCTGTATCTGGGTTCAGATTCTCTAGTACCAAACAATAACAACCAAAGAAAAATTATTCCTTGATATTGAAATATACCACATGATTTCAAAACATGATACTTGTTTTCTGGAAGGGGTGTGTGTGTGTGTGTGTGTGTGTACACACACACATTTGATTCCACAGTTGATTGTAGGACAATGAGCGAGTCCATCTTCTGCAGCTTATGCTGGGGGTAGACACCCAAGGAGACTGTACTTCAAAGTCCTTCCTGGATCCCATTTAAGCCAAAAATCTGTTGAGCCTTTACTTTGTGCCAAGCAACGTTCTTGTAAATCAATCTGTTTCTATCCTCCAGGAGGCCACAGCTCCCCTAAGGCAAGGGAACTTGACAGAGGCTAAGACCTGGGGATGCACAGAGTGGGGGGTGCTGATCATTCCAACCGAGATGAATAACACAATTGCAACATTCACAGGAAGGTTAATTATAGAACAAAATTTCTCTCCTGCCTGTAGTATCAACAATTTCCTGTAAGTATCTCATTGAGAAATCTAATCTCCTGAGGTTTGATTTATTTTTGGTCTCTCCTGACCACTGCTTTTTACATCATCTTCGTGATTGTCAGACTTTGCTGAAGATCACGTAGTTCCATAGAGAAAGAGGAGACTGAGCTCTGAGATCACAGAGGCTGCTGGGGGGAAACGTGGCATGCTGCTTTGGCTCTTATGTTACTGTTGAGATGTCTAGTCCAAACCCAGGTCCTTGGTGTCCCAAACAAAGAATTGAACAAGACACACAGAAGTAACAGAGTTCAGATTTATTTAAGGTGAAGATAGCACTCTGTTAGGTGGAACAGTGTGGGCCAAGCCAGAGAGAAAGAGAGAGAGAGAGATGGAGATGCTCAAGGTCCCAATGTCTGGAAATTAGGGTCATATATACTGAACTGTGGGGCCTTCTCTTCTCTGTATGGACCTGATTGAAGACCTTACTCCATTTTCTCCCATTGGTTATCTTATGATACCTGATTAGAATATTTTCCAATTTTCCCCACCCATTGGTTACTTTATAAAACCTAATTAGAATACTTCCTCCTTTACCTGCATTGGTCATTTTAAAATTTGAACCTGTGGTGGGAGTTGTCATGGTAATGGGACTTATCCTAAACCGGGGCAGGACTCCACTGGTTTCCTTGTCTCATCCTCCATCTGCTTCTTTCTAATACCTTGTCTCCGCCATCTTTGTGTCCTTGACAATTATGGAAGCCAAAAAACCTTCTCTTTCTCACTGTGGAGAATTAGTATAAGTCTGAGAAATAAACTGGCAGAAGACAGATTAACAGGAGAAAAAATGTACAAATTAATTATATGCATGGGAGCATCATGGAAAGGTGAGCCCCCAACAGCCCAATGAGATTCAGAAGCTCAAATACCCTTTTTTATAGGTGGGTGGGAGGTGATGGATATAGATCAGGTAGAGGAAGAGTAAATGATTCGTAGGAGAATGAATGATCCCAAGGAACAGATAGTGGCCTGGGACACAGATCCTCAGGGCTCTGAGTGTCACTTTTGATTTTTAATAACCTGCTTTGTGAGAAGATTGTACTTTTCCTTGGTTAATGAAAGTTCAGTGGGAGGAGGTGAGGCCACTGTGGATGGATTTGGTCTTTAGGTAAAGGGACCTTCAGGGGAAGCTTTCCAGCATTCACTGCCCCCAGTGCTCTCAGTTTGAAGACAAAAAGGTCATGTTTGGGGTGTCATTTTCTCAGCCCTGCCTAGCTGGGTGTGGTGGTGCATGTGTGTAATCCTGGCAGCTGGGGAGGCTGAGGCAGGAGGATTGCAAGCTCAAAGCCAGCCTCAGCAACTTAGAGAGGCCCTGTCTCAAAATAAAAGATGAAAAGGGCTGGCAATGTGGCTCAGTGGCTGAGTGCCTGTGAGTTCAATCTCTTGTACAAAAAAATAAAATTAAATTAAAAAAGAGAAAAACGAAAAAAGAAGAAAAAAATTACAGCTCCTTTCGTACTTACCTAAGTCAGGAGTGTCCCTTCTTGGTTTGGAAAGGATTTGCTGTTCTTAATTATTTATTTGACAAATGTTGAACACCTTGAGTTTACTTAATAAACTCTGTTAGGTGTGGGAGATAAAGACGAAGGAAGCATCATGAATAAACTTTCTGGGCCTGGTTGTAGGGTCTTTGTGGAGTCAAACTGGCTCTTTGTAACCCCAGAAGATATTCAATAGAATTAACTGGACTGGTTGATTAATGAATGCATGCATTATTTTTTTCCATGCAGGGTTTGAATCAAAACTGTAAATGACCTTTCTAAATAACTAAGGTTGCATGTGGAAAGAAGAGGAAAACATTTAGTTCTTATTGTAAATATCAAGTGATTGTTTTCTGCATCAAATTTAGAATTCTACTTTTACCCAACACACAGAGAAACACCCCAGTCCCCAAACCAAAGAGCAATTGTAAAGATCTCTTCTTCCTATTTAGAGACAGTGCTGAATTCCAGAGGCTGAACTGGGAAATACCAGCTCTCCTCTGCCTCTGGTGGGGTGGAAGCTAAGCTCAAGTGGATGTGTGCGTTTAGCCCCTGGCAAAGCCTAGTGCTGGCCCAGCGATTAGCTCAGCCCACAAACCACGAGGCCAGGGGTTGAGAACATGGCAGACAGACTCAAGGCAGAGGGAACACAGTTGCTCAGTGGAATCTCCATCCTGGAAGCCAACGGGTGGTCAACCACATCTCTTCGGTACTGACCTTGTTCTTTGGTACAGATTTTATTACTTGTACACTGTGTACACTTTTTCTTTTCCTAACCAGTCTCCTCCTTCCCCACCAACACGAGTTATGCAAAAAGATGAGAAATGGGACATGAAACTGGTATTTCCCTACAGTTTAAGATACAGTCAAGGATCTTGATGACTTAAAAGAAAAACAGATGACATCAGTGACTTCCTTCCTAATAACCATATTTTAAAGGAGCACTGAGCTTTTATTTATAAAAATACACTGATAATTAGGTAACCAATGAGATCTATATTTCTATTGGATTTTGTTTAGACTGAATTAAAATTCTCAGCCTTTGAAATCTTGCACTTCTTTGAAGGGCAGATGTGCATAGCATGGCATCCAGGGATGACGATTTCTCTTCTAGGAAAAGGAGGTGGCACAAGGAAGGATAGGTTTCCTCTCCTCAGTTAGCATTAGGTCATAGGCTTCTGGGGGCGGGGGAGGGATTCCATGACATCAGGTGATCAGAGAGATGGAGCAATAGCAGCCCATGAATCACATGAAAGCCGAGAAGAAATTCAACAGTTCTCCAAAGCCTAGTGGTGACTGTTAACAGCCATGCTCAGGAAGCCGTGTCACCAGTCTGTAGCCCTGAACTGGGCAGGACAGCGAGTTTCTGGAGAAGCCTCTGTTTGGGTGACTAAATAATAAAGAGCCGTCTTAGATAGGTTTACACTTACATTGCATTACCAGCCATTATTAGGGTCCTGTATAATGATCACAAGTTTGACTGACTGACTAGAGCAGCCTTGTGTTTTCCAGGGATCCAGTCCATGGGCATCTAGGGAGGACCTCAGCACGTTGCTCTTCACTACTCCTCTTAATGACAATGAAAACTGCAAGGGACTGAATGTTTCTGCCCTCCTCTCCATTTCCCAAATTCACATATTGAAGCCCTTCTCACCAATTGTGATGCTATTTAGAGGTGGGCCCAGGTAAGGTTGTGGGGGTGGAAACCCCATGGTGGGTTTAGTGTTCTTGTAGGAAGAGGAAGAGATCAGAGCTCTTGTTCTCCCTGGGGACACAGAACAAACCAGGAAGTGAGTCCTCACCAGCAGCCAAATCTGTCACTACCTTGATCTCAGACTCCATGGACTCCAAAAGTGTGATAAATAAATGTCTGTTATTTAAACTACCCCGTCTGTAGTTATTTTGTTATAATAGCAGCCTGAGCTAACTAGACCTGTTGAAAACAAAACTATTCATACCCAATCCTTTTAAACACAGGATCCTCTCTTCTCTCTATCTTTGGTACCTGAGATTGAACTCAGGAGTACTTGACCACTAAGCCACATCCCCAGCCCCATTTTGTGTTTTATTTAGAGACAGGGTCTCACTGAGTTGCTTAGCTCCTTGAATTTGCTGAGGCTGGCTTTGAACTCGCAATTCTCCTGCCTCAGCCTCCCAAAGTGCTGGGATTACAGGCGTGCGCCACCACATCTGGCCTCTGTTTTCTTTATACACTTTTATTCAAGTAGAATTTTTAGTATTTAGTTAGCATCTTTTCTTCTCTTGGTATATCCTTTTCCCTTGCCTACCTTCTGCACTTTTCTATCATTTCCTGGATAAATCCTACCATATGTGTGTGTCAAGACTCAGCTCAGATGGTCCCCTCTTACAGGCAGCCTTCCCAGCCCTTCTTCCTCTCACCCAGCCTGGATTTGGAGTTGATTCTATACACACCCAGTGCACCTGTCTCAGGCCTACCTACACCTCCATTCCCCTGTGTCTCCCTCGTCACTGTTCTTCACTAGATGGTTAGTTTCTCATTGCAGAGACAGGAGTGTGTCCTGAGCTTCAGGAGTGGAACCTAGAACATGAGGGAAATAAATGTTTATTGGATGAAAACTTTGTGTCAGCAAAGCCCTTGAAACAGAAAGCTTAGGTCATCAACAAAAGGAAGTGTCTGCCCAGGATAAGACTAGATTAAAGAAGTGTTGGGCAAGGGCCAGGAGTTCAGCATGGACTTTTAAGTCAAAACAGGACCCCAAATGCTTCTGGAATAGTGGAGACAAAGTCAGCAAAAGTAGCCATGGTTCAGAGCAGAACTGGGTGGTAGAGGAGATGAGGTTCAATATGGAAGATCAGAGACTCTAAAATATTTCTCCATTTGAACAAGAGTTGTGTTCCTAACATAGAACATTGAAGGTCTGACCCCCTGTGCCTGTGAACATGCCTTATTGCAAGTAGGGGCTTTTCCAATGACGGAGTTGAGATGAGGTCATGAGAGTGTGTCCTAGTTCATTGTGACTGGACTCCCTGCACAAGGAGAGATTTGGACATAGAGACACACAAGTGCAGAGAACAGAAGCTGTGAAGACAGGGAGAATGCCATCTGCAAGTCACTAGAAGCCAGGAGAGAGGAATGGAATGAATCTTCCCTCAGAAGAACTAACCTTGCCCATACCTTGATTTTGGACTTTCAGTCTCTTTGTATCAAACGACACATTTCTGTTGTTTAAACCACTCAGTGTGTGGCATTTTGCTATGACAACTCTAGAAGAATAACACAACCTCCTCCACTGGACTCAGTCACCTGTAGACAAAGGCTTGGGCTGCTCATGCTGGGACCTCTGGCCCCTGGCAGCACACTCTCAATAGAAGTTTGTGGAAGACTGAGGATTAAGGTGTGATAGATGCTCCTCAGACTTTCAGTCAGGGGCAGGAGCCATAGTGGGCAGAAAATTGGGAGGCTGGAATTAGAACATACCAGAATTTTGCTGAGGCATTATCTCCTCCCCGTCTACTCCCAGCCGAGATCATGATGTCTCCTCCTCTGGGTAGGGAAGCCCCAACAAAGCTCCAAGACCCAAGAAGGCCACTTGTGTGTAAAGTCATCTGCTAATGGGATGATTGAGAACACCGCGTCCTCACCCTGAGTCACACGGCTCCCTGCCCTGGGGTTTAGCTACCCCACAATTTCACAGGGAATGCTTATTTCTTATTATCTAAAGGTTAACTTGAAATTCATTTCTGATGGAAAGCTGAGTTTGGGTGAATGTTTTACCTTAGGTTAGTTTCCAATTCCAGAAATTCTGCAAACTATAAATCTGGAGTGATGGATTTATGTGGTTCCCTGACCAATACAGATATTTGTAATAATAATAATAATAATAATAGAGGAAAAGATAGCACAGCCTCAGAATTTTTTCCCTTTACTCAGCTGAAAATTAAACCAGACAGGCAATTACTAAGGTTTTGCCATAATACATAATATGCGTACACCACATTTGTGGCACATTACATATTACATGGTTATTATTCTGCCTTTTTCATCCAATCATCTTATTAGTTCTGGTATTTTTGTGTGGTGAATGACTACAAGCAAAGTCAAGTGAGAAGAGCATTGCTAGAGAAATAAAGTACAGATTCAATAAAGTCGGACCTGTCAAAGTGTGACTACCACTGCAGTTAGTGGACCACAGTGGGGGACATTGACAATGAAATCTTAAAGACTGGAAAAGCACTAAGGTCAGAGAGTGAGATGCACCTTCCTCCGTAGCAGGTTTACTATCTGACTCCTTCTGTGATTGATTCTACTATCACGCCACAATTAGACCTCATTGCTTTTAAACAGCACGATTTGACAGCTTCATGAGTGCTTTTCTAATGTTCTTTGTACTTAACTATGAAAAATTAGCATAAGAGGCGAGGGAGCATCACTAAAATAGAATTCATTATATTTCTAAATATATTTAGAGGTCCTTGGAGAATATCATTGTATATTCTGACCTATTATTAGCAGAAAAGGAAACTCTTCTACTAATAACTTGGATCCATGGTGATAGCCCATTCAACCAATTTTCTAAGTTATGAGTCACTCTTTACTTCTGGTGTTTGGTGTCATTTGCTTGGAACTCAATGGAATATCCTATTTTGGGTATGCCAGAAAAGACACGAGGGATTACACTAAATCAGACTATTGGTCAGAGTTGTTTTTTTTTTAAGCAGTTAGTCTTTTTTCTCTCTTCTTTCCTTTTCCCTTCTTTCTTTAATGTCCCCCTCTGTCTTTTCATTGGGGCTAATGTTTTGGTTCCTTTATTTATTTCTTACTTCCTGCAACACCTCCCTTTTCTCTTTTGAAGAAAATGTAAAAGATCACCATTGAGGAGTCTGAATTTTCCAGCCTGAAACTGAGGTCTGCTGCTCGGCCAAGCAGCTCTCAGGGTACATCATATCCTAAAAGGGAGACGTTTTAGAGGGAAACTTCATAGATTTTTCCCGTAACGAGATGGATGACCACATAATGTATATTAAAACTGAAGGGTCTAAGTACTGTTTTATAGTAGCACAGTAACTTATATGTAAGTTATCATTTATCATAATTACATATTAGACCATATATTCTGATGTTGAGAACTGAAAATCAGCCTGCATATGTTAGGAGCAATTATGTTCTGACCCATCCAAGATCTGTAGATGAGAAAGCAATCTGTTGAAATATATAACTTTTCTGTAATCGCTAGGTATTATAAGCTGGTTAAAGTCAGGATATGGGGCCAATTACATCGGCAGTGTAACTTAATGTGTAGTTTACAGTGGAGCTTCAAAGGTCATACTGAACTAAACCATCAGAGTAAAGTGAAAATCAAAATCAAGTACGTAACTGCCTGTTGGAATAGACTTCTTGCTGCTCAGCTTCCCTCCTGTCTTGGGAACATCCTAGGATCCAGTGAATCCTCCCACTGGGGCCCCAGCTGACTGACTACTGATTTTTGTCCATCTGTAATATTCTAAAGGCAGTGACCACGTTTCCTACTTCTTGGTGTCCTCTACAGTGCCAAGTGGCCAAGCAGGGTGCTCTGCAGTAGTCAGGAATGGTCAGGAAATAGTTGCTGAATTGTAAAAAGAAAGAAAAACTAATTAAAAGGAGTGGTGTTAGGGGTAGGGGGGGGTCATTCTTTGCTTTACAGTTTTGGAATGTGGCAATGGTAGAGCCCTGGTTGTATTCCCAGCAGCCCAAGTCTTATTTTAAGAATGCATACTCCTGAAGCTACGAAATGCCACCAAGAATTCCTGGTAACCTTAGAGTAGCTGGATCGAGAGCCTAAGCACTTGATTGTGGTCCTTCATTTTCTTATCACTTACTGTAAACACTGAAGAAATTGCTGGCTCTGTGTTGTCTTAGCAAACAGAGCTTATGTACACATGGTGTCGTGGGAGGTTAAAACCATGCAACTCACAGTGGCTGCTAGGATCGGTGAAACTAACATGGTTGACCAGAATGGGTCTTAGGAAGTCACTTTTCTTTTGCCAAAGACAAATGCATTCTTGGAGCATGCAGCAATGTATGGCTAAGAGCCATCAACTGTATTATTCTATCATCTCTTCCATGGTGCAGTGCACTGTGTTGGAATCTCTTAACCTGAATTCTTGAATCCCCTCAAGGGATGGCCACGGCCTTGGACTCCAGGTTGTTAGGAGATTTTGCTGTATGTTGGCCTCCAGGGTGAGTGCAGGGAAAGGGAGGTTTCAATTCAAGCAGGTGGTATAACAGGTGGTTCAATTCTGATCATGCCAGAATCAAAGTGACCCCACTAAGTCATGGTCATGTTTGATCACTGCTCTCTTTGGGCTATTTGGATACTTCTAGAGATGTTCTAATGGAACTCCGTAGAGCCTATTTGAATATTAAAGAGCATGGAATTTAGAGGTAGCCAGACCTGTCTAAAAATTCTGGCTCCAAAATTTGCTAACTATGTGATCTTGAGTGAGTTACTTAAATTCTTTCTTTTCTTTCTTTTTTTGGTACCAGGGACACTTACTTAGCCTCTGAATCATGTCCCCAGATCTTTTTTATGTTTTATTAAAACAGGGTCTCCCTAAGTTGCTTAGGATCTTATTAAATTGCTGAGGCTGGCTTTGAACTTGCAATTCTCCTGCTGCAGCCTCCTGAGTTGCTGGGATTACAGGTGTGCACCACTGCACCCATCCATTACTTAAATTCTTTAAACATAAGTTCCTTCATTTATAAATTGAAAAGTGTATCTTGTGAGTTGTTTTTGTCTTAAATCAGATGAGATTCTGGAAAAGAAGTTCTTATCATAATTCATAATATTTAGCAAACACCAAATAAAAGATAGTTCCTCCTCTTCTTCCTCGTATTTTTACTCTTATTCCTATTCTTCTTCCTCCCATTCTGTCTCCATAGCTGAGGCAATTATTCCACCATGAAAAGGTACACCCATTCTGCATGGAACCAGGTGTGATTAAGACTGACTAGGCTTCCCCTGGGTTGTGTGTGTGCACACATGTGTATACATGGACATATATACACATGCACGTACGTAAAGGAGGGAAAACAGTTTGAGGTAGAGGAGGATATATCATCTCACACAGCACAGCACCTGAATTCCCCCTCGGCACCGTCTTCCCCTGCCCCTCCAGCCACCACTCCTTGAGAATGGAGTTGACGACGCTTTGTGTGTGACTGTCTGTGCCTCAAGTCCTGTGCCCTGGAGTAGGGGGTGGGGGTAGCAGTTAGTCAGCTTTTCATTGCTCTGAACAAAACACCTGACACGAGCAACTTAGAGAAAGGATTTATTTGGGCTCATGGTTTAGAAGTCTCCATCACGGTGGAGGAAAGCTTTAAGTTCATGGCAGCTGGGAAGAAGAGAGAGCCTGTGAACAGCGATATGATAGTGTCCAAGACCACCACTCCCTGTGACCTACTTCCTACAGCCACGCCCACCTGCTAGAGTTACCAGATGGACCCACTGTTGAGATTACAGCTCTCGTCGTTCTATCATTTCATCTGCGAACATTGCTGCTTCACCTAACACATAAGCTTTTCAGGGGACATTAATGACCCAAATCATAACCAGGGATAGAAAGAGAGAGGCAGCATCTTTCTAGTGAATAATTCTGCATCCTGGTGAAGTCAGCTAGGTATTACTAAAATTAAATACCCAAGGAAGCTAACTTTATTAAGAGAAAAGTATTTAGCTCACCGTTTTGGAGGCTAGAAGTCCAAATGACATGGCACAGTTTGGGTTGCCACTCGTCATCTGTGTCACCTTGGGACATGGATGGCAGTGCAGCTGCATGTGTGGAAAGAAAGCCAGTGAAGACGTCTCAAAACAGAAGGAGGTCTGGGGTTGCGGCTCAGTGGTAGAGCGCTTACCTAGCATGCGTGAGGCACTGGGCTCGATTCTCAGCACCACATACAAATAAATAAAGATCCATCAACAACTAAAAAAAATTTAAAAATTTAAAAAAAACAGAAGGAGAGAAAGAGAGCGAGCCTAGGATCCCACAATCCTCTTTAAAGTCCTTTCCCCGTAACACGAGGAACTCCCACCAGGCCGTACCTCCTAAAGGTCCACCATATCCCAATAGTGACAACCCAAGAACCAAGCTTTTAACACATGGGTTTTTAGGGTCATTTGACATCTAGGCCACAGCAACCACTGTCAACCACTGTAGTCCCCTACGGTCCCACTGCAGCTGCTGCACCAGATGGGTTTTGTAAGTCCTAAATGATACTAGATCTTCCTCTTGGTCATGTCATCCGGGCAACGACTAGTCAAGAGAAAACAGGAGTAATTGATTGTGTAGACACCGAGGGACAAGAACACAACATCCTGGGCACACCAACTGTCTGTGACTAGGTCACCAAACTTAAGCTGAAAGAAAGAGGGAGATAAATGCAAAGCTAGAGGAGGAAAGCATGCATCCATTCATTCATCTATTATTCATCCTTAAGATTATTTATTACATTTATATTATGTAATGAGCATGTGGCTGATTGCTGAACTTATAATGGCAAACAATTCCCGCTCTCATGCTTTGCAGTTTGGGATCTTATCACCTAGATGAGTAAAACACCCAACTACCTAATAATATTTCAGTTCCTGGTTCTGGGTAACAAATTATCCCCAAACTTAGCAACTTGAACCAACCATGTGTATTATGCTCATGGCTCTGCATCTTACGACCTGCACAGGGTTCCACGATGTCTGCGGCTCAGCTGGGAGACTCAAGGCCTGGGTGTGACTCGATGGCTGGGACCTGGGATTATCTGGAGATGTCCTCATTCACTTGGCTAAGTTCTTGCAGCCTGTCATCTGGGAGCCCTTCAGAGGCATTGCTGGGAACACCTCCAGCATGTGTCCACCATGACAGACTTAGATAACTAGAATTCTACAAGACTTCTGTCAGAGCCAGCATTTCAACAGAAGCAGGTAAGAGCTGTGTGCCTTTCTCTGTCTTGGAAATCATGGCCCACTGGGCCTACCCCATTCTGTTGGTTAGTAAAGACAGGTCTAGACTCCAAAGGAGGAGAGCAAGAGACCTCCAACCTCTTGATGAAGAGCCCCTCCAATCTGTGATGAAGGAAAGGCAAGGTAGGAGTACGTGGGATGGGTGATCCAGCTATGGGCATTTTTAGAAAATAGGATCTGCCAAAACGACAGTGAAATAAGTGTTATGAAAGCGAGGGCCTCCACGAGGAACATATGAGGAGATTTAATCGTCATTGGCAGAGTCAATCAGAAATTCTTCTAAGAAAGTGGTCACTAAGCTGAGCATCAGTGGAAGTTAGCCAAACAAAGACTGTGTGAGAAATGGTATTTTAAGCAAATGGAACATGGCAAGGGCCCAGAGTCTATTGGAAGCCTAGACCATATTTAGTACTGAAATAATTTCCATATGGCTCTTTTGTAGGGTGTGAATGTGGCACCAGCTAGATACAGCCTATGGGAGGATGACCCACGGACCCCTCCACTCCCTGTGGACTGTGTGGATATGCCGCAGTGACCACCTCTCAGTCATAGTGTGACCACCTAGAACTTGTGCATACATGCTCTAACCCTACCAGTTAGAACTTCCCTCAGGAAACCTGCTTAGGTAACATCCCAGACCCCAATAAAGGCTTCAGCCTACAGGTGTCCCCCTTCCCTTTCTCTGTCTCTCTTTGCTCCCCACTTGCATGTTGAACAGGCACATTCTGGATGGCTCCCCTTTCTCCCGGGCCCCACAAGGCATCTGCCCTCTTCTCTCCGGGATCTGTGAGTAATAAACTCCCTCTGGTATTTCCTGTGTTCGGTTGTGCTGCCTCTGTTGTGTCTCACCTGACTGACACACCTGAGCCTGATTTTGTTCCTGGTCAGGGCTCGTCTAGGGAGTGGCTATTTTGATAGGAGTAAACGGGACACAGGTCAGACAAGAGCTACAAAAGCATCTGCCAGTGTAAACAAGTTTCTGTGAGAAGGACACCTAGGCATTAGGCTGTCTGCCAAGATAAAAATGTCACATTGTAAACACCCGTGACCAAATTTCCCAGAGCTCCATCATGGCAGCGTGAAGAGTTTAAAGCCACACTCTAGAGAGGGACCTCAAGACCAAATCAGAGGAAAACACAACATGTGTGTATGTTTGCATGCTTCTGGAGGACAAAGAAATGTAGACATAAACAAGGGCTCAAATCATGAAAGTCCTGGTGAAAAGCACTTGGGATTTGAACAACAGTGGGAGGCAGAAGGGAAACGTCATCTGTATTTAGAAAGGAGGTGACAGGAGGCATAAAAATGAGGACAGAATTCAAATGCAATCAGTCCTTAATTTTCCAAATCCCCAGTTCTGGAAAAGGCAATGATGCTCAGAAGTGGGGAAATATAAAAAGTGTGTGGTGTTTGTCTCTTTTATTTTTATTTAAAAAATTTAAATAGAAATTCCTCTTCATTATCCCACAGAAATATATTTAAGGCTCCTAGACTCAGGCATCACTAAATTTCCTTCCACTTCTCAACATATAAGATTCACACATAAAAGATTTTTTTCTGATTCCTCTCAAAAGCAGTAGCATCTCTGAAATAGTAACCTAAGGTCTTATGTTAGGGGTCCTTTGTTGCTACTAATATTTTTCATAAACACAGAGAAAAATCTCCTAGAGAAAATATAAAACCCCAGTCACCAATTTCTTCTCTCAAATGAACCAAACTTTCCCCAGGAAGGGACGATGCTGAGCCCGAGATGCCATCCTGGTAAGACATTTTATGACACTGTGGTCTGTGTGGCCAGTGGCCATTTAGATGAAACCATTCATTTCCTGCAATGTGGTTCCCAAGGGTTTGCCTTCTTGGAACAATAATGGGAAATTTCTGAACATCAGAAGGACCATGACGACAGCTCTAGTTACACGTTACTCTTCCTGGTCTTGGAAAATGTCCCATTGTACTTCATGCATTAGATGGATCTAAAATAAGCAAGAAGTCTAGACAGTGCAAACATATATAAGCCCTTTGGTTTTTCCTCCATTATTTAGTAATGTACAATGGAAGTCACTCAGTAACCTCCCCTCTAGCCAAAGAATTGCAGGAGTGTGTGACTACAAAATATATATGGAAGGTAATTCATCTTTGGCTATTTTCCTAGATCATTATTAGCTACTTCAAGTCCTTTTTAGAAGTGGGTGGGATAAAAATAATGTGTCCTTGAATAAAATTGCATTTATGAAGTTTGCGAGCAGCTCATTTCTAACAGGTCTTCAACATTCAGGACCCATCACTGCCCAACTGACTTGATTACACCCAGCAAATACTTATTGAGCTATGTCAGTTTGGTATTTCCCAGTCTGTACGATGCCACATTGATCTATTTTGTCTTTTTCTACATCCTAACACATAAATGTTTTACGTGCTTTTATTTGGAGATACTTTGGGAAAACTTCCTAGTAAGCCTTCTTTTTTCCTGTTCTCACCCGTAAGTGTTAAGCTTGACATCTCAAGATCAAATACTGTTGTTTGAGTTTGTTCTCCTTTGCTTTGGATTTCTAGAACATTTGAATTTCCAAATGAATTTTAGAAGCAGCTTTTGTTTTTCTACCAAAAAGGAAATAAGAAAGACAGATAGCAGACAGAAAAGAAAGGAAAGGAAAAGGAAACCTCTGGGGTTTTGATTATATTTGTATTGATACTATGGAGAAATTTGGGGAAATTGATAACCTGATATTATTGAACCCCTTAACCCATGAGCAAAGTGTATTTCTCCATGCATTTTGATCTTCTAATTTCTAATTTCTCTCAGTAAAATTTGACAGTTTTCATGGCATATCCTTTGTCAGATTACTCCCTAAGCATTCCATATTTTTCATGCTATTGTAAATGGTGTTGTTGACTTCTTAATTTTCGATTTCTAACTGTTCATTGCTGGTTGATAGAAATAGAATCAATTTTTGTATATTGAGCTCAGATTTTGCAAATTTGCTAAACCAACTTATTAGCTCCAGTAACTTTCTAACGGATTGCCCTGAATTTTTTAATAGAGATAATCAGGCCGTACTTTGTTTTTCTAATTTAGAAACTTGAGCAGAGGCCCACAGCACAAAAAAATGAGTTCTGACGTATTCAGCTTTTTCCCATCACAGAGTTATTTGCTCCTTGGAGTCCATCCTCTGGCCAGACAGAGACCCAGATGGAGCTTTGACATAGACCTTTTCTATACCTTAGGTCAATCACTTTTTCAAAAAGAGCTTATTAGTATCAAATAGCAAATCATAATTAAAATATTTTCCTAATTCCCTAAGCAGCTCTGAGGGGTCAAGGAGGGGACACTGTAGAGAGTCAGAGAGTGTATATATGTGTGTGGGGGGGTTCTCCTCATGACGCATTTAGATGTATGAGAGTGTGGGGAATTGAATTGGGTGATAAAATAACCCTTAGAGAAAAATTTATTTGATGGCTAGAGTTCTAAATATAAATGAAAGAAGTCCAGACCTCACCATTATAAAAATGTAGTTTCAGCTTCATGATTTCTGCTAGAGCTTTTTAATCTGGCTATGAAAGACCCTCCAAATTTTTTAAAGGCAATATGGTTCATGTAATAGATGGTCCTGATCTAAGTGAACCTAGACTGGAGGCTGCA
>CM053406.1:111649500-111753025 GCA_028644305.1 Xerus rutilus | reverse complement strand
AAAAAAAAAAAAAAAAAAAAAGGAGGGAGTAAGAGAAGAAAAAGAAAAAGAGGAGAATCAAGTAACTGCTTGCATACCAATGATGCCTCAAATCTACTGATTTGGTTATTTCCCCAGGGGACAGTGTAGGTAGAGAAGAAGAGGAGCCAGCACTGCAGGGGACTGCAGGGGAGATGCACTCCAATAAATCAAAGATTTTGCTAAACAGGAGAGCCCAGCAGCAGAAGCATAAAGAACTATCAGAGAGCAGAGAGGTAAGAGAAGAGCCTGGCAATACTGAGGGGATGCCTAAGGGGAGGGTTAGAGAGCTCAGTCTTGGATGGCTGAGGAGGTTTTGGGCAACAGCGGACTATTGGTGGTCCCATAAGAATAGAACAGAGCTGGAAAATCCTGGCTCCCTGGTGGCTTAGCAGCCCGGGTGACGTCATAGCACAATGCATCACTCATGTGTCCATACTGATGACGCTGCAAACAATCCTCTTGCAATGCCAGTTGTATAAAAGCACAGCCCACACAATTATGCACACTATAAAGTACTTGATAATGATAATAAACAGCTGTGTTTCTGGTTTATGTATTTACTATGCTATACTTTCTAATCATTATTTTATTTTATTTTGTTTTTATGTTTTACAGTGCTGGGAATGGGACGTGGGGCATTGTACACGCCAGGCAAGTGCTCCACCACTGCGCCCCAGCCACAGCCCCAAGTCATTATTTTAGGGTGTGTTCCTTCCTTCTGCTCATGGAAAGCAACGGGTTGAGGTGGAACAGTGCCTCCGATGTCCTGTGTTTGCTGAGTGTCTTGAGTGCATAGACCAACCCCAGGGAGAGACTGACCTAGATCCTCCGTGGTTGGTGTGTGTGTGCGCTCTGTGATGTTCCCACTGTAGCGCGATGGTGGAATGTTGCATTTCTTGGGTGTCCACGGGGCTGTCCGTGAATTTGACAGCGTGGAAGTTCCTTGGGATGTGGATGAGGATGTCTTAGACTCCAGGGGATGGAAGCCCAGCTGTCCTGGGTGAGGCAGGGAACACAGAGACCGTAACCCACTGTTGAGAATTGTTCTGGAAAAGGGAGAAACGAGGCAGTACTGGAGGGGCAATGGGGTCCAAGGAGGGTTTTCATGTGTTGGTGTGTTTTGTTCTGTCTTAAGCTGAGCCAGAGTAAAGTACCTGGGGATGCTGAAGGCAGGGTCCAGGAGAGCTGCCAGACCCATGAGGCGGGAAGGGGTGTCATCATGCAAGTGCGGCACTCCCCAAGAGACGGCAGGGGCTCGCCAGCCTCTGGAGAGTTCAAGCTGGACAGTTCAAGCTGAGATCCTAACCCTCAGGAGCACCGACTGGGTCCGTCTTCAGAAAGAGGGACATTGCATTTGCAATTAGGATGAGATTGCTCCGGATTAGAATGGGCCCTTAATCCAACACAAAAAGACAGACACAGAAGGGACCTGATCTGGTGAATATGTGGACACACAAAAGGAATAGCATTTGAAGAGGAGGTGAAGATTGGAACCACACCCCAGGAATGCCTGGAAGAGGCAGAGAAGGTCGTTCCTATAGACTCTAGGGGGAGCAAGCTCTGCCAAGTGTCTTGGCTTTGAACTTCTGGCTTCCAGAACTGTGAGCAATAGTTTCCATTCTTTAGACCACTTCATCTACATTGCTTTGTTACAACAGCCGTAGAAAATTAATAGAGCTTGCTGAGTGCAGTAGTGCCTGCCTGCAATCCCAGTGGCTCGGGAGGCTGAGGCAGGAGGATTGCGAGTTCAAAACCAGCCTCAGCAAAAGTGAGGCCCTAAGCTACTAAGTGAGACCCTGTCTCTAAATGAAATACAAAATAGGACTGGGGATGTGGCCCAGTGGTTGACTGCTTCTGAGTTCAATCCCTGGTACCCCTCCCCGCAAAAAGAATACAGCTAGAAAGTAAAGCTCTAATTTCTTCTTCTTTTCCTTCTGCTTATATTGCAGATGGAACTCAGGACTTTGAGCATGCTAAGCAAGTGCTCCACCACTGAGCTAAACCCCCAGCCCTTCCAGTTTCTTTTTATAAGAAAAAAGATTCATATATTTCTAGGTTTGTGGACTTTTAAATGAAATAATTATTATATCTTATGAGAATAATGATATTGCCATTTAATGTTTGGTAGCTTCCTCTGTGGCAGGCTTGTTTCTTCCTCTCATTGGCACACATGTTAACTTTCTTCCAGCCACCTTATTTGCATTTGAAGAACCAATACAATTGCTTTTATTCCCCAGTCTTTCCCTTATCTTCCTGCACCTTCCATAGCACCATATCTGTGACTCATATCACCATTTTTTCTTGCCCTCCTATGTCTGTGGTTATTTATTTCAATGACCTCTTCCCCACTGGGCAAGCTTCAGGGTGGAAGGGTCCTGGCTCTTAGATCTCAGGGTTTCCCATTATGCTTAAGACTGTGCCTTGTATATAGTCAGTGTTGGATAAATATTTAAATATTGGCTAAAATTTTTATGATGGTTTATGTAAGGGAAGTGTCCCAGAGCAACACTTCTGAGTGTGTTTTAACTGGAAGATTACAACTGAGCTCTTTGCTACCAGATCTATTGTTTTGCCTGAAACTGCCCACACTGTAATCTTTGTGAACGGAGTCCCCCAGGGCTCTGTCGTGAAGCATCTCCTTTCATCACTTAGACCTTTCATTATGACAGGGCCACATCTTTTACTGCATGTCCTTAAGTATGAGGCCCAGGAGAGATGCAAAGAATAATTAAGAGTGTGGCTCTGGGGCCAGATACCTTGGGTTCTCTGTTACCCTCTCTGTTCCCCCTTCCAAAGAGCCTCTTTCAGGGAGCAGAGCCCCACATGCTGCTTTGATCCTCCAAGCATTCATGGAAGGCCACACTTGGCTTAGACTGCTCACTAGCATTCCTTGAGCAGCGTGGGGTCCTACACTAGCCCTCGTACACGCAGGACCAGTTTCTCCTATTCATCTACCTCCCCATCCTTCGGCCCAGCCAAAGGATCTGGGCAGCAACCTGAAGCTCTTCCTGCCCAATCCCTCTGTCTCCCTCTCCCTCCACAGGTTTCACACCTGCCTGTCATTTCTCTGTCCACCCCGCCCCCCGTTGCTGCACCTTTACTTGCCAGAGGTGTTGCTCCCAATAAATCTCATGCATTTTCATCTCACCATGGCGTTCTCTTCTCAGAGGACACAGGTTCGAATACTAGCTCTTTTATTTATAACTTTGAGGTTTGACATCTAACAAATAAACAGTGGCCCCCCATTTTTTTAATTAGTAAAAATAGAGAAAGAGCAGCATCCACTTTGTATGGCTGTCATAAAGATGAAATGCAGTCGTAAGCATGAAGCACGGGACTGGGGCTCACATTTGGAGCCCTCTGTGTGGCCATGACAGCGTCAGTCCCCACCTGCAACAGACATTTGACCAGCGTGGATGAGCCTTAAGCTCTGTTGGACATACGCATTGCTATTACTTCAACGATCAACAGAAACTATTCCTGGATCTCTGGAGTGTGGTTGAGGCTGATTCTCCACTCTCCATGATGGCTATTGCTACATCTCCAGACTGACCTGAATCACTCCAGGATAAATTTCTGAGTTCCTAAGCACTCAGTTATTTTTAAAAATAATGAAAAAATTATATTAAATTCAAATCCAATGCTTCTGCCTCTACTCACATCTTCTTATTTCCTTACCTCTTGGTGAAAAAGAAGAATGGCTCTCGTCTTGTTTATGACATTTAGGAAAAGTATGTCCCCTCTAGTTCTCCTTTGCTCTAGACTAAACATTCCCAGTTCTCTTAATGCCTTCCTTTTGATCCTCATTTCCAAACTATTTATCACTTCTCTCTTTCCCTGAACACTCTCCAGAGTTCCAGAAAGTTGACAGGCATTGAAGAAAGTTCTCCAAAAGAGGCTTAAGTGATTGGAAATAGAAGCAACAAGGACTTTGCCTGTCTTTCCCTCAAGGCCTGCGATTAATAAAAGCCAGGGGAGGCAGTTTCTTCCTTTAATTTATAGCTCCACTTATTGGCAAGCAAGTCATAGACTAATAAGGAATTGGGTGGTAGGGACTGCTTTTGTGTCTGGGTACAGTTAGTGTAAAAGAAATTCAGAAGAGTATTCTTAATTGAAAAAGCAAACCTGCATTTGCTTATTATTGTTAACTAGCTAATTTGCAAGACAATATTATTATTTAATTTGTATATCATCTGCTGGTTACCATCTAACTGAGGTAAATTTCAAGGGTCATAATTTAAATTTAAAACATGCTCTGAAGTTTTGTTAACAGCAAAACCAACAAGGGCTGGGATGCAGCTTGGTGGTACGGCAGTGCTCAGCCTAAAGGAAGCTGTGGATTTTATTCCCAGAACCATGAAAAAATAAATAAAATAAAAGACCCTCCGCTTTAAACCTGATAGAATGCCTCCATGCTGGTAGTGAAACTACTCTTTGGTGCCAACATAAAAAGCTTGATTAGGATGCTTTGTTTTGGATCCTGTATTCAGGTGAATACTACCTTTTGTGTTACTGGTCCTTATTAATCAGGCCTGTTTTTAAATTTTTTTTCCCATTCATTGAGAGTGAATATAAAGCCCAGCTCTCATGGCCACCAGTGTTCTGGTTTGTAGCAGTCACAGACAGAGGGGTCACAGATGGTACATGCAGACTAGATCAGTGGTCCCTATGCATATGTTGGTGCCTGTGGCAGACAGAGTCTAGGTCACAAGCTATGAGGTTCATAGCACAAGACCGGGCTCTGTGTCAATGACACCAAGTGGAAAGGCTTGATTTTCACCCATAGAATTGTGAAGAAAACGATGGATTTTCTCAGACAGACTGAAAGAGTCTCTAGGAATTTCCTCTTCCAGAGATACTTATCCAGAGATACTTCCCAACAAACTCAGCTCGGGTAGCCAAGCTTCACTCAGAGGCAAAAGCCTGGCCTTATCTCCAAATAAAATAAATGGAAGACAATCACTCAAGAAGGGAAATTGGAGATTTAGGACAGCCTGGGGTATGAAACAAGAGTATATCAGGGGACAGGAAGACCACAAGACAGTGAGTCCTAAAGCTCCTAAAACTAACAGAGCTGTGCTTTTAGGAGCTTGTCACCTGAAACTAAAAGGGGATTGAGAGAGAAAATTAGTTTGGCAGTGTGAGGCCCTAGTGTTAAAAATAAATTAATTAATTAAAACCCTGTAAGGTACATGTGCTCCAAAAAAATAACAGACACTAAAACTGAGATAAAATTTAATTATAAAATACTTGAACACATCTCCTTTTCTTCACAAATTTCCCAGATGTCCTGGATTTTTCTAATCAAAGGAGGATCTGGAAAAGGATCAACTGATCAGAGATGTAAACACCGAAGGAAAGAATAAGATCTCCGCTAAGTTTAGCCCCATTAGTCTGACTGTGGTTCACATATTTAAATATGCTGAAGTCATTTTGGAATGTCTGCAACCAGTCATTTTCCCCAGTTAGGAACAAAGCTAGGAATGGGGATAAGAATGCAAAACACCCAAAAGTCATTAAGAACAAGGTAGCCCAAGAGTCATAGGGTTTTACAAGAAGCTATTGAATCGGAGAATAATTTTCCTGTCCATTCCTTTCACATGATGGATTAGATTCCAGTGCTCTGTCTGCTCTTTCCTTCATCCATCTCTCTCCTTCCTGGAATCCCATATAAGTCAGATTTG
The DNA here is from genome assembly GCA_028644305.1 of Xerus rutilus. Lineage (NCBI taxonomy): Eukaryota > Metazoa > Chordata > Mammalia > Rodentia > Sciuridae > Xerus > Xerus rutilus. The sequence goes on along the minus strand of CM053406.1, from coordinate 111,747,320 downwards.
GGGAATGACAGATGGGAAGGGCTCTGGGCTGGGAATCAAGACCCCTTGAGACCTCGACCTAGCACTAATACAAAGTGCATGATTCTGGACTCAAAGTCTTCAAGAGTAAAGTGAAGGGTTAGACTAATATGTTTTCTATATGCCTTTGCTTTCATTTTTCTTTTAGTTCTGGACCTGAAAGTCCAAGATCAAGGTGTAGGCAGCATTGATTTCTCCTGAGGCCCCTATGCTGGCTTGGATATGGCCATCTTCTCCCTGTGTCCGCACCTGGTCTTTCCTCTGTGTGTGTCCTCTGTATCTTCATCTCCTCTTCTTATAAAAGTACCAACCAGATTCGGTGAGAGCCCACTCATATGCCTGCGTTTTACATGAATTACCTTTTTAAAGACCCTATCTCCAAATATAGTATTTGGAGGTATTAGGGTTAAAACTTTAACATGAATTTTGGAGAGGACACTTTCTGGCTGTGGCAGTTGAGTTTTCTAAAAATGGACCTAATTAGACTTGTGGCCATTGGAAATTCTTTTTTAAGAACTTGGCGCCATGGATTGCTTTTGGCAAGGACATTAACCCTTCCTCTTTACTCTCTCTTCAAGACTAATCCCACATGTTGACTATGTTCTTTCAGGTTACAAGAAAGAATCACACTTGGATCCTTTCATTTGTTGTCTTGTTTTATCCTAGGATGTAAAAAGAAGGAAGCAAGCAGGATTTAAGCCCTCTCCTGCAAGGCTCTGTAGAAAACACAACATTGTTGGAGGGACCATGAAGCTCCGTGAATCTGGTCATCTTATTTCTTTAGAGAAGCAGTCCATTCATTGGTGCTGCTCCAAATGACTTCATGAGACAAAGAGACCTGTATTTTTTGTCTGCCTCTTCTGCTTCTGCTGCCTTGTGGTCTCTCTGATGTCTCTGAGTTCCAGCTCCTGGACGTGGATATGAGTGGGCTGGCCAGTCAGCAGTCACTGCCCACTGCCTCTGTTGGATAGAGCTCTTCCATTGGTTAGCCTGGGGATGGCTGACTCCGTCAGTCATCTCTCTCTGATTCTATCAATCTGGTGGTAAGACCATGTGGTTCTAAATGATGATCAAGGACATCCTTGAAAGGACACTGGGTGCTCATAGTACACTAAGATTTCACAGAAGCAGAAAATTGAACAGTAGGCACCTAACCGAGTACAGTCATGTATCACTTAATGACTGGAATATGTTCCCAGAAATGTGTCATTAGAATAATTTTTGTTATGTGAATATCATATAAGGTCTTACACAAATCAAGATGGATGCATCAGTAGGTGATATAATCTTATGGGTCCACTGTCACATTTGGGATCTTGTCATGACTGAAACTTTGCTATGTGGCACATGACTGTATTCCCAGTGTATTCCATCTCAGTTTTTCATTTATCAAGAAGCTAAAAAGTAGTTTATATGCATTGCCTTCACTTTCTCACCTTCATTCCTTATTAGCCTAAATCTCTGAAATCTTGGCACCCTGACTTCTGAACCTTCTTCCTTCTTTTAACTCTAACTGGAATTAACTTCTAACTTAATATCCATCTTCCTTTCATCAACTTTGTTGCTGGGTTTAAAATCATTGATTGACCACTCCTACTTACCAAGTCCCCTATGTTGGCTTCTGTGACTGTGTTATCATGGGGACAAGGGAATCAAACTGTAGAGAAAGTTCTGGCAACCATGGATCTGGGATTGAGCCCTGACTCTTCCCAACACTCTGTTGCATCATGCATGTTGATTCTGTTCGGTTCAAGATATTTAATTTTTGTGTACCTGTTGTAGTTGGAATTATTATTTAATGGGGGGAAATTCCAGGCAACAACAGGGTTTGGGTTTAGATGGATGAACAAGTAAGTATGTGGATGCTCAAGACCTTGGCCCTTATACCCAATTAGATGCCAAGATCTATTGATTCAACTTCCAGAATGTCCCCCAGACTTATTCCTCTTCTTCACTCCTAGTATCCTGGTGGAACTTCTCACTCCCTGTGTCTTAGCCTAGTAGTTAACTGAGTTCTAAGCAGTTCTTGCAAATCTCAGGGAGATTCCTCAGGGCCTTCTGTGGGCAGGAAGACAGAAAAGTGGTTTGTCCTCTGAGCAGGGTCCAATAATGCCTCTCATTTTAACAAGGTCAATTCTTTTTTATGTTTTATATTTTTTTATGTTTTGTTATTTATTTGAAGAAAATATTTTCATTTTCTATTTTAAAATCCCCACTAGCCCATGTATTTATTCTGCCTCATAATTCACCTATCTTCAAAGTGTCTCCTCTGCAATCTACTTTGTAATCAGTTTCAGATTATCTCTCCTGAAGCACATTTCTAATCATGTCATATTCCATTGTCTGCAAGTATACTGTTCAATAGGGCAGCAGCCATTAGCCATATGAGACTATTTAAATGCATTAAAATTGAATTAAATTAAAGGTTTAGTTTTGTAGCTGCAACTAACCATATTTCAAGGGCTTGATAGCCAGTACAAACTAGTGTTTGTACATATTGCACAGCTCAGAACATTTCCACCATTATGGAACTTTCTATTGGACAGAACTGCCCTAGATAACTAGATAAAAGTTTCCAATCTTTGCTGATGTTTTTTCCTCACTGAAATGCTTCTGTAAGACATAGTTGTCTCACGCATGTCTACTCACTCCCACCCCCACACCTCAGCTTGCCCAGCTCCATGTAAGGTATCTTTTGCACCATCATTGCTTGTCCAAATCTCACTCCCCACTTAAAGACTTTCTTCCATGAAGTCCTTTCTGATTTCCCAAATGAAAGTAATTCACTCTTCCTGTGAATGCTCAGGATTTTAAATGAAGCACTCTGGTATTATCTGCCACATTTCCTTCTAGCATATGTTTTATGCAACTATCTATGCATATGTTTTAGCCTTTGACTTAGTAGGTGTTCCTCTGAAGCGGATTTTGAAATTCAAATTTGAGTAGTTTAGTTGAGAGGTGATCCCAGGAATTACCAATAGGGGGCAGAGTTGGTAAGGCAAGGAGGAGAAAATCAAAGATACATTATCACTTCACTTACTGTTATGAGGAACTAGAGCTCAATCCCATTGGGGGATAATGTCAAACACGGATATCCCAAACAGGGTCAAGGATATTGACCTAGGGTATTTATTCTCCAGGGCCTTTTTTGTTATTTATCTGAGGGCTGCTTCCAAAGAAAACAATTCTTGGACATTTCTATTTTGTTCTACATTCAGACCAAGCACAATTGACCAGGAAAAAAAAAATCCTGCAGCAAAGAGCTGCAGGTACTTGCAGCAAAAACCTTTTCTGGTGTAGCCGTGGATGTCAAAGCGGCCCAAACAGGCCACCTACAATCTTCCCCAGCATCCTGAGAACTGGAAGCTGTTATGAAATTATATTTCAGGTCCTATGAAGATGGTAAAAGTGCTGCTTATAAGGGTCAAAGGATTGCTCTTTAACATATTCAGTAGATGGCAGGTATTAGTATGGATAGATCTCTCTGGACAGCTCTGGGATACACCATCCCAGTCAAGTTGTAATAACAGCATTTCAGGGTGTAACATAGCGGCCAGGATCTGGGATCATTGCCCACTCATCAAGCCCTGAATTACACACTAGGTTTGCAGATTTAGAGTTTAAAGTTGCTTAAGCAATCCAAGGTTGGTTTGGAGACTAACAAAGCCTGCTGGTGTGGGGATCCGTGAGCCCCTGGTTTGGGGAGGGGAAGGCACTATTGGGAGGGATCATTTAGGTATGGGATTGGGCTTTCATAGGTATTTCCAGAAAAACTAGGAATAGTGACTCACAAGGTATAGGAAGAGTGAGAATGACCTCTTGGGAATAGCTTGAGAGACACTGCTACCATGTTATTTCCAAATACCTCTGCCATCCCACACTGCAGGATTCCTATCTGGAATTCCAGCTGCTGGATCCCCTGATTAGGCAACCAAGGAAGGAATCTTCTCTCCAGATGGTGATGATTAAGATCCATTACCAGGAGGCAGGGGATCAGGGGTCTGGAGGGGGTAGAGTCCTTTGCCCTACTCTATCTCTTTTATAGGCACATTTTCCTATAAAGTAGAAATGGTCCCTTTGGAGAGAGCACACCAAAACAGGAGGTCACTTGAGTTCCTGGTGTTTGATATGTTAGCATTCACATGTGGTCTAGGAAGAGCTTTTCCAGCATCTCCTCATAATTACAACCACAAAAGACAGAATTCCACCACATTCACTTTGTCCTCCTCCTCCTGCTGTCAGAACATTTGAACTTTCAAGCAAATGTCTACTCACCTACCACAGCCAGTCTTCCCACACCATTAGAGTTTGAAAGGGTCCTTCAGGCGGGTTTAATGAAGATGCACTAGACACGTGTCCCACTTTACCAGAGCACAATGAAGCTAAGTTTAGTTGTGGGCTTAAAGTGAAGAGGAAAGGAATGTGAGAAAAGGGGAGGCACGGTAAAGACAATTGCAGGGTTCCTGGGTAAACTGTCTGCTTTCAGGTGGTCAGTGCCTAATTCAGCTCGTCAGTACCCTCTGTTATGTGAAAAGAAATTCTGTGCATGATGGAATAATTTTTCAAGTCCATGTTTTGCAAAGTTACTGGAGAAGGGCATAGCTCAGGGAGCTGAGCAGAAGTCTGGATGCACAGAATGAGATCAGGTTGGCTTGCCTCTGGGGACAGTGACAGTGGCAAGTAGAGGGAGGAGGTTATACAGTATGATGCATTGTTCTAGAAAGGGACAGAGGCTTGAGCAGTGCCTCTGCTTTATCTATCATCTCCAACCTTAGCTAGCTCTCTCCACCCTCCACAAGCATTTTCATACTGGAAAACAGCCACCGTCTTCGTCCCTTGGAAACGCACCAATTTGAAAAAGTACTAATCCATTCCAGATAAAATTATTACAAAAAGAGTAATTATTCAAAGTCTTTCACCTATGAAACCAAGATCCCGTGTGTCCATGATAAAGTCATTTGTGTTGAGCATGACTAGGGAATGGGACAGGCCAGTGGGGTGGGCTCACTGTGAAGTTCATTTGCCTGAGGAGGGAATGGCCTATGTGAAGGAAGTCACAGACTGTGACTGGAAGGGTGCACAGACTGAAGCCACTAAACGTGGTCTTTTGTTACTTTTGGAGAGTGTGAGAGATAAGATGGCCACTCACGCCACTGATGCCTGACCAGCCCCTCATACACTTCAGAAAGAACTCGTAAAGATGAGCCCAGAGAAGACAACCTATAAGAACTGGTGAGGCACAGCATGCCTCCCCACCTCAGCCAAGTCCAGTCACTGTACCAACAGCTTACTGACAGCCTGAGTTGGGGGAGCAGCCACGCATGGGGAGTGCTAAGACATGTCCTAGCAGTGACCTGAAAATCCGGCTGCCTTTATCAGTGACCTGGAGGACCCAGACAAAGAGCCCTTATAAAGTATAAGGGCTGGTCACTGTTGTTACTTCATATCCTCAAGTCTGTTTCTGGGAGCCGGAAGAATTTTAGGAACGTATGCGTGATACTCCCTGGCAATGTCCGGAACTAGCTGGGAGGGATCAGAGATGTTCTGAGGCACTCATACTCTGCAATTTGTGGTCAAGCCACAGGGGACAGCCTTTGCTACTACTCGTGTGTCATAGAAAAGGATGTCATGTATTCATGCTGTGAACATCAGTGATGAGACCTTGCCATAAGTTAAACACGGAAATCAGTCTCATCACTTATAGACGCACGTTAGGCAGGAGCTGGAGTCCGCTGATAGACGGATCTTTGTGTGTAGCTTTGTTTTGTTCTGATGCTAGCATAGGACTGATGGGCTTTGAGTTTGCAGTTCTCTCTCCACGTACCCTGTGGCTCACCAGCAAGATGGAAGCTAGGGTAGGGGCTGAGTCAAAGCGGTAGCATGCCCTCAAAGAATCAACTCTTCAGAGTCCAAGCCACCAGCAGTCGCCTTTGATTTACACTTTGCCAAGCTGCAAAGTCTTGATCTCATAGTCTGACCTTCCAATCAGATAAGCTGACCACAAAGCCTCCTTTATTCTCAAGATCGCTGGTGTATTCAAGCCCCCCTCCCACCCTCCTCCAGTCATCCCAGGGTAGAAGCTGCAGCCTTGGGGAGTCACACAGAGGCTGGCGGCCTGTCATCCTAAGTGCAGGTTGCCAGCCTCCTCGGGTGCATGATTATGGGTGAAGTCTGCCTTGAATCTGTTGGAAAAGTGGAGATTTACAATGTGTTTTGTTCATGCAATTAATTCATTGTAAGCAATTTGGTTCCCAGGTTTCCTGCAGTCAGAATCACAGCCCGTTTTCACAGTCACTGGACCATTAAATCCCTGTGTCTACAAAACAAAGAACTAGAAAAAATGGAAACTCAAAAATTTTTTAAGCTCAAATGGTGGGATGAATGTTATGTTGGATTCTATCAAGATGATTAAGAGTGTTATCACTGATAGGATCAATATCAATATAATATCTAAATATAATGAAAATAAATATTAACACGCATATGCAGAATTCTCGCACTATCAGAAGCCAGCTGCAATGCACTCGCCATGTCTATAGACAGGGCAAAGATTAGGTACAGTATTGTTTAGAAATTACAGGTTTACAGATCCCTTCTCCTTTTCAAGGATTAAAGAAAATATAACCTGTTCCACTGCATTTAAAATGGAAAAAGAAAAAAAAAAAGGATTTCCTTGTCTCTTATCTGCACACTCAGCCTGGGGAAGATTTATTCATCAGAATAAACCTTTTGGTGTTTGAGAATTTGTGGGAGCGTTTCTAACACATCATCTTTATGTACACTAGCATTTGGTTCTGAAATCTTTTTTCTGTTTTGTCAAAGTGACCTTCTGAAAGATACAGAGATAAATTAGGGACTGGCTCCGCCTGGTGTTTTCACTGGAAAATTACACCTCCACATACAGAGATGGCTCTAAAGTACTAAAACCACCCCCAGAGAGACCAATGAAGACACTTGCCAGACTTTGCCTAAGGACCTGGTATATTTTTTTAGTGTCTATTGTTGTGCAACAAATCATCCCAAAATGTCGGTTTTTTAAAATGCAATATCATGTGTCATCTCCCGTGGTGTCTGTGGGCCAGGGACCTTGGGGCAGTTCAGTTGGGTGGTTCTAGATGGCGTTTCTTTGTCATGAGGTTGTAGCCAGATGGTGCCTGGATTATCTCAAAGCCTCATGTCTCCTGGTCTGGTGGTTGAACTGGCAATATTGCACGAGCTGGGGATAGGAACAGCCAGTGCCTCCTCCTGTGTGGGTCCCTTTGTATGACTCCTCTGGCGCAGCCAGACTTCTTCCTCAGGTGAGCCAAGGTAGTCTCCCAAGAAAGAGAGCGAGGAGGAAGCTGTCTTGCTCTTTATGACCCAGCCTCAGAACTCACAAGGTATCACTTCCGTTGTGACCTACTAGTGGGGCCAGTTATGGAGGTCCACCCAAGTTCACAGAAAGGGAACATAACCCCGCCCTTCAAGACAGTGGCACACAGGAGGAAGAACACGTGGGATGGGATATCTATCTGTGTGGCCATCTTCACAAAAATACAATCAACCACCATTGTTTTATTTAATTCTCCCCTGCCCCCAAAGTTTATGACATTTCTACTATCATTATAACAATTTTACATTCAAGTGAAGGAGGTCAGGGAAATTAAAAGTCTTCTTTAAATGCTCTTCCGATATCATATTGGCGCATTGTCTAATAAGGTATCTAATGTGTCATCAATACATGGTTGTTAGCCTGGGCATTATTGACATTCTGGGCTGGATGATTCCTTGTCAGGAAGGCTACTCTGTGCGTTGTAGGTTATTTAGTGGCACTCCTGGCTTCTACCCACCAGATTTTAATACCACCCTATCATTAGTCACTGTGATAAAATACCTGAGAAAATCAACTTATAAGAAGGAAAGGCTTGGGGCTGGGGTTATGGCGCAGTGGTAGCATGCTCGCCTAGCATGCGTGAGGCACTGGGTTCAATCCTCAGCACCACATAAAAATAAAATAAAGATATTCTGTCCACCTACAACTAAAAAAATAAATAAATATTTAAAAAAAAAAAAAGAAGGAAAGGCTTTTTTTTGGTTCGTGGTCTCAGAGGTTTCAGTCCACGGTCATTTGGCTTATTGCTTTGGACCTGTCATTTGGTGGGAATGCAAGGTGGCCGGGAAGCAAAGGAGAGTCAGAGTGCCAACACCCCTTCAAAGGGCACACCCCGAGTAGCCCAACCTCCTTCCACTAGGCCTTACCTTCTAAAGCTTTCACCACCTCCCAGTATTACCATGGCGACCAGGCCTTTGCGACTATGTTCAAGATCCAACCTACAGCATACTCCTTCCTCACCTCAGTTGTGACAGTCAGAAATGCCTCCAGACATCATGGATCCCTTGTTAGAGTGGAGGCTGACAAGAGTCAAATAATGGAGTTTAGGCCCCAGCCTGGTGCACAGTGGGACCACTGAATCTATGGACTCACCCAAGGCCCATTTGTCAAATATCTCTGAGAAGCAAATTTGTACTCAGTTGAGAGCCACTGATTCTGAAGGTAACTTTCTTTGATTATTTACTACTGATGAAGGTGAGGCTCTGTCAAGTTAATGTTACTAGGTCCAAGATTAATAGGTTGAAATTTATTTCTATTACAGATTTATCGTCTTATCGGGTGTAACCAATTTCAATCTAACCTGAAATCTTATTTCAGCATTTGTTCCCATTGACTGTCTAGAGTAGTTATTCCTCTCCTCCTTTGAACTGTCATTGCTAACATGTTGGTTCCTTCATTATGAGTTAATAGGTCTTTGCCACATGGTGTACACACACACACACACACACACACACACACACACACACACACACATACACGAGCTACCTGGCAGAGGGAGAATTCTTTCCACAGGGTGAGCACAGCAGCTATTCAGATCTCCCTTCAAGAAGGAACTTGCAGGAGGGGTGAAGTCAGGTTACAACCTTGGCTGCAGTTTCTCTGATTACTCAACCACAGATACTGAGTTAAGGCCAGACTTTTCCTACACAGCTCCATACCAGTGAATGAGCACAAGGCAGGTTTCAGGACCTGGCCATTTCTGTACTTCATAGAATTCTTCTACCAGGTCGTCTTTGTTCTGGACTCCTGTGGACTGGCTGAGACTTTCATAAGGCAATACTAAACTTTGAGGCTCTTCCTAATAAATCTTTCCTCCTTCCCTCTCACTTCCCATGGTTGCAGACTTGTCTTATGACCTTCATTTCCTAGAGCCCTTTAGTGTTTCAGATACCATGCAAAGCTGGCAGTCAGCAGGTCACCCAATTCATGGACTAGAATAGCATTTTAAGGAGTGGCGTGGGTTGCTTCCAGAACTCGAAGAGGGGTTTGCAATAATTATGTTTTTTCTTGAATTCAGTATCTCAGCATGAACCTGGCCACTGCATTCCTTAAAAGCCTTGCAGAAGAGGCAGCTCCCTCATCTTCATAGTTTATCTTCTCTTCTCTGGAGCACATGTGTTTTACCAGGGCTTCTAGCACATAAGCTTCCTCTTGCTTCTCCTGGACCATGAACTTGATGATGTCACTGAGGCAATGGATGAGTGTGATGTTCCCTGGGTTCAGATGGCCCAGGTCACTTCAAACTCTTTACAACTTCAGTTAACAAAGCTCTGAAGAAAAACAGGAAATGAGTATTATAGTCTGTGTCACACAAATGCAAACTGTTCCTGATCTTTTCTTCTAATCTGAACAGGAAAGGCTGCATCCATGACATAAGTACCGTATGTACCACCTACCTGAAATCTTAGTAATGTGCTCTAGCCATGCTCTTGATGCTGGTATGGCAGCAACAATCAAGACCAACACTTGGTTGGACTTGTAGTAGTTTATTGTTATTCTCTATGGTCCATCCAGTTCCCGCAGGGAGAGATTGGCTATTAAAAAAGGATATGATAGGGAACATCAATCTCTGTTTTGTATTTATTATCTTGGTAAGAAGGCAGTTTCAAAAGTTTCAGTTTGACCACCACTATTATGATAGCACTGGACTCATAGACCAAGGAAGTCATGGCAGGGGAGTCACTCCAACTGCCAATGTATATCCAACTGCAATGTATATCCATTCCTGTTATACAAAGAATGGGGAAATGGCCCCTGGATGAGTCCCCAAATTTTGTGGGCCCACTGTGTACCAGTCTTTAGCCAGGACTCCTTTCATGACTTGACTCCTATAAGCCTCTACTCCAACAAGGGTTTTATGATGCTTTGGGGTCTCTAGATATCAAAGTCAATTTGCAACCTGGGTGCAATGGTCAGGACCCTCCCCTTTCTGTAGTGTACATCATTCAAGTAAATGGCTACAGGTTCCTCTGAGGAAGGATGGAGCAAATCATCACAGTATATACTTGTTTTGGTATCAAATTTTTATAGATTCTATGGAATTTTCTACATAAACAATACGTCATTTGTAAGTTTAAGCAGTTTGATTTCTTTTTTCCTAATATGTGTGCCATTTTCTTTTTCTTGCCTTATTGCATTAGCTAAGGACTCTGGTACAAAGCTGATTAAGGGTGTAAAGTATACAGATCTTTTTTTTTAATCTCAATTGTAAAAGGAAAGTTTTCAATATTCATTATTAAGTATGAGGGCTTTAAGTTTGGTGTAGATGCTCTATATCTAATTATGAAAAATTCCTCCTGCTCTTAGATTGCCAAGTATTACATAGTTTTAAAGTTATGCATAGATGTTAAATTTTGACAAATGATTTTTCTTCATCTATTGAGATAATCATAATCTGCTAATTATCAGATTACATGGATTAATTTTCTAATATTGTGCCCACTTTATATTCCTAGGAAAAATCCCACTTGCCCAGCATGTATTATCCTTTTCACAAATTGAAGGAGTTGAATTTTAAATACTTGTTAAGATTTTTGGAGTTATGCTCATGGAGGATTTAGGTTTGTATTTTCTTTTCCTATAATATGTTTCTCTGATTTTATTAAAGGGTAAAGCTAGCCTGATAAACAACAGAGAGTTGTTTCCTTCTCTGCTATTTTCTGGAAGAGTTTGTGTAGTATTTGTATTATTTCTTCCTTAATTGGGCAGAATTTATCAGTTTTCTGGAAAGGTTGGTACTACAAACTCAATTTATTTACTAGATATAGGATTAGGTTAACTATTTCTTAATTAAACCTTGGTAGTTTGAGAATTTTTAGAAATTTGTATATTTCATATAAGTTATCAAATTTATTTGCATAAAGTTGTCTATAATATTCCCCTTATTATCTTTTTTTTTTTTCAGCACTGAGGATTGAACCTAGTACCTCATGCTAGTCTAGCACTGTACTACTGAGCAACATCCTCAACCATTTCTATTTGAGATAGGGTCTCAATAAGTTTCCCAGGCTGGCTTGGAACTTGAGATCCTCTTGTCTCAGCCTCTTGAGTCACTGGAATTCTAGGCACGGGCATCGCCATACATGGCTCCCCTTACTATCCTTTTAATGACTGTGGCATCTGTAATGCTCTCCCTGTTTTATTTCTGATGTTGATTTGTGTTTTCTTTCTTCTTATCCTTATCAGTCTGGTTAAATCTTATTTTTTTTTTGTTTTTCTCGTTTATCTTTCTCTATTGTTTTCCTGTTTTCTGTTTGGTTTATTACTGTTTGAGGATTTATTTTTTCCTTTCTTCAACTTATTATTAAAATTTATTATGGAAATTGAGGTCATTAAAATGAGAGTTTTTTGAGGCTGGGGTAGTGCTCAGTGGTAGAATGCTTGCCTGGCAAGTGTAAGGCCCTGGGTTGGATCCTCAGCACTACATAAAAAAAATAAATAAAATAAACGTATTTAAAAAATTTTTTAAAAATGAGAGTTTTCTTCTTTTCTGACATGCTATAAATTTTCTTTTTAAGTACTTCTTCAGCTATGTCTCACAAATGTTGATATTCATTTTTAGCTAATGAAAACAATTCAATGCTATTTTTCATTTTAATTTATTTTCCAATTTCTATTTTGATATTTTCTGTTACTCAGCATGTTAGTTTACAAATTCTTAGGAATTTGTTTCCAAATATCTTACTGTTATTAATTTCTAATTTAATTCTGCCGTAATCAGAGAAGATATTTTGAATGATTTAATTCTATTTAAATCTTTTGAGGTTTGTTCTATGACTGAGAGTAAAGTCTTCTTGGTGAATGTTCTATGTGCATTTGAAGATAATGCATATTCTAATATTATTTGATTGAATGATCTGTACCTTTTCATTAGGCCACCCTATTTAATAATGTTGTATTTTCTATTTACTTGTCTGATTGATTACTGAGAGAGGGGCATAAAAATCTTTAACTATAGTTGTTCATTAATTCTTCCAGCTCTAGCAGTTTTTGCCTCATGTATCTTGAAGTATTCTTAGTTTCATACACACTTAAGCTTTTTATCATTTTATGAATTTACCTCTTTATTATTATGTCATATCCTATTTATCACTTTAATCATATTTTTGTCTTTGTATTTATGAAGGGTTTATTTTGCAGACAGCATATAGTCAGACTTCACTTTTTAAATTTTTTTAATCTCAAGAGAGAGCATGAATGCATGATTCCCAACAGCACAAACTCCAGACTTGTTGCCCACAAGTGGGGAAATTGCAGGGATTAGTACACCTGAGGTACAATGGACAAGTCTTGCTTTGGAAAAATCACCTTCATGATCATGGTATCTCCCGCCAAGTATTGGTCTTGCTTCCTAAAAAAATCTGACAATCTCAGCATTTTAATGTGGTGATTTTATGTAATGATTGATATAGTTAGATTTAAATATATCTTCCTGCTATTTGTTTTATATTTATTCTGTCTAGTCTTGGTTCCTCCCCCCCCCCCATTATTTATGTTTTTGCACTAATGAAGTTTCTTTGGGGGGAGAGGGAGGTACCGAGGATTAAACTCAAGAGCACTTGACCCCTGAGCCACATCCTCAGCCCTGTTTTGTATCTTATTTAGAGATAGGGTCTCACTGAGTTGCTTAGTGCCTAACTTTTGCTGAGGGGCTGGCTTTGAACTCTTGATCCTTCTGCCTCAGCCTTCCCAGCTGGTGAGATTACAGGCGTGTGTCATCAAGCCTGGATTAATGAAGTGTTTTTATGATCTTATTTCATCTCTACAACTGCTTGTTTTTCGTATCTCTATTATAACTTTTTAATGGTTGTCCGAGGTTGGCTAATATGTATGTATCTTTAATTATTCATAGGCCACCTTAAACTACTCCACAGGCAGTTAAGAGTCTTACAACTCACAACTAGATATTCGCAAGTCCTCCTTCCCATCCTTTGTGCTACTGTTTTTATGAATTTTAATTTTAAATTTCTGCAAACACATGGCACCTGGCTGTTACTTTCATTTTAGCTGTTTAGTGATCCTTGACAGCAATTATTAAATTAATCATGTCATTTATATTTACCTTCTATTTTTGCACTTCTGTAATCTTTGTTTCTTTAGGTACTCCTGAGTTTCTAGTACATTATTTCTGCTAAAGTACTTATTTAATTTTTAGCTCTGGTATGCTGGTAATTAACTCTTTATTTTTGTTCCAAACGATACTTGTTTGACTTTGTTTTTGAAAGATAAGAATTATAGGCTAAAAGGTTTGTTTTTCTTCCAAGGCTTTAAGGATGTTACTCTATTGTCTTCTGAGTTTCATAAATTCAATTAAGAGATCCACTCTAGCTCTTGTTTGGGCTGCCTTCAGAATTTTTTCTCTATTTGGTTTCGAGCAGTTTGAATATTATTTGTCTAGGTGGAATTTCTTTTCTTACATTTATCCTGCTTGGGTTCTCTGTACTTCTTGGACACGTATTTGAAGTCTTTCATTCTTTTTGTTAATTCTTCAAATATCTGCTCCATGCTTTCTTCTCAGTCTGCTTGTACGGCATCTAACGCCTCTTTCTTTTGTGCGTTGACTCAAGAATATCAGTGCTTGAATCCTTACAATGGCCCTCTTTGAATTCCAGGCTGTAAAGCAAATTTATCTCTGACAGGTTTTTTAAAAAGTTATAATTGTACAGTTTTATGGGGAGTTTGCAGTTTATGTGATAATAGAAATTGTGCTTTATTTTCGGTTTTCTGGAAAATTAAATTTAAAGAATTGGAGTACATTCTACTACTTAAAGCCTTGAGTTTATATTAACATTGCCCATTACAATCAAACACCACAAGGCATACTGCCACTTGACACATTTCCATATGTGACACAACACTCTTCTCAACAGTGTGAAGCCTGTTCTCAGTCTCTCATTATTTCATGTATATATGCAATATAATTTTTATATATAATCTATTTTATATATACATAATTTTAATTAAGTCTAGGCTTCATAGAAGGATATATCAGAGTTGCCAACTTGTACCCCTGGAATGGCAAACCTACTAACTAGAGTTCAATGTCTCTTTATATTTAGGGAAGATATACCTTTATATACCTTGAAATGCATTAGTCACAAAGGGTTCAATATAATCTCATTTAAAAATTTGCCTGCTTCACTCAAATTTTACTTCTTTCTTGAAGACTGCCTAGGCTAATGTCAACATGTAACTTTGACATTCATTGGCTAGAAAACTATTGCAATTATCTCCCTGCAGAGTATGTGTATGAGACTTTGAACTCATTAAAGAAAGGTCCCACGTCTTTTCAGTTCTGGGTCCACTTTATAATGGTATCTGGTAGATAACAAGGTACCAATAAAAAAAATGTTTGCTAAATAAGTGAAATTCCATCAGAACAAATTGCCTGCAACTTTAAATAGGGGAGCTGAATGATTTTAAAGCTAAATTCTGCTTACTGCTTCACTAAGTCACCAGCTAAAGGAGTTATGACAAGAACTGTCAAGACACGAAAAGAAACAGAAGGCAGCAGTTAGAATGCTAATTATGTTCCTGTAACTCTTTACAGAGACATAAAGCTCTTTTAATCACTTACAACCAGCCTTTGAAATTGGTGGGTGGTGGGTGGCATGTTTTTTCCACTATATCTATTATTGAGACCTTCATGTTTTTTCCACTATATCTATATATTGAGACCTTCACTATATCTGTATATTTAGCAAGATACTTAAAGATAAATATAGGTTGCACGTCCAAAGTTAATGGAGAAGGACATTTTTGTAGTTCCCGGTTGATATTTTGACACATGAGATTCATTATTTTCAGTTGCCTAAAAGCAGTGAGTAATCACATCTGTTGACAGACAGATGTTACTTCCATAGTGCTATCTTGGCAAAGGGAGAGACAACATGTATTGAAGTTTGATTGTACAGTTGCTTTGAAGTCATGTCTGGAGTTGCTTGGTTTGCCTTTAAATAATAATAACAACAGAGAATACATATACTCTTTGGATATAATTAACTAAGAACATGTTTCAGATTCATGTAAGAAACTACTACACAGCAGTTTTATGATAGAAGCTCTGGAAATAAATGAGAACACCTGGATTCTGACTCTGGATCACCCCACTTGTCAACTTGAAGCCTTTGGTGAGTCATAACACTTGCAGTTATATGAAAAACAGCAAGTTTATTATGAAGGTCAAGTAAGATGGCATTATAATAACAACAATACTGTATATATATATTACGTTTGCTGGGGACTTAACATATGCTGGACACTGCAATATTTTAAAAAGGTAATTTTCACAAAACCCCATGAAGTTGGCCTTATAGTTCTCCCTTTGAAAGATGAGAAAACTGGAGTTTAGGGAAATGAGTGACTTGCTTCAGGTCACGCAATTAGTCAAGTGGTAGATCAAGGATCCAAATCCAGGTCTTTTGGATACTCAGGCACAATTATAACCATGTACCTTCCCAAATGACATGTAAAGTGCAGATGTCTGACATATACCAAATAGTCAAGAGGTACTACCTCTGTTTTTGCATCTCACTCTATATTCTCTAGAGCATCTCAAACACGCTAACAAATTTAATGACCACCTAAAATACACGATGCCATCGAATCTGCATTTCCAGCTCAATGTTCTCCTCTACAAGCTCAAGAACTATATACCCAGCCTCCTCAATCACTCAACAAGCATCTCAAATTCAATATGGCCCTAACCAAACTCATTACTTCCCTGTGAAATGCCGCTCTACCTGTGGTACCAAATCAGAGAATGAGTCTCCCATCCAGTGCCTAAAATAGAAATATGAGGGTCAGGGTGGTCGTGTAGTCCTTGATCTATTTTAGGTCTCACTGACATGCTGCTTCTAAGCTGTAGGATGACTGAGCAAATCTGTCTAATCATGAAAGATCCAACTTAAATACCATATCCCATTAGGATCTCTGCCACATCAGTTAGAACTGATCATTTCTGTTCGGGTGCAATACCTTGTATATAACTCTATCTTATATGTTATTATACAATGTTCCGTGGTAATTTTTCTTATTTGTCTCTTCTCCCAACCAATCCAATCCATTAAAACTTTTGGGATGATGGAAATGTTCTCATGTGCTGTCCACTAGTAGCCCATAACCACATGGGGCTATCCACTGAGCACTTGAAATGGGGCTAGTGTGCCTGGGGAACTGACTTTTAAGTCTCACTTATTTTTATTTAATTAAAATTTAATATTAAATGCCCACACATAGTTAGTCACGACTCTAATGCCTAGGGTAGCCCTGGGATCAGCCAGGTCACAGATACATCTTCAGTTTTAGGTATCCAAAACCTAGAACATAGAAAAGCCTCAGAAACATACAGTGAGCTAGTAAATAAATACATTTTACAGTGGTGGAATATGGGAAATTTCACTTAAATAGCAGACAACCTCTGCATAGAATTGCTGGAAAAAATAACAAACACTGATTTCCCAGTAAACAAAAAGTTAATGCATATAGGTTTCCAGCAATAGAGAAGAATCTTCTGTCAGGTCAACTCACTCGTAGATAACAAATATAAACTCCATACAAAATACAAAATACAATTATCTGAAGGCATCTAGAGCAACTAAAGGAAACTGGAAATGAATTTACTCTTGAAAAAAGGAAATGGCACAGCATAATTTTCCTGTTTGAATGTCACTTTTTGTCTGAGGGTAGGCCCTAGTCATAGCTTGTTTGTGGATAAAATTTTAATAGTCTTACTGGCTCTGAGAGCTGTAGGCCAGAATTTGGAAGACTGTGGCAGCTGGAAAGTGAGGAGAAATCCTTGGAAAGGCGAAAGCCATGGGCAGGATGGGAAGAGGAGAACTCTACATAAACCTGCCCCAAATCTGGCTGATTCCAAACTACATACGCATGGGAGGCCTCCAAACATGCCTACTAGGTCTAGGAGAACCAAACTGAATTTTTAGCTGTTCCACTATGGGATGAAACAGGGTTGGAGTCTGAACTGAAGCCAAATTAGCTGCCTGTTTAAAAACCAAAACAAATAAGCAAAGGAATCAAAGCCTTCAGGGACACTACAGAATCCCTTGTCCTGACCCATGCAGCTCTGCATTCAAGTGATCCCAAAATACTAGGCTTATGAAGAAACAGAAAAATGTTGCCTAAGTTCTAGTCATATAGTAAATAAGCGAGATGACCCAGATGTTGGAATAGAGGACAGAGACTTTACAACAGCTATTATCACTATCTCAAGGACTTTGTTCATAATGGATGAACAAACAGAAAATTTTAGTGTGAGAATAAAAAATATGACTGAGAACCAAAGTAAAACTGAAAAAATGAAAACTACAGTATTTGAAATAAAACATTCACAAGATGGCTTTAACAGCAAATTGAAATGAGAAGAATGTCAATAAATTTGAGGTGTATCAGTAGAAAAAATAGAAGGGGAAACACTAGGGAAGAAAAGCATCTCAGTGAGCTATATGAACAATGTGGAAAGTTCTAACATGTGTGACTGTAGTCTCAGAAAAAGGAAAGAGAGAGAAAAAAACAACACTGAAGAAATAACAATGACAATTTCCCCAAATTTGGTGACAGGCGTACATTAATAGGTTGAAAGCAATTACAGATTAGCCACAGATTAAATGTAATGAAATGAATTAACAATGATTTCTTGTCAGAAACAAAGGACACAAGAAGACAGTGGAATCACCTTTCTAAAATGGTGAAAGGGGGAAAATAGATGATTCATTGTAGTGAAAAATAACATTCACGAACTAAAGGCAAAATAGTCACCTTCAGAAAAAATGGAAACAGAACTTTTATCAGTTGACCTGCAGTACAAAGAATGCAAAGGAAGTTCTTTAGGAGAGCGGTACTAATGCCAGGTGGACAAGCTAATCTTTAGGAAAGAGGCAATGTTGCAGATGAGAAACACGTGGCCAAGTGTAAAAGATTATTTATTTCTCTTTTGTTTATTATAAATAAACACAACTAGTTTTTTTTTAGTTAAATTTTTTTAATGTGACTTAAAAGTGAAAACTTCTATTTGCTTTAAACCCCACACTGTATTATGGAATTGATGACATTCATAGATGAAGTTCATATGCCAACTACAAAACAAAAGAAAGAGGTACGTACGTCTGCATTTTCTGAAACACAGTCATACTTTACATAAAGCTGACTGATATTAAATCTAAGTAGACTGTGAGAAATTAAGGATGTATATCGTGATCCCTAAAGCAACCACTTAGACAACACCAAGCGGGATAACTAAGCAGCCAAAATCCGTTAAAAAGGAGTTCTCAAAAAGATCCAATTAAGCCAAAATAAACGAAGGAAGGAGGAGCCGAGAAACAAGCTAACACAAACCAGATGGGACCATCAGAAAACGCTAATGAAACGGTTGATCACAACTCAAACATATCAATATTTAGATTACATGGAAATGAACAAAGTGCTCCAATTAGAACTCAGAAGTTCTCAGAAGAGATACAAGAATAAGGCCTAACATAGTATCCCCACAAGATCAAATGGAAATATGTAAATACAGGTACATTGAAAGTAAATGAGAGTAAAAGATTTTACTCTCTACAAACAGTCTAAGAAGACTGGCGTGGCTGCTTTAACATCGTATACGACAGATGCAAATCAAACAGTATTACCAGACATGAAGACCAGGCATGCTATAATAAAAAAGGATCAATTTACATAAAGACACATGTATACGTGCCTCTTAAAAGAGGTTCAAAACACCTGAGAAGAAAAAGTTAACAATTAAAGAGAGACAGATCCACAGTGCTAGTTCGAGATTTTTAACACCACTCTCCTAGCAACTGATGAAAGGAAGGAAGGAAGGAAGGAAGGAAGGAAGGGAGGGAGGGAGGAAGGAAGAGAAAAGAAAAGAAAGAAAATAAAGACCTGTATAACACTATCCCTCTTTTTTACTTAATTGGCATTTATAGAAAACTACACCCAACAATTGCAGAATAAATCTTCTTTTCAAGTTCCCAGGTAATGTTTACCAAGATAAAACACATGCAGGACCGTAAAACAAGGGTCAATGCATTTGAAAAGATTAAAATAATACAGACTATGTTTTGTGATGACAGTGGAATTAAATTAAAAACCAAGAACGATGAGAAATCTAGGGCAGGGGTAAATTCTACACACGGAACCTAAACCCACACTTGTCAATAACTCGTGTATCAAAAACATCACAAGACATGTTAGACAATATTTCAAATGGATTGATAGTGAACATGTATAGTATCAAAATTTATGGCATGAAGCTAAACTAAGAGAGAGAAGTATAGAGCTTTTAGATGTTAGCTTAGGATGGGTGCACACTCAATAACTTTAGTGTGTACAGTTAGACTTAAGAGAAAGAGCAAATTAAATCTAAAGTGAGTAGCGGTAAGGAAATAAAAAGGAGAAATCGATGAAATAGAAAACAAAAAGATGATACAGAAAGTTTACATGTCGACAACATTTAAGGGGTTTCTTTGGTAAGATAACAGTGTTGATAAAGCCTACATAGACTAATCAAGAAAAAAATGGGAAAAGTTACCAATAAATATGGGAATACATTACAGATCCTACAGATATTATAAGAAGCTTTATGCTAATAAATTAAAAACTTAGAGGGATCTGACACATTTCCCGGACAATAAATACATTGTAGAGGAAGACAATAAAGGGTAAGATGAAGACATCTAACTCCTAAACTTTGAAGAGAATGAAAGCAAAGAGTACTTAAAATCTTTATTTCCAGTTTGGTTTTTATAAGACATACATCTGAATGAACTTGAGGTGGACAAAATCCCCTCCAATTCTCTTTTCTCCCCCAGATGTTCAGCATTGCTTCTGGGCAGGGTCCAAGCTGGTGAGGTGGTTGTGAGAGAGTCTTGAGATGAGAGCTGTCAACACATCACTCAGTCTGAGGGCACCACAGAAACACACAGGGGAGGTCCGCAAGAGTCCCATCGGTAAGAAGCAGTCAAACGGCACGTGCACGTCCTGGTTTGTTTGCTGTTGTTATAATAGAATGCTTGAGCCTGGGTAATTTATAGAGGAAAGAGGTTGATCTTGGCCCACAGTTTGGGAGGTTGGGGAGTCTGAGAGCATGGCGCTGGCATCTGCTCAGAGTCTCGCGCTGATTACTCACAGCGGGAAGCAGGAGGGCAAGAAGGAGCTTGCAGAAAAAGCAGAACGTGAGACATGGACTTGTTTTATACCACCCGGGAGAGGAATGTGGGCTCCCTGCCTTCCGAAACTGATGCAGGAATTTTGACTGTGAAATTTCACACTCGAATAACTGAGAAGCAGGGAATGGACGGGGGATGCTGCTGTGGTTTAGCTTAGCTTATGTCTAGTGGACTTTTGCCCAGAATGAAAGTCATGGTAACCAGACCTTTAGAGAAATGACCCCAAGGTATACACCCAGTCTGTCTTAAGTATGTATTTGTCAAACTTGGTTGTCTGTTGTGGGGGTATTTGTTGTTTTGAGAGCAATTAAAATGTCTGTTCTTTTTTCTAGCAATCAAAATTGCTTTGGTATTCCACAATATAATTTCTGTCCTCTTCCAGAACAATGAAGAAAAAGGCAAATGAACTGTCTGAAATTCAATGTATGGGCAGATGTGATGCTTTTGAAATGTTTCTAGAACTCCAGCAAGTACTTGTTTTGTGTTCAAATGCTTTGATGGTACACAATTTATTCCAAAAGGTTCCTGTGCTGAAAGGTTGGTTCCTAGTGTGGGGTTGTTTAGACGGTGGAACTTTTAAGAGGCGGGACCTAATGGAAGGCAATTAGGTCATGGAGCACTAACCTCAGAATGGATTAATGCAGGTCTTGTGAGACTGGTTTACATCTTGTGAGAATGGGTTGTCATTAGGGATCCTGGCACTTCCCCTACAACCCTCTTCCACTGTGCTCCTGCCGTTGTGATGCCATCTGCCATAAGGCCCTCACCAGATGCTGGCACCATGCTTTTTAAACTTCAGAACTGTGAAATAAATGAACCTCTTCACTTTATAAAGTATCCAGCCTTGGGTGTTTTGCTATAGCAAGAGAAAATGGACAAAGATGATAAAAGTAATGACACAAATGTTAAATGAATACAGTTCAATGAACTTTTATTGTCTATAAGGTATGAGCAGATTTTGATTTAATTTTTATCATTGTTGTCCACAAAAATGTTAAATTTTTAAAAATGCCCTTTGGGAAAAAATTCTCCAGGGCCACAATTATGATGACTTCTTTGAAACCAGGGCCTAAATGAAGAGCAGCAATATATGAAGAGATGGACATTATTAATACCTAATAATTATTCTAATGGCATTATGTTCAAAATGAATTATCATTTATCTCAATCAGGGGTTCATTGTAAATTTTGATTTGAGGAATCCAGGACTAGGCAACCAAACTTCATATTGAAATGAAACTTTCTAAGAAATTCCTGAGGGCTCAGCAAGAGATATTTTGCTGAGAATATCTGTTCCAATAAATAGAGTACATCCAGAACCTTAGAGATGTTTTCTTACAACAGCCACAGAATGGTTCACACAACGTCACACCAACACGAACTGAAGTGACTTCTCCCAACCTGACACATTCTGTAGTGTGTCAACAACCTTCACTGTAGGAGCACCAAGTAGGAGGTCAGAGGGCAAGACAGAGCTTCCACTTGCCATGTCTCAAGTTCCCCTGTGTCTCACTCTGAGTTTTCTTTCTTATTACTTATTACTGAAGGTCCTGCATATTCTTCCTTGGTGAAGTTTGACAAAGAAAGCTATGAAAGTGGATAAAAGCATTTCCAAACATGATGAAGAAATATGTTAATAGACTGGAAGTCAAGTAACTTTGTTTAACATAAATTTTGATATAAATGTGATCTTAATTTCATGGTAGACGCATACATCAAACTATACAAACTATACAACTATATAAGTCAGAGCTGCCAACAAGTGCTTTAGGAGCCACTGAAAATACTTAAGAGAATGGTTTTCTCTTTAGGTTTGATGGGTAGAGGAAGCTGTAAGGCCACTGAATGTTTGTCTATGGGCCTTCCATTGAATTGAAGTACGGATATGTTAAATGGGTCCTACTGGAACTTTAGTTCTTTGAAGACTTCTCTTTTCAGAAGACAGATTTAAAAGAACATTCTAGTTCTGTGTAATGTTAACTATGGGCACTTTGGGGGATATTCTAGTTAATTCATTTTAAACATAGTGCTATGAATATAATTATCAGGTATTAAATTACCAGTTCTTTGAAGAAGTGTTGGGGAGGTATGGCGAAAGGAATCTGTTTTATAAAACATTACTATAAAGAACAAGTTTGACCATGACCTAGTAGGTGTTCTGGTATGTTGTTAAAAATATGTAATGAATGGTTAAGGAAATTACCAACAAGAAGAAGAAACTGACCTCACCAAACACAGATTGCCTCCATTAAGTAGCTGTGAAAAGATTAAAGTTTGAGTAAAAAGCAATCCAATGTTGTTCCACATCTGGTTGTTGTTTACATTCACTTGTTCAGTTTTTACTGTATTGAAATCGCAAGCTTTCTAGTAGGTGTGCATTGAACATTTCTATTTTATGGTCAAACAGAATCAGAAGCAAGGCTGTTGGCCAGCCTATTTGACTGTTTTCTTTCTATGACCATGTCCATTGTCTTGGTTTGATTTATAAGAATTTTCTAGGGGAAAATGAGAATTTTGTTGTTTTTATGAGAATAATACAGAAATTATTGCTGCTAATTTTGGTGAGAAAAGGAACTTTGTTCAATGTATTTTAATCTAAAAACATGGGTTTTATTGATTTAAAAAAGAAAAGTACAAAGCTGTGTCCTTCATAATTAGAGATGAAAAACACCAAAATACTGGCAAATTAAATCCAGCAATATGGTATAAGAATGATAAGCCATGACAAAGCAGCTTTATCCCAGGAATGCAAGGATGTGATTCCACATCTGAAAATTGGTCCATGTAACACATCGTATCGACAAAGGAATGCCACCACAGGATCTTCTTTATTTTTTAATATTTTTTTAGTTGTAGATGGACACATACCTTTATTTATTTATCTTTATGTGGTGAGGAGGATCAAACCCAAAGCCTCATATGTGCTAACCAAGCACTTTATCACTGAGCTACAACCCCAGTCCCACAGGCTCTTCCTAATGCATAAAATACACTTGGCAAAATAAAAAAACTCACCCATGATAAATAAACAACAACAACAACAACAACAACAACAAATGAACATCTAAGTAAACCAGGAATAGAAGGGAGCTCCCCTGACCTGATAAAGAACATCTATGGAAACCTCGTGGTTGTACAACATTTAATGATGAAAGTCACTGTAGTTCCTCCAAGTTAGATACAGGGCAAAGATGTCCCTTTTTGGTGTGGAAATGGAGGTCCTAGTCAGCACAATAGAGCAAGAAGATGCAGTAAGGAGCAAAGTTTGTGTTGATGTAAGAATTCTAAGGAGCCAACGAGCTACTAGTGCAACTAATGAGCAAATTTGACATTGTCACAGGATACACAATCAATGTTCTGAAATCAGTTGTTCTTTTATGTACCAACAGAAAACAGTCGGGAAGTTTTTAGAACTCCATATATAGTAGCACTTAGAAAAACAGAAAATATGTAGAGACAAATGAAACAAAAGTATATGAGACTTTCATACTAAAAATTTGAAAATACTGTTCAAAGAGAAGTAAGAAAAGTTAAAAAAAATGGATATATACCATGTTCATAGATTAGAAAACCATGGAAGCTTAGAAAACAATGAAGATTGAGGATTTATGCTATTTGAATTCAACACTACTAAAGCTACATTAATCAAGACAGTGTGGTACTATCATAAGAATTAACAAATTAATAGCCCAGAAATAGACTCATACTTAAGTAGTCAATTAACCTCAACAGAAGCAACAAAGAAACCCCACTGGGGCAAAGGAAAATCTTTTCAATAAAAGATGCTGGAAAAATTGGATGTTTAAAAGGAAAAGGCTTACACATCAGAAGTTTGGAAGTTCTTCAGCATTCCTTCTATCTAATATAGTAGTCTGGTGTGATAGCCTTTTCTATTTACACATTGGTAATGTAGTGTCAACCAATCAAAGCACTATTTCCACTAATGTGGCCATATTCCTATGGCAGGGTAATTCTTTCTCTTTTTATAAAACAATATTTTTAAATTATAAAGTTAATAGTTTCTCACTAATGTCAGCTCCAAAAATAATATATAAAGTAAATAAAAATTATCCATGACCACACAACTCAGAAATTATGAATATGACATTTTGGAGTAGTCCTCCTTATCTTCTGTATATGATATCATAAAATACATATAATGTATTTCTTAATCAAATATTAATTTGCATGCGATTTTTATGTTTGCATTATGTTAGTGTTAATTTTAATTACAATTTATTTTATGACTTTTGTTATTGTGTTTTGTGACAACATAAATTTTAAATGTAAGCTATATTCAAATCCTACTTCCAGTTGAGATCTATTTCTAAAGTATCTGCCAAACTCATAAACATTGTTCTTCTATGGCAGTTGCCCATGTCCCAGTATCCTTCAATGTTGAAGAAGCACAGCTCAAGGAAGTAATTATGGAACAAAGTTTTTTTGTTATCTATAGTCACTTTTAGTTTATTCTGTTTGCTTAGTTCTTCCCTTGCCTCCAGATGAAATTTAGGGAAGGTCACGAAACTGAGCATTTCGACATTACTTTTAAATATCCTGTTACAAGAAAAACCACAGCAGCAGTCTCCAGGTGGCCAAATTCACAGTAGATAATGTTGTTCTGTGGCCACATACGATTGTTCAAGTTCTGGCAACATGACTGATCTGGGTCAATTATGCTCTCCCCGGGGAATTTCAAAATTTGGTCCAAGAGTAAAGTTAATCTCTTCATGTGGCCTGCAGCTGGAGCCCACTTTGTGGACTGAAGACCAGAAGAAGGCAGTCTTCAGAGAGAAAGCGAACAAGAGGAGATACAGGAAGGAGAACCAGAGCTCCACCAGAGGTTCTGAACTTCCTGGGTTCTGTCAGCTACTGGTTTCACTTCCTTCCAGAACGCCCGTTGTATTCCTGTGTTTGGGTTCTTTAAAACTTCTCTATCATTATAATATTCAACTGCTAACTCCCAACTTCTTCTTCTTCTTGTTCTTCTTTTTTTTGGTCAAGTTGTTGAGTTTCTGCTAAAGGGCCTAAATAATAAAAATAAATCCAATGGCTTGTGTGAAGTTGTTTCCCATAAAACCAACTCTGCGTTGATCACGTGTCTTTGGCTTCACACCTGGTGAGGCCTTTTGCTTATTCATTCCCTTAGTCTAAGGGTCCAGTTGAGCTGTGAGTTTACAGCATCCCTGATCACTCACCAAGGTGTTGAACATAGAGCTACCCAGACCATCTCTGCTCTTGTGAAGCTTCAGTGTCAAACTTTCATGTATTTTCCTGACCAGAGAAGGAAACTATCAGAAATGCTTAGAATTTGACATTTAGTGACTCTTTCAGATTATTATTTTCTTAAAATTCTATTCCTTTCATGTTGTTCAGACAGGAAATATGGTTTTGCTTGTCTTACTATTGTTTCAAATATAGTCAGTAAGTTGAACACTAAGAATGAAGCACTTGAAATTTTGGGCTTTTGAATGTCACTGAGTTCTGTTTCAGAAACTTGGCTTGGGTTCAGCATATATTCATGTGACATATTTTTAGAGATTAAGATGGAATAATGACATTTATTCATATGGCTAAACAAAAATGCTCATTGTGTTAGTCAGTTTTCTGTTATGATAACAAAATACCCAAGATAGTCAACTTATAAATGATCCATTGGCCCTGTGGTTTTAAGCCTTTGAGGAAGAGGCACACTGATGGACGTAGGTGGCAAAGCAAACCATGCACATCTTGAGCCTGGGAGCAAAGAGCAAATGAGGCCAGGGAGAGAATCCCAACACCCTCTTCAAGGACACACCCACAATGGTATAAGGACCGCCCACTGGGCCCCATTACCTCTTTTTTTTTTTTTCCACTTGTGGACCTGAGGATCAGATTCATGGCCTCACACAAGTATTCTTCTACGGAGCTCCATCCCCAACCCTTTTTATTGTTTATTCTGAGACAGGTTCTCGTTTAATTGTCTAGGCTGGCTTCAAACTTGGAGTCCTCCTGCCTTGGCTTCTAAGTTGCTGGAATTACAGGCCTGTGCCACCATATTGGGCTGGTCCCATTTCTTAAAGTTTCTACCAAGTCCTAATAGGGCTACACTATGGACCGAGCCTGTAATACATGGGTCTTTGAGGAACATTGAGCATCCAAACTATAGCACCAATATAATTTTTATTGGTTATTGTAGCTTTAAGGATGTGTCTATAAAACCAAGATAGCAGAGAATTGACACAATTTTAAAACATCTTGACAACTGACTTTTGCTCACTCGGTTGAGAAAATTACTCTCACAATTCATATCGAGGACTCTGTCCATCTTAGGTAAAATATTTTTAACTTAGAAAAACAGCATCTAGCCCACATTAAGCTTCAGAAATTTGCTT
The DNA here is from genome assembly GCA_028644305.1 of Xerus rutilus. Lineage (NCBI taxonomy): Eukaryota > Metazoa > Chordata > Mammalia > Rodentia > Sciuridae > Xerus > Xerus rutilus. The sequence goes on along the minus strand of CM053406.1, from coordinate 111,720,372 downwards.
TTACTGAAGTTTTGTAAGACACTTCACTCTCAAACTCTTGAAAAAGTTATTAAATGAATCAAGAAATAATTATTCGATAAGTATCAACATTGTGCTAAGTGCTATGGGCACCATAGGAAAAAAGACAAAATGACATGTGGCCTTTGCCCTCATTTGCTTAATAAAATAGTAAGGAAGAGATATGAAACAATTCACAAAACAGGACAGCTCAGAGGGATATACTGCTGAATTTTAGAAGTTATGAGATGGAGAAGAGAAAAACGGAGCAAACTTAAGTACAGAAGCTAAGAACAGAGGACACAGAGAAAAGAGTCCACACTGCATTTCTGATGACTTTTCTATTGCTCTCTTTTGGGGGACCTAATGAAATGAATAGAAGCCGAAATGGTCAAAGAGAACTTCCTGGAGGAGGTGGTATTTGAATTTAGGCCTGAAGGAAGAGACACGATTTGAGTAGATAAAGAGCTGAATGGACCACATGAGCCAATAAATGAGATAAGACCGTGCCCGCTGTGCAGGAAGCAGTCGGCCTCACTGAAGAGAGAGAGCATGCTGGACCCACGGGAAAGGGCACTGTCTGAGCACGGTGGATAAAGAGATGTCAAACAAGTTTAAATGTGAATCAGCAGAACATAAGGAAGCACTGAACCAGGGAATAACATGATGAAGACTTGCTTTGGGAGGATTATGCAAGGTTATGCAAGATGCATTGGAAGGGTGGAAACCCGAGCCAGGCAAGCTAACCGGAGCGTTGCAGCAGTGATCCTTCCATAGACAGGGAAGACCTTATCCAGGACCGTGTTGGTGCACTTGTGGGAAAGGATGGGAGCATTTCAAGGGAGGAAAATATCCAAGCTCAAGCAGGATGAGTTAGAGATGACAGTAGCCCTTCTTGTCTGGAATCTGGAGGCATGAGGCTGGAGCTGAGGAGGGAAGAGGACGACAGTCAGTGGCACAGAACTGACATTTGAAGCCAAAAGAATCGAGCAGATTCAATACAGAGAATGTGAAGTGAAGACGAGAGGAAGGCGAGGTGGATACAACCACATTCAGGGCATAGGACGAGTGAGATGGGCCAATGTCGGAGTGAACACGCAGGCTGGGGTGGGAGAATTGGAGCTGCCAGAGAACTGAGGCAGAAGAGTGATCTAGGAGGAGGATGTCACCAGAGCTGGGAGAAACTGAATGATCCAGAAGATGAGGACATTTAGGAGAAGAGTTTCCAAAGTGACCTGGAACTGGAAACCAAATCATGCAGATAAAGAGGGGAAGGAGTGGGGAGGTGGTAAGCCTGCAGATGCAGGCAGAACCATGAAGCAGTGTGAGGTTGGGCTCTCACGACCACAATTCTTGATGCCACTTGGTGTCACTCAAACCGAACAACTGAACTTGCAGAAGTTTACCCACATCTCAGTGCACTTAGCTGAGTGGTGCCCCTCAAGAACAGGTCCTTCTCAGCACCTTGGAACGGGACCTTAATTAGAAATAAGGTCACGGCCGGTCTAACTCGTCAGGATGAGGTTATACCAGAGAAGCGTGGGCCCACAGTGCAACATGCGTGGTGTCCTTAGGAGGAGAGAAGCACTTGGGAAAGACACCCATGTGATGACAGAGGTGGAGATTGGGGTCACAGAGCTGCAAGCCAAGGCAGGCAATGCTGAGGCGCTCACGGGTGTGTTTCTGACTGAGGTCTACTCAGCGATTTCAAAGTAATTGACCAATTTACGCCCACCAATTTATTTTTTCCTCATCGTAGCTTAGGCCTCAGTACATGTAAGAAAGAAATGGCATTGCTTTTCAAAGGTTTATGAAGAACACAAAGGAATGAGTGTCGATGTGAAGGTGCTCAACCCTCTATTCACATCACGTGCCTCCTTCCAAAAGGGAAGGAGGATGAGCAAAGGCCAAAGGGACCTCTAAAATTTGTCCCTTCTTTAAGTGACTTCCCCAGAGTTGCAGAGGGGTGGGAAGGATGATTGATCAAATTAACAATGAGGGCAGGGGTGTAGCTCAGTGGCCCAGCCCTTACTCAGCAGGTGTGGAGGCCCTAGGTTCCCGCCCCCGCCCCAGTGGGGGGAAAAAGAAGGGCACAATGAGATATTTTTTTTTCCTTTCTTTAAAAAAAATTTTTTTAAGAGAATATTTAACATGAAGTCTATTCTTTAAACAATCAGATCTTTGTAAAGGGGTGCCTCATTTCGCATAGACCAAGAATTTTTCTGTGCCTAATCTTCACCCTTGCATAAATTGAATTCCTTGTTCACCCCTCTCCTGCACTGTGTGCTCGGTATTTTACACGAACATGCTATGCTGTACTTTATTTGGAGTTGAACATAAAAGGGGAGGCCCGCTCAGCAGCCAGACTCTGAGAAGCAAGAACAGCTCTGGTTGCAGGGAGGAAGTTGCATTTGTTGTGCAACTTGTGGGCTGCAGACAACGCCTGGCCTAATTCTGAGATATGGCACCTGTTCACCCATTGCCTAACTTGGAGTTTTGCTCAACAAATACGAGTTCATTTGATTTTTGAGCACCATCTCCATTCCTTTGGTCATCAGGAAAGATGAAGGCACTCAGGGAATGGACTGTCTAATTTAATTGATCTGACAGTGTCTCAAACTTGGAATTGGATGGTATGGCCTTGGCTATCAGGAAGGCCTTCAACCTCATACCTTTACAGTGGGCCAGATGTTTGCCTTGTCCTGTTTTTATAACTCCCTCAACATTTATGGAAAATAGACACCTCTGTGACTGAGTACACACATGTGTATGCACCTATATATATTATGTAATATATGAAAAATATTTACTGAGCACACACATTTGATATAAAAGTACATAATATATGTATTATTATATAGATTGGTCCATTTTCTGTTGCTAGAACAAAATACCTGAGTTTGTACTTTATTTATATGTAGTTTACCATTTCAGTGGCTGGAAATTTAAGATCAAGTGGGTAGCCTCATCTGTTGGGTCTCTGGCAAGGGCACCCCAGGCTGCATCACAACATGGTAGAGAAGAAATGGAAAGGGACCTGGCCACAGGCAGAAGGGGCCAAGCTCACAGGGTGACCTTGCTTTATAACAACCCACTCTCTGGAGAAGGTAACCTTGAAATGTGTCCTGGTAGGGTGTAACAAATACCTGGGATAGAAGCTTACAAAATGAAAAGGTTTACTTTGACTCACAATATTGGAGGTTTCATTTTGTGATTGGTTGGCCCCATTGTGTCAAGGTAGTAGGTAATGATAAGTGTGCATGGCGGAGGAGGTTTTGCTGGAAGCCATCCAAGACCCATATGTGAACTTTGCCTTTGTGTGGACTGAGCAATGTTCAAGCCATGAGGCAGGGAAGCCTGGTTTTGAGAACTCCCAGTAGGAATCCACTGGTCTGAGAAAGCCTAAATCATGTGGAGCCCTGTTCTAGCTCGAGTTCACACAGAGCCTCTTAGAGATGGGTGTAGCTTGCCAAATGCCAATCAAGACCTGGGCCACACTGAGAAGCAAGCACATAAAGAAGGCTCCTTCCATTGAAACCATATCCCTGCCTTTGATGTATCCCCTTAAATAGAGAATGGGGCCTTTTCAGTTATTTGGTTCTAGCTCCTATCAGGACTAGAATACCCATCAGGCTCTCTGCTTTGTTAAAATCTAATCTTTGGCTCTCTATTTCTTCATGAGTGTATCAGACTTTTTATTTTCCCAGGCGGCTCACACCTCCTGAGCAAGGACCTGCCCTGTCGGGGTGCTGGCCACTCTGAAATAAGGTTGCTTACCTTGTGGCCAAGAATGAACCAGAGAGACAGAGGAAAAGAAGGGGCTGGGAGCCCACCTCAAGGGATCACTCCCAATGACCTACAGCCCTCCCACAAGGCCTCACCTGTTAACATCTCTACCACGCTTTCTAACAATGTCAAGCTGAGGACTGAGCCTTCAACCCACTGAGCCTTCAACCCAGTTCATCTTTTTCTTTCATTCACAGCTAAAGCCAAAGCAACAACAACAACAACAAAACAACATCAATGAACAGACCATCATTTCCATCAGCATCCCTGAAGTCAATGACAAAATAACAGTGTGTAACTAACAGGAGCCAGGAGGGCAAAGGAGAAGGAGGAAGGTTTTGACCTGCCCATTTCCTTATCTTTCAGAGCTGGAATGGAAAAGATCACTTACAGTGGCTGCAACTTGGGAAGACTCCACAGAAACTCAAACTGTGGCTGAGCAGTAAGTGGCTAGCGACTAGGGGTGGAAGGAGATTTTTATTTTTTTATTAATTTTTTGATTTGTTCTCTTTAGTTACACATGACAGTAGAATGCAGTTTGACATATCATACGTACATGGAGTGAGTATAACTTCCCATTCTTGTGGTTGTACATGATGTGGAGTTTCACTGGTCCTGTATTCATATATGAACATAGGAAAGTGATGTCTGATTCATTCTACTGTCTTTCCTATTCCCATCCCTCCACCCTTCCCCTCATTCCCCTTTGTCGAATCCAAAGTACTTCTATTCTTCCTCCCAGCAACTATTGTGTGTTAGCATCCATATATCAGAGAGAACATTTGGCCTTTGGTTTTTGGCATTGGCTTATTTCACTTAGCATGATAGTCTTCAGTTCCATCCATTTACTGACAAATGCCATAATTTTATTCTTCTTTGTGACTGAGTAATATTCCACTATGTATATGTACCAAATTTTCTTTTTCTATTCATCTGTTGAAAGGCACCTAGGTTGGTTCCTTAGCTTAGCTATTGTGAATTGAGCTGCTGTAAACATTGATGTGACTGTGTCACTACAGTACGCTGATTTTAAGTCCTTTGGGTATATGCCGAGGAATGGGATAACTGGGGTAAATGGTGGTTCCATTCCAAGTTTTCTAAGAAATCAGAGGGAGACTTTTCACTGAACATGCTTCACATGATTCGAGTTTTGAGCCATGTGAATCTATTACATTAAAATAAAGTAGAAAAATCGAGGTAGATGCTTGCTCATCAAATCCATCACAAGTCTTCTGCGCTTGTTATTCAGAAGAAATATTCTTTAGAAGGAAGCCATTCCCCAGAGAGCTCTAAAAATTTCCTAATATTTACATGTGCCAGTAATAAAAACAAGCTTCTACTGAGTATTTATAGCTCCAGAGTCCACTCTAAATATTTAAGAACTTAAATATGAGGTACTCTGATCCTCAGAATAGCTCAAGAAATACTATAATGAAATGCATAGGATCCATAAGGAATAAGGTATACAAAATATATATGATCATAAACTGTAATTCCCATATTACAGATGACGGAAATGAAGCATGGAGAGTAAAGTAACTCATCAAATGTTAAGTGTTTACATTTGGTAAAGCAGTAAAATTAGAATTAGAGCCCAGGTAGTTCAGATGTAAAAAGGAAGGGTGGACAAAATATATAATCAGCTAAAATCTGAAGGAGAAGGGGAAGGACACGTGTAAGGAGGTGAAGGTGCCTACTTTTAGGATTGCTTAGAGTGAATGGTCAAAAGATATGATCTAAACAAAGGAAGGAGTGTCTGTCACTTCTTTGGTGACAGAGATACTAGGAAAAAGCACAGAACCAACCTGAAATTGTAAAGAACGCATGAACAAAGCAAAAGAAACACAATCCATACCAATGAAATACTTCTTCAAAAAAAGACAGTGAAAATAGAATTAAACTATGACACAATGACTATGACATAGTTATTATTTTTAACAAATAGGAATGGTCTACATTCTTCCATCGAAACAGGTCTCTCCTATGGCATTGCAAAGTCAAACTCAACAAGAAAACCTGTAAAACAAAGTGATTCAGAAAGGATGAAAAAGAATGGTCAAAGATACACAGGCAAATGCTTAGAGAAGTTAGGAGTCTTGCCTGACCTTATCATCTGACAAGATGAAATTAAATTTAAAAAGTATTTTATAATACTAATTCAGAGATTTTTAAACTGAATAAGTAAAATTCTCAATTTAAAACTTAAAAACATGAATATCTGTTCACTGGAAGACGCAACATCCAAATTTATAAAGGTCAAAATACAAAAAGTAGTGGGAGAAACAGGTGGCAACACATTACGTGCAAGAGACTTTCCTTAGCCCGTGTTAGACTAAACACTTGCTGTGCCTGACCTTCTTCTCTTGCCATCCTTCCTTGCAGGTAGAATTTACCTCTTTATTCTATTCAATTTAGGCTTCACCCTGCAACCTGCTTTGACCATAGGAATGAGAGTGACAAGGACATGTGAGTGACAGGGACCATCTCTGAGCATAAACTTCAACTGCTACCTGTGTGGTTTGACCCTGCACCTCTTTCCTTGTACATTAGGGGGCGGGGTGAGGTGAATAAGCAGGGTCATGCAAGTGAAGAATCAGATTCTCTTTTTTAAAAAAATTTTGATGTTCTGTTGATCATGAATTTTTACATTACTGCTGATTTTTAAAAATACTACATCAGGATATTATTTACCTTGATAATGAGTTTTTGTTGTTGTTGTTGTTGTGGTTTTGGAGTCTCCTTAAAATTTGCAGGCAAGATAAGTGTCCTGCTGTGGCCCTGGTTCCTTCCTTATATCATAAGAGCATGCACGTGGAGAATGGCTACTCCTCCAGTCCTGGATCCAAAATAAGACCTGTAGTTCTCATGCAGCACAAGCAAGAAGTACAACTGGCTGCCTAAGCCAATGAGATCTGGAATTACTTTGTTATGCAGTATGGGCTACTGACACCTCATGTACAGCCTAAGACAGATGATATAAACAAAAATAAGTGATGTGACAGCAGACCTTTGGTAGCATAATATAGTAGATATTATTCATAAATTCTAACACTACACTCTAAAAACAGAATACGACCTTGTTTTTTGTGTACCTACTTACTCAAATTAACCATATACTGGGTCACAAGGAAAACTTTAATAAATTCCAAAGAGTAGAAATACAGTTTTTAAGCTGGGCATGGTGGCACCTGCCTGTAATCCCAGCACTTAGGGAGGCTGAGACAGGAGAATCGGGAGTTCAGAGACAGCCTCAGCAATGGCGAGGCGCTAAGCAACTCAGTGAGACCCTGTCTCTACATAAAACACAAAATAGGGCTGGGGATGTGGCTCAGTTCAATCCTTGGTACTAAAAAAAAGAAAAAGAAAAAGAAATATAGTTTTTAATACTCTTTAATAAAACTGTAATTAGAGTATAAATTGCTAACAAACATAGAATCCTTTTTCTACAAAAGTTGAAAATAAAAAAAGAAATTCTCTTTTAAATAACTTCAAAGTAGTTAAGTCCAAACTAAAATGGTAGGATTTTCTAAACAATGACAACACAATATGTTAATACAACACTATGTATCAAAAGTTATAGGATATAACTAAAGACTTACTCATTGTAAATTCAATCTTAAAAATGTATATATGTATGTGTGCATATGCACTTACATTCATATATTCAAAAAAGTAAATTAATACAGAAAAATGGGAAACTGATAAATAGAAGACCTAGTTTATTCAGAAAAACATAAAATGGTCATCAAATATAATTAAGATAAAGTGAAAGAAAATATAAATTCACAAAATAAGCAAGCTGTTGAGGAAGTTAAAAGAATTGTGAGGGGCACTGATTAACACTGCAAATAATTTAAAAAATTGTATCACATAAAAATACGTCAAAATGAAAAAATTATAAAAAGGAACTAAGAAGGGAAAAAAATCAAAATGGACCAATTGCTACGGGGCAGGGGGATGGGGTGAGGGGAGTGTGATACTAAATAGAAATAATCGGTAAACAGCTTCCTTCCCCAAAGCATGGAGAGCAGTTTTGCAGTTGATTTTTACCAAACATTTTTAAAAAATATATATCTAAATAAGGAAAGGTTCCTACTTATTTTATATACAGCTAACATAACATCAATTGAAAAAAGACTCACTAAAAAATTAAATGACTCTAAAGAGGAAAAAAACAGATTAATTTCACTTACAATAAATATTGAACAAATTCTCATCCTCAGTTGAGACAGAGAAATTAGTAGCATATTAAAAGAATATGAAATCATGAATAAGTAGCATTAATTCCAGGAATTCAAAGGAAACATTAGGAAATATAATAATGTAATTAACTGTGTATATAGAACCAAAAGAAAAATCACATGGTTGTATCTTTAAATGTTAAAAAGACATATTCAACAACCTTTCAAAATCAAAATTCTTAATGAAATAGCAATAGTTTAAATACTCTTAATTTCTCCTAAATTTATTTATAAATGTTATGATTTCAATGAAAATCATTTTTAGAAGCAGGAAGCTGAATTTAAAGTTCCTCTGGAACAATATACATTCAATGTCAATCAGGAAAAAATTTAAAATGACAAGTAAAAAAGAGGAAGCTATCTTAGCCATACATTATAGAGTTGAAGAAAATAAAAATAATGAGGTGTAACACATGTTAGATAGGTAGGTGAGGAAGTCCAGAAATAAGCTTAAGTCTATATGACTTTTGTATATGATGTAGCTTGTATTTTAGATCTGTGAGAAGATGATGACTTATTCAATAAATATTCAGGAACAATTCAGTGATTATCTAGAAAAAAAATCAGAACTTCTACCCAACTCCTGACATTAAAAAATTCCAGGTGGACCAAAGGTGTAAGCATAAAAAAATTAAAAATCAGAAAAAGAAAACCCATTAACATTTCTAGAAAACTGTAGAAGACTTTAAGATATCAAGTCTGAGAGAAGACACTTTAAAAGCATGATACAAGACTCAGATACCATAAAAGAAAATACTGATGACATAAACAAAAATTTCTGCATAAGTGTTTGTTAAAAGTAAAAGGCAACTGGCCAAGTGTTAAAGACATATTCAACACATGTCACAAATGGTTAACTTGTTAATGATATGAAAACTCCTATGCATAATTTTTTTGTGGGGTGTGGTACTAGGGATTGAATTCAGGGGCACTTGACCACTGAGCCACATCCTCAACTCTATTTTGTATTTTATTTAATGACAGGGTCTCACTGAGTTGCTTAGTACCTTGCTTTTGCTAAGGCCGGCTTTGAACTAAAGATCCTCCTGCCTCAGCCTCCCAAGCCTCTGGGATTATAGATGTGCACCACTGCACCTGCCTCCCCCTACAAATAATTTTTTAAAAGATAAATTGCACAGAAGAAGAAAGAGCAAAAGCATAACTAGTTAGAAAGATATGACAAATGTTGAAAAAAAATGTGCAACTTCACTTAAAATTAGGGAAATAACCACTTTCACCATTTCGTGCATGGCATCCAGTGTTTTCTTATGTTTAGCTCAAGAACCAAATAATTTTAAAAACCTAATCCCCTGTGAGGTTTGGATCATGAATCTTCTGGTGGTGCTTAATCTACATATTATTTTATATTTCTTATAGACATAAGACATATCTGTAAGGTGACCAGCTTGGAATTTTTAGAAGTGGTATTTTAGGAAAGAAATTGAGGTTCAGATGTTGCTGAATGCAGGAGTGTGTGTGTGTGTGCGCGTGCGCGTGTATGATTTTAGCAGAATCTTTCTTTTTACTCTTACATAGAGTTCAAATATTCTCATAGGTTCTCTCTTTTTAAGACTTGCGATGATGGGCAGGAGCTATGTTGAGAGGGGGAGGTAGCTAGCAGGAGATGGCATGTGAATGGTTTAAGCACAAGCAGAGTGCCAATCCCGAACAACCAAAGGCTGAATGTTTTCTCTGATATGCGGATGCTAATTCACAATCGGGCAGCGGGGTGGGGAGGCTAGGGAAGAATAGTGGTACTTAGATTAGATAGAAGGGAGGGAAGGGAGAGGAGGGGGATTGGGAGTAGGAGGATAATAGAATGAATTGGACACCATGATCCTATGTGCGTACATGATTCCATGACAGTGCAATTCTGTATCAGGTACAACTAGAAGAATGAGAAGTTATACTCCATTTATGTATGATGTGTCAAAATGCATTCTACTGTCATGTATAACTAATTAGAACAAATTAGGAAAAAGGTAGAGGGGAAAATGGAGACAGAGGCAACTGTTTGTCCGTCCATCTCAAACATACCCCTGGTTTTCATGATTGCAGATGAAGGTCAAATCCTATCATCGACATACAGCTACCCCTCCACCTTTTCTAGGCTGGGTGGGATCCCTCAGCAGCCTCCAAATGGTATCCTGCTGCCTCCTAGAAAGATAAAATTTCCTGTCTTTATTTCCTGGCCCCAGAAATTTCAGCTTCTTAAATTCCCTAAGAGGACAATAGGAATGAATTCTACTTTCGGTAGGTAGACTTAATACATACAATTTCCACATTTCCATCTTTTTTTTTTTTTAAATATTGGCACTCTCAGAGGAAGAAAATACCATTTATCTTGTTTCTTGGATGTAACGTGATGGAAATACCTCTTGACTTTAGTAGGTTTTCTGAAAAACATTTCAACATGTGAATTTTAGTGTAGTCTATGTTTTAGAATAATATGCATACTCTTTCTTCCTCTTAAATCTGTCACTTCACCCAACTAACTTTATTTTCTTCCTCAAAAGACAACCAACAGAACTTTCGTGTGTGTGTGTGTGTGTGTGTGTGTGTGTGTGTGTGTGTCTGTGTGTGTATATGAGTGAGGGGGGAGAGGGAGAGAGAGAGAAGGAACAGGATTTGGGCAGAAGTGTGGCGGTGTGTCATTAGAAAAACAATCATCTAATCATGTTATGGAGTTTTGACCTCATCCTTTTTGAAAATTAAATGAGCTAATATAGTACTTGGTGCAGTTCCTGACAAGACAAAGGAGCTCTGTGATATTACTATATTTATTTATTTGCAGTACTGGGGATTAACCCAGTAATGCGCTACCACTGAGCTACATCCCCAGTCCTTTTCATTTGTTTTTTGAGAAAAGTTCTTGCTAAGTTACAAAGGCTGGCCTGAAACTTTTAATCGTCTTCTCTGACTCCCCAGTAGCTGGGAGTACAGGCATGTGGCACCATACTGGACACTATTACTATATTTAAAAGGAGTACAATTTTTTTTTTTTTTTTTTTTTGTTACTGGAGATTGAACTCAGGGGCACTTGACCATTGAGCCACATCCCAGCCCTATTTTGTGTTTTATGTAGCGACAGGGTCTCACTGAGTTGCTTAGTGCCTTGCCATTGCTGAGGCTGCCTTTGAACTCGTGATTCTCCTATCTCAGCCTCCCTAAGTGCTGGGATTACAGGCTTGTGCCACCGCACCTGGCTGAGTACAAAAATTTGAAAAGATATTATGATTATTTCTATTTTACAGCTAGTAAGTATTGGAGCCAATGATCAAATCATACTTTCCAGATGCAGATCTATTGAACCTACCCAGGGTTTGGCACTGCTGAAATGTGTAACAAGATGAATCAAGTTACCTATGTAATGTGACTCATATAGTACAGTACAGCAAGAAAAGGGGGAGAGAAAAGATGTCCTTGACAGTCAATGTTTTCCTTAAAAGATCAATGTCATTGAGCATTCAAATCGATTGTAAAAGCATCCTTCTCAGCTCTCTCAGGACAACAGAAAAGACTTATGGGTGTTCTTTCATGTATAAGCAAGAAATAAACTAAGAACTGATTATGAATTGTCTATTTCACACTCAAGGGCACAGGATTGAAAGGGACCTCTCAGGAGTCATCTGGGATGTCCCTTATTTCTGGCAGAAATGTGACTAAACCATTCTTGGATTAATGGTATCTTAACTCAATGTCAAAATTCTGAAAGGAAAGACAGTCACAATTTTCATTTGTATTGACTCAGTTTTGGTTTTCTTAACTCTGGCCCTTAGGACAATGATCAATTCCCTTAAGAATACAGGCTCTCAACACAGAGGGTATCATTTGCTTTATCAAGGCAAACTCAAATTAAATGTAATTAATTACCCTAGAGGATAAGTACCTTATTAATTTTCAAATCCTACAGATAATGCCTCACACAGAACATTACAGATAGTAGATGCCAATAAATGCTTATTAATTTGAAGTGAAAACTGGATGCAGAGTGGTCAGGTTAACAAAGAGCACTATCCATTCAAGGATTCACTATCTCATTTCCTGACATCAACACTTGGATTCTATTTAAAAAAAAAAAAAAAGTCATGCAGAACAAGAAAATGTTAACTTTTCTATGAAGTTCATTCAATCATCTGTTCAGCAAATATTTATGGAGCACCATGTAAGAAGCACTGTCCCAGGTTCTGAATGTTTTAAATGCATACCATGATGTTTTAAACATGAGTATGTAATCTTATGTAAGAACCCCCAAAGACCACATTGTAAACCCACTAAAACTTTCTGATATGAGTTTCATGAACTCCTGTTCAGAGTCTGCTATGAGTCCTTCGTTGGATGTGGTCATGTTCTCTAACATCATATGATGCCAAATCCTGTAGTGGTACCATTAAGTAATTTGCACTTTCCCATTCAGAACCTTAATGTTAGGGATTTAATATTGAGTTAAGACAGGTAGTGTGGTTGCTAGAAAGAACAATGGACTAGGAATTCAGACACTGAGTTCTGAAACAGTGTCACCTCTATCAATTAATTCTTCAAAATCAGTTTTCCTGTCTGTAAAATAAAGTGAATTAGAAAACTGTTAAAGCCTTTTTATGGATGATATTCCATAATCCTAAAGTAACAGATCTAATTAGTTCTAAATTCTAGGAGCAAGGCAAACTCTATTATGAGTTTTGGTTCAATTCCTATTAATGATCTCAAAATTTTCTTATCTTTCTAATGTGAGATCAAAAAGACAATACATATTAATAAATATGTGTGCATACCATTATTTTTAAAGTAGTCACCAAGAGCAGCAGTTTACAGGCAACTCAAACCTTTAGTGCTTTGCCAAATATACTTGAGTTAGCTACAGTATGTATTTCTTTGCTTCCTTTTGTACATTTTCTCACCAGATATCAGAGGGGTTCGAAAAAAGAGATGGAGGAGGGGAGTCTAGTGCATATTTACGTTATTGCCAAATATTAATTTCAAAAAGGTTTCAAACTTCAAGGAGTTGTTCAACTTGTGTAGCTGAACTTAAGGTGCTCCTCAGGCTAACCTGAACATGAAGAAAGAGAGCAAACCTGTGGGGAGAGAGATTTAGGTTAAGTGCTGGGGGGAAAATCACGGAGACTTACACTTCAGATAAAAAGACTATTACCGCGAGTTAGAGACCCTGATGGCCTTGAGGATTAGGACACCTGCTAAGCCTTGCATCAATAGGTGATTACCGATCCCAGCACCTAAGGAGGCCCAAGTTCTCGCTGAAGGTAGAAAGGGCAGCTGAATGACAATGCGGATCTATTTCTGTTTTAGTGGCTTTCACATACATTCTGCAAGTAAGTGGCTTTTCCAGGTCACCGAACTCACAGAAAAAACCCTCAAATTAATCTAAATGTTGAGATATTTACACCTTTAAAAAAAAGTTGCATGCAAACACCTTTCATTCGAAGGTGACAGTTCATGAACTGTCACAGCATCATCTCACCAAGTTTAGCAGCCCCCATGGCGGGTCAGAGCTACCCCACACCCAGCGCACGACGCCCGGCCCAGCGCAAACGCTCTAGCTCTCCCAGGGCGCGCGCCCAGGGTCCCGGGGCGGGGGGCGTGGAGGCGGTTCCCTTGGAGCGCCCAATCGGCAACGAGGCCCAGCAGTGGCGCCAGTGACGTAGGCCGCGCTTCCCTCCGCCCCACTGCGGGCGGACGCTCGGCGCTGTCAGCCACTCGAGCTCCAGCGCGAGTGAAGAGGGAGAGGAGGGCTTTGGGACCCGCCGGCTGGCGGAGGACGGCGTGTCGCGGCGAGCGGGCGCAGTGAGCATGCGCAGCCGCTCCAGGGCAGGAGGGGGAGGAGGGGCCGGGATGAGCAGATGCGCGCGCGCGCGCACGAGAGCCCCGCCGGCGGCCGCGGGTGGAGGGGGCGGTTCCTCGAGTGTCGGCGACCCGAGGGCGTGCAGGCGGGCGGCAGGTGCCGCCGCGGCCGCCGCCGCAGCCTCTTCCCGGCCCCGCATCTCCTCGTCCTCCCGCGGCGATGAGCTGGGCCCCTTCGGGGGCTGCACCTGCTGGCTGCCCATCACCCCGGGCCTGCCGGCGTGACCTCGGCCTCATCGCGTGTCGGGCCCCCGCGGCGCGGTGCTGCCCCTGAGAGGGAGCGGCGGCGGCCTCCTCCGCCCCGAGTGCTAGCTCGGGGGCCGCGCGGGGACAGCGCCCGGCCCCCTCCCCTCCCCGGTCCGCTGTCCTCAATGTCTCCCCGGCGGGGAGGGGGCTGCCTGGGAGACACGCTGAGCGGCCCCCCCCGAAGGCTCGTCGGCCGCAGCAGCAGCGCCCAGCCCGGCGCCCCGCAGCCTCCGCTGGCGGCGGCGGCCTGGAGGAGCGCACCCGCCGCCGCCCCCCGAGCCTCGCAGCCGCCGCCGCCCGGCGCCCCAGGAGAGGGCGGTGGGCGCCCCCCGGGGAAGATGAAGGCGGAGGGGGGCGACCACTCCATGATCAACCTGTCGGTGCAGCAGGTCCTGAGCCTCTGGGCCCACGGGACGGTGCTGAGGAACCTCACGGGTAATTGATGCGCCGGGGCTGGGGACGGGATGCGGTGCCGCCCCTCGCCTCCTTCCTCCTATCCGCGGAGGGCGGGGGAGCGCTCCTGCCGCCCCACCCCCGTGCGCGCCCCTCTCGGAGCTCGCGGCCCGGGTCCCGGCGAGGAAGGTGTTAATCGGCTCGGCTGAGCACCGGTTCCGGGGCCGCCGGCCCCCTACACCGCTTTGCTGAAGCGTCGGGGTGCATCCGCGACCCCCGCCTCTTGCCCTGCACGGGGAGGCTGCCTAGCCTGTGTAGTACGCGCGGAGTAGCGTTAGTGCTGAGACTTGAGCACAGTTAGCTTTTATGTCATCACCCTCCCCCTTTTATGCACACATGCACGCACACATCGCTTCTTGCTGTTTAGATCGTTTTCTGGTGTAGCTCTTTTTCTTTCTGGCAAATCTCAAACCTAATGCAGGACACAAATTCCCTGCTCACAACGATCTGTTTGCTTCGACCATTATTTTTTATTTTTTAAGCCATAGAGATGACTAAGTAGAGTGGGTCAGGGGCTGGGCCAAGGTCTAGTGCTTTTAAGCATTTTAGCTTTATCTGTCTTCTCTCCTCATTTCCTTTTGTCTGTCTCTGTCTCTCCCACCAGCTTCAAGTTGCTCCTTCTGTCACATTTGGTAATTTTGTGTATTTCCCTTCATTCGTCAAGACTATCAGGAATTGGATTTAACTAAATTATAACATCAATTTATATTGTTAGAATAAAAATAATACAGATAATTATTTTTTATCTAACGTGTAGGTTTGCTCTGTGCAGAAACTTCTGGTTTTGTTAATGTGAAAGTGCTTATACTTTTGAGTTATGAATTTTAAGACAGAGAAAGATGCATTTGCAGTTTGGTGAGTCCTCAGTCGTTGCTCTGCAGAGGAAAAAAGAATTAAATACATATTCAGGATTTAATTCTTGAATATGTGTAACACTGTTAATTTCAAATGAACATTAATGTTTCAAAATCCATAATGCCAAATTGGTTAGTAGTGTATATTATATACAAATATCTAGGCATATGTATACCTTTAAAACATACAAATGCATATAAGTTTCTATATAAAAATACACATATTCATAGATAAAAATTTAATGGGATTATATGCTACAAGGACAACTTTAAGGGCACTAATTTCCCTGTATGTGGAAACTACACAATTAAGGAAGGTTCTGGATTTATAAATGTTATCCTCATTATTTTAAGGTGTAGTTTGAGTACACAGACTTTACTTGGTGGTTGCAAGTCAGGAACATGTTTTTGTTTTGTTTTATTTTTTGGCACTGAGAATTGAACCCAGAGGCACTTAACCACTGAGCCACCTCCCCAGCTCTTTTATTATTATTTTTTATTTTGACACAGGGTCAAGCTAAGTTGCTTACAGCCTTCCTAAGTTGCTGAGGCTGGCCTTGAACTTGTGATCCTCCTGCCTCTAAACAGCTGGGATTACAGGCATGGGCCACCACACCTGGCAGGAACATGTTTTTGTAGTTATGAAAAATTAATTACATAAATTAAATTTTCTTTGTGTAAATTTAAGCAGTGGTAGACTGCTTTATTTTACTTATGTCTTTACTTGTATTTATGCTCAATTTCATACTTCAAAAGTATCAATTATGTTTATTAGACTGAAATAAATAAGGACAACAAAAATGTGTATTTATAGCATGTTAATGACTAGCTCAGCTCATCCTAGGATATTTAGAAAAAGTTGGTTTTGGAAGCATACAGTAAGTGTAAGTGTAACTTACATCTTGGCCAGATTCAACAATATTTTTAAATGTTTAAGATTCTCATCCTTATAGTGATTTCTAATTCCACAAGTCAACCATTAGGTTCTTAATAGTTATCAGTGCAAGGTTAGCTTTAGTTACGTTCCAGTATGATTTTAGTAACTGCCATTTGTTCATTGGTCCTTGTCATGTCATAAAGGACATGCTGAACATCCAACACCAAGACAGATATGGGATAGAGGAACAGGGGAACCTCTACTAGGAAATAACTAGGGTCTGAATATGCCAGATTCTGTGTGTCAGGGTGAAAATGCAGAAAGAAAGAAATGTGCTTTACTAGCAAGTGAGAACACCACATGATAGGAATCACATTGCTTACAGAAAGTGGCCTGTAAGTAGTCATTCTGATGGATGTGCTTCCTCATCACCTTAGTGATTGCCTGTGTAATTTGACCACTAGTCAAGAGAGTACCTACAGTGCCATTTCAACCTAGTCTATTAAAAATAAGCAAGCAAACACTGCTCTTTCTAAAACAAGACAATTACAATTTACTGAGTGCCTGTTATGTACTAGGTACTTTACATTTACATTACAATATATTTACATGTATTATTTCTAATCTTAAGAATAACTCTGTGAAGTATATTTGCAAGGAAGCACAGGTAAATTAAGCTGCCCAGATCGTATAGCTAGTAAATGGTGAGCTAAGCGTTAGACCCAAGACAGTGCCTCCGCAACTCCTTCTTTCCCATCTACTATGCTACTTTATTTAGCTACTTCCTCTTAACTCCCTTCAGGCAGAATTAATTTCTTGCTTCACCCTGCTACTTCTGCTTCTTGTATATACTTTTTATTGTATATTTTAATTACAGTATAATTTCTGTTTGTCCTTTCTAGACTATGAGCTTTTGGAGAGTAGGGCTGTCTTATTCATCTTTGAGTTCTTCAATTCTAGCTCATAGTAAATGCTAAATACCTGTTTACTAAGTGGAATTTTAAAAATATTACTTCCTACTTTCATAATTGAAACATTCTTTGTGGCATTGTTTTTCAGCTGCGTTTCCTGGAATGAATATGAGATATTTAAGGAACTTTTATAGAGAATTGTCACATCTTTAAAACATACAAATGCTTGTTGAATAGTTTTTTTGTGTGCTGGGTACCATGATTTCACATATTTTATTTAATCGTTTCAATAATCTTTAAAGGAATTATTATTTATTTTACAGATTCAGACATTGAAACAGAATAACTTGCTTCTGTTTTATAGCTCATAAGTGAAAAAGTCATTACCTTTCAAATTACAGTGCATACTATTACATCAGAGGACACTTTTGTCATCATAATAAACTTGGAAATGAAACAGACAATAGAAGGGAACAGTATAGAACCAGATTGACTCGTATTTAAGAAATGACTGAAGGAATTACAAAATCTGGTCATAGGTATTCTGGTTAATTAAATATCAATATAAAAGGGAAATGTGCTCTCATTTCTTTTTTAAAAATATACACATAACAGATGTGATATTCTTCTTTTTGTATCTTATAGGCATAGTGGAAAATATATTAACTTTTTCATCTTGGAGACTGATCTTTAGAAGGCAATTTTAGATATGAATTACTTTGATAAAAAATAAATTTAAAAAATAATGAGAGCAAGAAATATCTTAACACTTTAGAGCTAGAACTATTTCATTTTAGAAATACTGCAGTATCACTCCCTCAGTTACTTAATGGCACAGACAGGACTAGACCCAAGGTCTCCTGACTGTTGGTTGGTTCTATGACTCTCCTTTCTGTCCCACATAGCTTCTTCACTCACATAGACCTGGAAAATTGTGAATCTTGCAGTACTTAAAATTAGCTTGGTAAGTTATTTGCCTCAGTGAGCTTGAGAATGTGTAAGTGGAACTATATTAGTCCCCTCTTATTTTGAGGGGATGCTTTCCAAGCCCCCAGTGGATACCTGAAACCACTGGTAGTATCACATTCTATATATTCTGTTTCTTATACATACATACTTATGATCAAGTTTAATTTATAAGTTAGGCACAGTAAGAGATTAAAAATAATAACTAATAATAAAGTAGGACAATTGTAATAATATACTGTAATAAAATTGCCAGCATTAAGTAAAATAAGGGTTACTTGAGCACAGGCACTGCAATACCGTGACAGTTACCTAATAACCAAGATGGCCACTAAGTGGCCAGCAGGTATTTAGTGTATGCAGTGTGGATTCACTGGACAGAGGGATGAATCATCCTGGGTGGGAAGGAGCAGGACAACAGAAGATGTCATCACCATGCTACTCAGAACAGGGATTAATTTAAAACTTAGGAATTGTTTATTTCTGGCATTTTCCATTTGATATTTTTGAATTGTGTTTGATCTCAGGTAACAAACTACAGAAGATGAAGCTTTGAATAAGGAGGACTATCATAATTTTTCCAGTAAATAGAGAATGCTAGAAAAAGTAAGATATCAAAAAATAATGCTTCCTAAAATTTATTACATATGTACATGTGTGCTAGTTTATTTACAAATGGCATTTGGAAAATGCCATTGCCTTTGTAAAAGCTAGTGATCTATATTATATATCTAGTTTTAGAAATCCAAGTTTAGTCTTCTGTTATCTTCCTCAAACTACATTCAGACTGCAGTGAAGGATAAAAGGGGTGTTTGTGTGTATTTATTTAGGTATTATTTAGGTATGTAGATGTAAGCATGTATATACAGATGCTCCTCAACTTCCCACTGTACGTTGACAATTCATTTAATATATCTTTCAAACACCATGGTGTAGCCCAGCCTACCTTAAATGTGCTTGAAACACTTCAATTAGCCTACAGTTGTGCAAAACCATATAACAGAAAATCTGTTTTATAATAAAGTGCTGACTATCTCATAGTTTATATGTGATAAACTATATTGATAGTGGAAAATAGAATGATCATATGGGCATGCTTTTGCACCATTGTGAAGTTGAAAAATCATAAGTCAAATCATTGGCATTTGGGACTGCTTATATATGTATGTGTGTGCTGGCTTATTTTATAGAGTATTCATAAATGTAATCATACTCTCTTGGAGTTTACAATTGCTAAGGCATTTTAGTCTTAATATTCAGTGTCACAAGAAAGGGGGAAAACGTTGGTATCCACTACACATTTCGAATAGTTCACATGTGTGGTGTAGCCGGTGCCTTGTGTAGTAGTGCTGCCTAGCAGTCAGTGGTCTCGGTCACCCTGCGTTCCACCTGTTCAGTTAGCTTCCTCCTCCCAGATGCTCTTTTATAGGTGAGTTTATGTAGATGGTTATTTTTATTTCAGTTGTCCACTTCAGCGCTATTGATGTTTTGTAAATGTAGCCTTAATCACATGTGCTGCTTTTCATTGTTTGTGCCGGACCCCAGCACAAACTTTTTACTTTTCCTGAAATTTTTAATTTTTTCGTGAAAAATTCCTTTTTGTGGTACAAAGCCACTTAATAAGTGTTGTATGATTTATACTTTATCACATTTAGCCTCTTAGGAGGCTCACCCGTATATTTGAAGGAAGATGCTGTAAGTTTGAAAAATCAGAATTGTCATCACCAGGATTTTACTTTCTTGGTTACCACCTGTTATTTTTGAATGATGTATAAATTCATATCCTTTGGCAATATGAAGTTCAAGGTCCACATGACATTTCTTAACCTAATGCAGTTTTTAGATTAATCCTGCAAGTACTTAAGCTCTAATTTTGATTCTTTAGTAGTTAACTTTCAGAATAAAAATTTATTTATTTTTATTTTGTGATTAAAAGGAAGTTCTAAGAAAGTAAGATAATCATGAAGAGGAGTCAGAGTTACTAGAGATATTTTCCTATAGAAAAGAAGCTTAATCAGAAGAAGGTGGAGGAATTGGAACTGGGGAGGGGGGTTGAAATTAAAAATGGTCATGTGTTAAGAAGAGAGCCCAGAGAGTGTGGTGCTGAATTTACATAGTATTGGATGAATAGTGCTAATCATGGCTATATTTATTCAACACTCATTATATGTCAAGTATTACATAGAGCATTTCCCATGTATCTCACTTCAAATAATTAAAGTGACCATATAATTTATTATCTTATCTCATGTATATGATTATGTAAGATGTGATAGGTTAATTATATATTTTAATGACCCAGTATTTTAGCAATAAAATTAATCATAGGCTATACAGTGGCTGTAGCAGCACATTTGGAAGAGGTCTCATTAGACTATCATTCCATCTAGTGACCTTGAGCTTAGTAGATTAAGTCTTGAAAGAAATAGACTTTTTACAAACTTTATGCAAGAAGTAATAATCATATTTTTCCCTGAGTCCAGTTGCTTGTATTATAATGTAAATCTTGGAATGTAATCTAGGAGCATACATGTATGTACTGAACTAGGACTTGAAAAAATGAAAAAAGTTTTGAGGAATGTAGATTGCTGTGTCAATTAATATGGCTTATCAACATATTCCATTATTGCCATTCATCTGATATTCTGTCCCGTGTATTTGTACATTCATTTTCTATTTTTTCATAGTTCACCATGGTTGTAAGTAATTTTCATATAAAGCAATCATACCTAGGATTTCAGCACTAAAAAAGAGTGATACATGTCCTTTTTAGAAATTCTACTTTTAGTAGTTAACATTTCTCTAACTCTTTTCAGTATGCTGGACATTGTTCTAAGAAACATTACGTGTATTTTATTTGACCCTCAACAATGATCCCATGAAGTAGGCACCATTATTACTTTCAGTTTTCCCAGTATCTGATATTCAGAAATGCTGCTTCTGGCTGGGCTCTTACAGTGTCTGGTCCTGTTGTATGCTCTGCAGACTGGTGTAGGCTGATCGGCCAGCTTCCAAGCATGTTCATGGGGCATTTGGTGGGAGATGGGAGGGCCACTCCACAGGTCTGCTCACAACATGGTTTTTCCCAGAGCAAAAGACTGGAGAGAAAGCGAGTGAAAGCAACATAGAATCCACAGTGTTCTATAACCTAATCTTGAAAGTGTTATACCACTCTTGTGCTGTATTTTGTGGCTTACACAGACCAGCTCCAGAACTGCAGGAGGCTGTGGTAGGAATCCCAGGAGTCTGCTAGAGGCTGGCTAAAACAGTCTTAAAGTGTAGATGTGGGGAGAAAGGAATGAGGCCTTTAAGGGGAAGACTAGGGCGAGAGGATGAAGGATCCGCAAGAGAAACAGGAACAGAAGGTGACCAGAAAAAAAGCTGTTTGATCAGTAGAAGTATTATATAAAATAACATTGTCTAGCACTTTGTAGGGTTAATCATTGTTATGTCTTTTTTGATAGAAGGGATTGAACCCAGAGGTGCTGAACCACTGATCTACATTCCCAGTCTTTTTATTTTTTATTTTGAGACAGGGTCTCACTAAGTTGCTGAGGCTGCCTTTGAACTTGTGGTCCTCCTGCCTTGGCCTCCCTGCTGGGATTACAGACATGCACCCAAAAGTACTGGTTATTTCTTCATTATGAGTCCTGTGCCAGCCAGTCTTTGTGGTAAACACTGATGAACAAAGATGAAAATACCAATCATTGCCCATAGTTGTTCATCGTCTAGAGAAGCTCTCCTAACTTTCATGCTTGTTGAATTCAGAAGGAACCAGGTAGTGGAATTTTGGTGATAACAAAAGAAGAGATAACGGAAAAAGAACCTTTGGGAGGGTAGAGACAGGAGAGGCGAACTGCTTATGGGATGGACCAGGAGTGAGTATGTGCTGCCAGGATTTCATTAGGTCTAAAATTTTTGTATGCTGCTCTTGGATGCCTGTGTCTAGCAAAGAAGTTCATAGTAATGTGAAATTGGATTTTCATTATACAGTAACGTTCTCTCCTCTATCCCCTGTGGTGAATTACTTTTAATCTGTCTTGGTTTCTAAGCCTTGCCACACATCAGAATCACCTGGGCTGGTTATACAGTGCCAGGCCCCCAGTCCTATTTATGGAATTAAAATCCAAGAACAGGGCCTGGGAAGCTGTATTTTAAACCAGTTCTAGATGATTTTTGTGTGGAGTGCACAAGGATTGGGAATATCTGATTTAAAGGACATTAAATTTTTTTTGGTGATCAATTTGTACCTCTGTTTTGATATATAATAAAAGTAATGTGAAATATTTAGTATGGCTGAAGACATTAAAATTTCAATGTAAGTGCCTCATTTATTTCCAAAGGGTATGATAATTTAGTTTTTAAAAAAGTGACTATCATTCACCATTAGAGTATCAATACGTTCTGCATTTATATGAGCTATTAGTCATAGAAAATGATCCCATTATATGGTAGTATTTTAAAATTCTAACTCGTTTAGTTTTATTAAGTTCGAAGTATATGGAAGAATTAAATATTAAAAATATTTATGTAAATACTTACATAATGTAGCAGTTGTGGGAATTTCCCCCTCTTGGGTAATGGAGGGCCTGATAGATTTTTGTCTGCCAAGTCTAAAGGAGTAAAGGAATATGAGTCCAGAAACAAGTCCTTGACTGCTGTCCTATTTACTTTAGACAAGCCACCTATTTCCCAGGACCAGCTTTCTTCATCTGTAATACCATCTGATGCCCTATACTAGGGGAAGGCGGCCTGGAAGTTCCTTTTCTTAAGGAATTACGAAAAGCTTAGAGATTTCATTAGGAGTTAAGGAATAATTTATTCATTTGCATATAAACTTATTTCTTTAATTTTTGAAATAAAGCAACTTTATTTTTTAAGAGCCTTTTTCAGAACTTTTAAATGCTTATTTATAGGGTAAGTTGTAGAACCAATAAAAATCTTAGTTTTCTGAACACCATTTAGTAGCTCTTAGAATTTAATTAGGCCTTAAATTTGGTTTGAAACCTCTGAATTTAATATCTGAAGATCCCTTCCAGTTCTGAAAGTTAGTGCAGTATAATTGCTTCCTTGGGATTAGTTTCAGAATAATATTTAAGGTGTTCCTATTATGAACTGCTTTGCATTGCTCACTAGGTTTTCCTGATTGTGCTTTTATTTCCTGATCTACCATTCATTTATTTGGTCCCATATTTAGTTTTAATTTTAGGTGTTATGTTGAGAGATTCATTATAAGTTATACTCACTGACATAAAAAGTTCATTTTTGTTAGCATTCAGAATATATCCCTTAAAATATTATATGAAATTGCAAAACATTTTACCCATTGTTCAGTTTTTTTTTTAGGTCAGTATCTGATTCCAAAAACATGTTTTTTATACCACATGTATAATTTAAACAGCTTGAGGGTATATAAATAATAAAGTGCTGTTATAATTTCATAATAGATTCATATTTTAACATTTAATTCTTATCCTTTTTAATAAGTAAACTAATCAATTATGAGGAAGAACAAATTAAATAGCATCTTTTAGGAAGATTGGGCTATCACTTACATGTAAAACAATTTTTAAGCTATTTTAAAAAACTTTAACCTGATTTCTTTAAAGCAAATGATACTGTGTTTTAAATTAGAAACCTGTTTTTCTAAGAATTCTCTTCTACTATTCAATGATGGGTATTGTAATTTACAATTTGAAATTATGTAATTAGTAAGCAAAGGGGTAATTGAGCTTAAGTGAGTAATGAGTGGTATTGTCATAAGTTTTCAGAGGCAACATGATAAAGCAGCTCTTGAAGGTATCACAGTTGATTTTAAAAACTAGTGTTTTTACTTTCAAGCTGCAGAAGTACATAGCTATTAAGTCTCTACAGTAGCTTTAACTTATTATGTTAAATGAGGTTTCAAGTGGACAAAGGTAGGAATTTATTTTTAGTGATACAAAATAAGAAAAATATCTTTTCTTTTTCCCTTAATTTAACCTCCTTTTGTTATTCATTTCCTTATGTAGAGTTAGATTTCATCTAGTATCATACTGCTGCCAGAGACTTTCTTCAGTGTGATTTATAACATAGGTCTACTGGCAATTGATTCTCTCAGCTTTTCTTTTTGAAAAAGTCTTCGTTTCACCTTCAGTTTTCTAAGATACTTTTGTTTGTAAATTTCTTGCCTTACTGCTTTTTTTTTTTTCTTTAAGTATTTTTAAAGATGTTACTCTATTGTCTTCTCTTTTAGTCAGCCTTTTTGCTGCTGTGACTAAAATACTGACAAGAACAAAGCTAAGGAGGAAGAGTTAATTTGGGGCTCATGGTTTCAGAGGTCTCAATTCATAGACATCCAGCTCCATTCCTTGGAGCTCAAGGTGAGGCAGAACATCATGGTGGGAGAATGTGGCAGAGAGAAGGCGACTCACATGATGGTCAATATGCCGAGAGACTCCACTTAAACCAAATACAAAATATAAACCCCAAAGGCACACCCCCAATGCCAACCTCCTCCAGCCACACACCCTACCAGCCTTCAGTTACCACTCAGTTAATCCCCGAAAGGATTAATCCACTGATTGGATTAATACTGTCATAACCTCATCATTTCAACTCTGAATGTTCTTGCATTATCTCACACATGAGCTTTTGGGGCACACCTAATATCTAAGCCATAACGTCTTCCATATTGATGCTTTGTACTGAGAAGCATGCTTCCTTATCTTTATTCTGATGTATGCAGTGTGTTTCTCCTTTATCTTTGGTTTTCAGTCATTTCATTTTGATGTTTCAAGGTGTGTGTTTTATGTATGTGGTTTACTTTTGTTCTGTTATTGTTTTTCATGTTTAATATAGAGCATTCGTTCAGGACTTTTTTTGGGAGAAGGAGGCTGTTTATCTTGCTTTGGATTTTCTGAGACTTAGATATGCAGTTTGATGTCTCATTATTTTTGGACATTGTTTAGCCACTGTCTCTTCAAGTATCTTCTTCTCATTCTCTCCTTTTTCCTCTTTTGGGATTCCAGTTACATAAATGATAAACCATTTCAAATTGTTCCCTAGCTCTTGGATATTCTCTACTCCTCCTTTTTCCCTGTTTTTTTTCTCTTCTATTTTAATTTTAATAATTTCTTTTGGTCTATCTTTAAGTTAATGATTCTTTGCTCAACTGTGTTTCAAGTCTTTTGGTTGAGGCTGTTACAGGGATTCTTCATTTCCGACCTTGTTTTTTTAATTTCTGTAACATTTCCTTTTGACTTTCCTAGTTTCCATCTGCTGAAGTTTCCCATTTGTTCATGCCTCCCCCATTCTACTAGAGCTGTTAACACAGCAATGGTAGCTATTTAAAAATCCCTGTTTAGTGGTTCTACCAGTTGTTCTGTTCTCAGTCAGGTTCTGATGATTGCTTTATCTTCCAACAGTGGATTGTTTTTCCTGTTGTTTTTTTTAATACCTTCCATAATTTGTTGTTGAACATAGGACATAGTATATAGACCAGTGGAGACAGAGGTACATATTTATTCCTGGAAATGAGTGGCTTCTGTTAGATCAGTAGTGTGAAGGGTTGATTTAACCTGCTGGGAGTTGAGCTGAGTTTGAGTTCCGCCGTGGCTGTGATTACCTTCAGTATGCCTGTGCTTCAGATGCGGTAGAGGTCACTGAGGGTGCCTTATGCTTTGAGTGGGAGCCGGGTGCCACAGGGCTGTAAGGCTCAGTGCCAGTCCTCCATTGCCAGCTTCTTGTGAGCTGTGCGCTCCTGCTTAAGGAAGGGCCTCTCACAGACTTTCCTTCCCAGTGGTGGACTGCCGTTGCTTGTTACGTATGCCAGGCTCTTGGGGGCCGTCCTGGTCCTGTTTCAGTCTTACATATGCTGTCTGTACTGGAGTCTCCAGGTGGGCCTTGTCAGCTTTCCTGCCTTTCTGAACCATGGTGACCAAACTTCCCCTCGTTTCTGTGAAGGGGCTTGGGCAGGAGTTTCCCTTCCTCCCTCAGCATTCACCCACCTGTCCTGGGTGGTTTTCTACTTCACCCCTAGGGACAGAGGATTTTTTCCTTCTACCCTTCCCTAAACCAGAGCTACAGTGGGTTTTTGCTGTCCCCTGAGGATAACAGGATTTGCTGCCCTCCCTTCCCAGAAGTGGCTCTCCTCAGTCTCCTGCCTACCATCCAGTCTTTCCAGGGAGTGTCCCGGAGAGGCCAGTGGGAAATGAGTGTGGATGTCCTTGTGTCAGTTACTCACGGCTGACTCGTTAGCCCACATTTGGTCTTAAAAGACAATTGTGGTTGATTTCTTCTTACACACTTGTATGGTGACCACCTCCAACTCACATTCTGTATATCCCCTTTCTCCTTGGGGACATGTCCCTCTTTGGTATCTGTGTTGCTTTGTTGTATTGCAGGCTCCTGTCATGATGGGATGAGGAAAAGTTATGATTTTGCAAGTTCTCTCTTTCTTGCTGTCAGGGTGGGAGTGACATTCTTTGCAGCTTTCTGTATTCTAAATTCTGACTAAAATTTAAATCTAATAACTTTTAATAATTATTGATTTTTAAATTTTACAAAATAAGTGATACATTTAGGAAAAATTTTCAGACACCACAAACTTGAGATTTATTCATTTTAAAACATGAGCAGTGGCATGAATATGTAGATAATATCCATATTTTTCTACTTGACATTTTCCTGCTTTTATTCCCTCCTCCCAAACATTTGGATTGTATTGTGGATGGACTAAACACACTTTTCTATGCTTGTAAATCTCATGGCATTTTCATCTATCCAACTGTCCTCACCAGAAATCTGGCAGGCCAGATGTGACATCTCCCTTGCCTGTCTTCCAGGATATGCCAGCAGTCGTCCTGAATATTTCTCAAATCGTTTTCAGTCCTGAGGTCAGTGCCTAAGTCCAGGCCTTAATTTCTCTTTGGACTCTTGACATAGTCTTACGATTTCTCATCTCTTAGAGTCCCACTTTCCTATATCTACCTGAGTAATGTTTTAAAATGGTAAATATGATTGTATAATACCCTTATTTAAAGATCATCTCTTTTGGTTTCCTATAAACTTCACAGTGAAGTGCATATTCTTTGGGTCTCTAATGCTCCCCCCCCCCCAGTTGCTCTGGCTCCTGCACACCTCTATAATCCAGATTCTCTTCTCTGCAGTTGTGACTTTGGCCACACCAGAGTTTTTGTAGATACATACTGCTGCACAATTCAGATGTCATGTCTTAGAGCAGTGGTTTCTCATACTTGGCTTTGCATGATAATTCCTGGAAAACTTTATAAAATTCCAGTGCCAGATCTACATCCATGATCAAAGTTACATCCAAATCAGAGTTTCTGGGAGTGGTATCAAAGCATCACCATTTTTTGCGGGGGGGGGGGGTTGGTTAATTCCTCTTTACTTTTTTAAATTCATCGTGGCAGTGACTCCTCTTGAGATCTTTCTTGGACCTTCCCACTCACTCAGGACTGTGTATCCCATAGCATCAATGATATACTGTGCTCTAAAAAACTGGAGGTATTAGAATGTAAGCCACCAGAGTATCATCAATTAAATTACTCAAATGCTAATTCTTGATAAAATATAAAAGTACCGTGACTAATTTTCAATGGAGGGAAGGGATAGAAAAGCCTAGCCTCCAAGGATATTTATTAAGTCATCTAGACCAAGAGTCAGTAAATATTTTCTATAAATAAATAAAATATTCTATTTTTAGTACTAGTGTTTTATTTTTAGTAAATAGCAAAAGTAAAAAACTTTTTAGGGCTGGGGATTTAACTCTGGTCAGTGGTAGAGCACTTGCTTAGCATAAGACCCTGGGTCAATCTACAGCACTGCAAAAAAAAAAAAAAAGTTTTAGTAAATACAGCAAAAATTTTTGGCTTCCTGGACCAGGCCATATGGTCTCTGTCCCAACTACTCGATTCTGCCATTCTGGAATGAAAATTGTCATTGAACACAGCAGGTTTTTGTTCTCATTAGAACTTTATGGATTCTGAAATTTGAGTTTTGTGTAATTTTCACCTGTCACAAAATATTAATTTTTTAAACTTTGCTGAATGTAAAAATCATTCTTAGGTCATAGACAATACAGAAAAAGGTGGAGGATCAGATATAGCTCATGGATCATACTTACTCTGCCAATCCCTGATCTAGAGGACTTTTTCAAATTATAAGTGCATCACCTACCAGAGAATCCAATAAAATCTAGAATGGAAAAAATCTTGAGATCACCTAATTTGAACATAGATTATTTAAAAAACAATATGATTTCTATTAAAAAAGGTAGAAAATTATAAACAACTGCCAAGTCTTTTACAGGCGTGGTGTTTTAATCTTGAGACAGAGTATGTTAAGTATATAGTAAGTTTTTGCTGTCAGCTTACTAATAACCATATTGGACACATTGGGCGCTCCATGAGGATTAGAAAATATATTTAACTGCCTAATGAGATAGATTTTGTTTTTGTGACTTTGGGACATTTTAATAAATATCTCTTATGAAACCTGATTTTCCATAATACTGTACATTATGACTGTTTGAGATATTTGATAAAAATATAATTGTTTAGGTTTCATCTCCAAAGAGATGCATTTTAGGTAATTCTCAGGAACAGCCATTGATCTAGTTAAGCATCTTCTCCTTTGATGAATTCAAAGATAGAGTAAAAACTAATTTTTAAAAATAATATTACCCAGGCACAGTGGTGCATGCCTGTAATCCCAGTTACTTGGGAAGCTGAGGCAGGACCATTGCAAGTTTGAAGCCAGCCTCAGATACTTAGCAAGACCCTGTCTCAAAATGAAAAATAAAAATGGGCCAGGGATGTAGCTCAGTGGTGAGGCACTCTTGGGTTCAATCCCCAGTACTGCAAAACTGATCATGATAATGATAAAAATAATAACGTTTGCAGTAAGCATTCTTAAAGGTATTTCAAACTGGTTAAACAGTGAAGAATGTGTAAAATAATATCACCCATCTCCCGTCTCATCTATGAAAGTCATCGTTAAATCTGCTTGTTTATAACAAGTAGGACTGTCCAGTATCTACCATTCTTTGACTTGTTTTTATGAAATACTTTTAGACTTAGAGAAGTTCATTTCTCATATTTGTTGAGAGATTTTTTAAAAAGCACAGAAGATAATTGGTAGGTAACTTTGTAATTGGGGCTGATGACAGTTGCAGATTGGGAGCAGAGCTATTTCTAGTATTGTTTGGAGGCTGCTACCATAATGATCCCAGTTTCCATTTTGTGTCACCTCCTGCCATATATCCCCAAACCATTGAGTCTTCTTGGAACAAATGTAAAGCCAAGTGCAGAACCATGAGAGGAGGGCCTCAAGTTATGCAGGGCTCATATTTGGCTGAATTACATGGTGCAGTCCACTTGGAAATAATGCTTTCAATTCCCTTTTACTGTCAGAATGATTTCCTGTTAACTAATATGATGTTTTAACTTGTGGCTTTAGAATGTTTTAGTACAAATATACAGGGGCGAATTCTTCAATTCATTAAATCCTAGAGACAAATTTCTCAGTGAAGTCAACAGATTAAGAGAGGCTATGGTATCCTCTCCTGTCCTGTTGGTAGTTTCTTATCCCTCCTGAGGTTTATGGACACCTCTGTTGCTCTACCCTCAGGGTCCTGCAACTCTCTTCACCTGAACTAGTCACATGTTTCATGTGATTGTCCTCAGACTTGCTTACCCTCAGTGGCCAAGACCTCTAGAGGCCCTGTTCTTAACAAAGTTAGGTTATCTATCAGGTAATTCACAATAATAGTAACAGGAAAACTAGCATAACTAATAGTCTCAGCAGAGTACAGGTTTTGGTAACTATAGTGTAATTTTTTCTTTTTAAAAAAGAGAAAAAACCATGAAAGCAAATTTGAGTTTGGGGTCTTTTGTTAAGGGTCAGTCTGCCTAAAGAATAATTCTGAACTGGTCTTTGGAGGGCCAGTTGAGATTCCATTTTAATTGTGTGAGTCTTTGTTATCTTGAGTCTTTGTAAAACAAAGTTTAAAATTACTTTATTATTAGGTATATCTATTGTTGAGGTCAGTTGCATTCAGTAGGAATGCAATGCTATGTTTTATAACATCAGGTAATCCCTTTTTCATAGTGTTAAATATAGTCAAGAAATCACCTTCTTTTGTGGGAGTGGGCATGGTTTGGATCTGGTAAACTTTCCTAAGTGGGCTTGGGATATGTGGCAAATTGTAGATGTCCCTTATTGAAGAATATGTGGCTATCACAGAGTCTTTCCCTGCCTCAGAGTAAGATGGGAAGAGCTTGATGGAAATAGCCCCTCCCCACTCTTATTATTATTTCCTTATATTCTCACTTTATTAAGTTCATTTTAGGAAATTGTATATTTTCACATACAAATATGAGCATTTGTTAGTCACTGAAGCTATTTATTTACAAGTGACAATATGATATGAAAGTACCATTTCCTGAAAGCTGAAGACAGAATCCCCTAATAGACAAGATTTGTCTGGTTTTCTTTAATCACTAGTATCTATCTCTCATGCTGTCAGAGTGTGCTTGGTATTTTAACACACATTCCAAAATATGTCACATGTCTCTTCCTATGATTTCAAATTATCTGAGTTCATTCTTTGTGCCAAATTTTAACAAATGTGGTAGGGTAAATCTGATTATTTTTTAAATCCATTTTTATATTCCCCTTCCTTTTTTAGTAAAACTTTATTAAAATTTTTATTTTGAGGTAATTGTAGGTTCACATAGGTAAATGTAGAGAGCTTTGCAGTAACGTTACTGAATTTATCCAATGGAGATTTCTTGGAAAATTAGTATAATATCACACTAGAATATCTACCTTATTCTGATTTCATCATTATTGTACTCTTGTATTCATTTGTGTGTGTATGTGTATGTTTAGTTCTATACAGTTTTTAATATATATCCACCACCACAGCCAAAATATGGAACAGTCCCATTGCCACAAGATTTCTCATGGTATCCTTGTACATTCACATATTTATTTTTAAGACAGGTTTTGTTTTTGAAATTTTTTGTCTCTTATGGCCTTGACTTAAAATAATGGTTTTAAATTTATATTCACACTTTAAATATCTTTTAATTTTTTAAAATAGTGGCGAAAAAACATGTATGATGAAACCCATTTACTATTTCCTCTACCCTCACACAGACTGCTTCTGTGACCAGATGGGTGGGTATTTTTCCACACCAAGCAGCTCTCCAGTATACCCCCGGGGTGTCTTTAAGTCAGTTTAATCCCAAGGCTTTCTTTGTGGAGTTAGGGTCACATCTCATAGGTTAAGGGCTTAGTCCCACAAGACTTCCCCCATACTTCTGATCTGCTTTACATAGGATTCCCATGTCCTTCTCATGGAGTTTGGTCATTTGCTGTAGTGTCTCACAGAACTCAAGGAAACACTTTTTGAACTCACTTATTATAAAGGATACACTTTGGGGAATAGCCAGATGAAAGAGGTGCACAGGTCATGGGGCTTCTGAACTTTCTGGGCATGCCACCCTCCTAGCACCTCCATGTATTCAACAATCCAGAACTCAACAAATTGAGTAGTTCAGGAATTTTGTAGAGCTTAGCCTCCAGATCTCCTCCCTCCTTCCTGGAGTGCATGATGCTATATGGTCCAGTCTTTATAATTTTGTGGTCCTTCAGGTGACCAGTACCTCAGAAGGCTGTGTGGGTGCCTCAGTCACCTCACTGGCATAAGCTCAAATGAAATTTAAAAAACTCCTTATAAATAGCAGAAGGCACCTTTGTTAGGAAATTCCAAGGGTTTTAGGAGCTCTGTGCGAGGAAGCATGGACAGAGACCAAGTATATTTCTTACTATACCAAACAAAAGCTATTTTTTAATGTGTAGTTGTTAGGTGATATATTAAGTATATTTACATTGTTTTGCAACCAATTTCCGGACTTTTTTCATCTTTCAAAGCCCAAAACTGCCCCTGGCAGCAACCACTGCATTGTCTGTTTGTGTGAATTTGACTACTCTACCTCACGCAAGTGGAATCGTGCATATAAGGCCTTTTGTGACTGGAGCATTTCATTGAGCGTAAGGTCTTCAAGGTTCTTCCATGTTGAACCATGTGACCTCTTAAAACTGAATAATTTTCTGTTATATGTATATGCCACAGTTTGTTTATCAATCCATTGATGGACTCCTGGGTTGCTTCCAGCACTTGGCTATTGTGAATAATGCCGCTCTGAGCATGGTTGTGCCAGTATCTCCTGGAGATTCTACTTTTAGTCCTTTTGGCTATATACCCAGAACAGGGATTGCTGGATCATATGGTAATTCTATTTTTACTTTTTTGAGGAACTGCCATACTGTTTTTTTATAGCAGTTGCACCCATTTTAAATTCCCACCAACATTGTATATTGGTACTTTAATGATAATTGGATTGGATAAATTGGATTTAACTAATTCATTTTTGTGCTCTTTATTTATTGACTTTTATGCTTAACAGTGAATGTCTAGCACATACAGCAGATGAGATCTGTTGCACTATGAAGTGTCTGTATACCAAGGATGATCTTCCTGGTGCAGCTAAACATTTTGGAGTCAGCTGTTTTAGTTATAAGTAATAGAAAATTTACCTAAACTAGTTTAAATAAAAAGGAGGATTTTTTTAAACAAAGAAACTGGGGTGTTATGTCTTAAGATAGTAATGTGACAGGACTTTACTGGAATAAAGGACTTGGTTGTCTCTTGTCTGCGGAGGATCTGTTTTTCTTTCTTCCTGTATTGTGGCTTCATTGCATGATAAGGAAATAGATTTGGCTTTAGCTATCCAAGGACCAAGGAGACTCAGCTGGTCCCAATCTAGAATTCCCAGGGGAAGAGAATCATTGGCCCAGCTTGGATCCATTGCTGGCCAAAATTGTACCTCACAAATATGGCCAGGGAGATGAATCTACAAGAACAAAGCGTTTATATTTACAGGAAACTTGTGGATTGATTAGAAGGCAGCAGGGTACCAGGGGAAAGAGAATGAAAGGTGTGCTCATAGTCATCAGGATTTATTTAGTACTACTATATGTCAGGTACTGTGCTAGGAATTTTTTACGTGTATCATCTCATTTAACCATGGGTGCTTACTGTTAAGTGAATTTTCTAAGATGTGTTAACAGAATTATTAACGCTTTCCTTTTTCTTTCAGAGATGTGGTACTGGATCTTCCTGTGGGCTCTCTTCTCCTCTCTGTTTGTCCATGGTGCTGCAGGAGTGTTGATGTTTGTGATGCTGCAGAGGCACAGGCAGGGCAGAGTCATCTCTGTCATCGCAGTCAGCGTTGGATTTTTGGCTTCTGTAACTGGAGCAATGATTACCAGTAAGTAGGTGTTGTTTTGTTTCAGGGCATACTTTCATATGTACTTTTCCTTTGGGTAACTATTCTCATCGTAAGTGTTACTGGATAGTTGTACTTTACTATTTGAGGAGTCATGCAGTTTTGTGGGAATTATAAATATTCAGAAAAATTGGCACCGGGCAGAGCAGTTCAATGGGAATATTTGTCTTATAGTTAATGTAGCTTCTCATTATCTAGAAAGGAAGAAAGGTAGACACAAAAATATGAAAATTATAATTGTCATAAAAAATAGTGAATATATGGCCATTAGGGTTTTTGGTGGCATCTGCCTGTGACTGCAAAATATAATTAAAACATTTCTTTTTAGAGTTACCTAAAGTTTTGTGACAGATCTTCTGTAGCCAGCTAGAAATTCACACTTTAGAGTGCCCTCTAGCGACTTCCAGTGTTCTGCTGTGCCACCTGTGCATTCCACACGTCCTCCTGGGCTTTTCTTGACACTGAACTTGGACCCCAGCTTTAGCCTTGGCTTCAGAATTAGTTCTGGTTTCTGCAGCTGCTAGTTGATAGAACCTGGATGTATCCGTGGAGACTGGGGAGTGCCATGCTGCTTTCTTGGTATGGCCGTGTTGGTGACTGGCTGCTTCTCTGTGCTGCCATTGATTCTGTCCCTGCTAATAAATAATGGAGGCTTACGCTACGTTCCCTTCTGGCCTGCTTCTTTATGTCTGGGGCAGCTCATGGCTACCAGTGGATCTGTCTTTATGAGGGACTTCTTCCTTTCGGTTGATTTTTTTCCCCCCAGAGATAAGAGAAAGGCCTTATCTTTATAGTTAAGGGCCTCCCTCCTTTACTTCTTTCCAAGCAGTTGTCCTCCTGCCCTTGAGAGGAAAGCCCTGCTCCCATGTCCCTGAGTATCCTCTGGCACTGATAAGACAATCATAAAATACTTGTGGGAATTAGCGAGTAGTCTCTTTTCTCATCCTTTCTTCATACTACCTGAAGCATTTTAGTAAATTTGATTTTTCTGTTATCTTGTGTTAAGTTTTTGTTCTTGCTTCTGTTGTTTCTCATTAGACTATAATTTTATCACATGATGCCTCACCTATTTTGCCATAGAGTTTCAGACAAGGTCTTTCAGCCAAAGCACAGGTGATACATAATGGGGTGGTAGGAGATTCAGCTGGAAAGAGAATAGAGCTAGGATCTGGAGGGTCTTAGAAGGCCAGCTGGAAAGTTTGAACTTTTATCCTGCAGTCCATTGGAGATAAGTAGATATTTTCGAGTGGGGCTGACAAGGGACATAGCAATTCAATGGGAAAATTTGTTTTATAGCTAAATATAGAATATATGTCAAGAACCAAGAAGAAACTCTGGAAGGACAGAGGCTTTGCCCATCTTCATCACTGCTGTACCTCCAACTTTAAAAGATTAAGCATGATAGACGTTCAAAGAATACTGGTTAGATGGACGGATAGAATGAGGGAGGAAAGGAAGGAAGGAAGCAGGGAAGAAGCTGGAAAAATTAAAGGAGGAAGAATCAAGAGGTATTAACTACTGAGCCTGAGTTCAAGATCTGAATTAGAGTAACAGCTGGGGTTGGAAAGGAAGAAGTTGACGTGAGAACTGTGACGAAGGACAAAAAATCTAAATCAGTTATTATTCACTGTGGAGATATTTAGAAACATATGATGGGGGCTGCCTGTGCTTTTGATGAGGACTTCTGTTGTAACTGTGGAACCATGAGCAGAGGAGGAGGGAGGAAGGAACAGCTTCTCAGAAGTCGTAAGCAATATGCACATGTGCTACTGTCAAACTTTAGAGTGTGTGAGAAGTGTAATTCCACTTCCATTTGTCTCTAATGATGTGTATGTATATATAACTCACTTTCAATTTAGTCAAGAATAAAATGAGCCAGTGATTTTAGAAACTACAGTGTTATATTTTAAAATCATTAAAAATATAAGTCTGATACAACTTAAAGTAAAAATTTGTGCTCACATTAGCAATAAAACATTCAGATTTCTTCTGGCTAATGTTCTGACTTGCAAAGACTTGAATTGAGAAAACTAGTCAATGGTAATATTTAGTTGTATTTTTTTTCTAGATGCAGGTTGTGAGTGCCACTTAACTCATGGCTGTATATTCAGTTCAGCAAACAAGTGCTGAATATCCATATTCAGTAAGATACTGTGTTTTGATACGTATCTGTTATACTTGTTACTTCTTAGATTTTATTTCTGAAAGTAACTTTTTTTACATTTTGGTTTGTATTGATAGTTAATGTAGAATTGGCAAAAAATGGCTTTCTTTCAAAATAGTGCCTAATTTTAGCTGTTTATTTTAGCTAGTCTAAAGGTGCCAAGAGACATCTCAATGATGTTGAATTTGCATTTCTCAGATTACTGATGAGGTTCAGCCTCTCTTCCTATGCATATTTATATATTTAGATTTCCTTTTCTGCACATTGCTTCTTTAAATTCTGTGATTTTCTTTGGATGCTCTTATTTCCTTCTTCTTAAATAGCATCAGGGATATTGGTTT
Source organism: Xerus rutilus (assembly GCA_028644305.1). Classification (NCBI taxonomy): domain Eukaryota; kingdom Metazoa; phylum Chordata; class Mammalia; order Rodentia; family Sciuridae; genus Xerus; species Xerus rutilus. The sequence continues at coordinate 111,684,321 of CM053406.1, read as the reverse complement.
GTTGTTGATTTTGGACTTTACAGATAACTTTCTCATCCTTTTACCAGTTACCTTTACCCACAATGTCATTTATTCAGTAGAAGGGCCTGTAATCAGCTTAAAGAGGTTATTCTCTTTTATAATTAGGGCCTTTCAGAAGTTTTTGCCCATACTAAGATCAAAGATATCTTGATGTATTTCCTTCTGTTAATTTCATAGTTTCACCTTTTATAGTAAGGTCTCTAATTCATCTAGAGCAGGAGCCAGCAAACACTTTCTTAAAGGGCCAGGTAGGTAAATATTTTAGACTTTGTCAGCCAGTGGTGCCTGTGACACTGTTTATCTCTGCCATTTAGGGCAAAAGGAAGCATAGGCATATAGAAATGGATGGATGTGGCATCTGGCATTGCAGCCATAATTCTCCCCTTCCCTGGTCCCAAGTGACCTTTGTCTTTTGGTATTATTCAGGATTCAGGGTGGGCCTTGTCCCCTCTGACACAGTAAGTCATTTTTTACCACGCCATCCTCTAAAAGTTGATTTGAAGTGCCACCTTCACTGTGCCTTGTGTTCTCGATGTGCAGGGTTCTGTCTCTGAACTGTGTTCTGATTTGTTGGTCTTTCCATCTGTTGTTGCGACAGGACTACATTTTTTATGCCTCTGATTCTGTGGTATGTCTTAGTGTCTGGCAGGGATAGGGCTTTTCTTGTTGCTTTTCTTTTTCAAAGTTGACATAGCTACTCATGGACCTTTATTTTTTCATATAAATTTTTAATATGTCTACTGAATCCCTAAAAAAGTTTGTCTGTGATTTTATTAGGACTTCATTGGATGTAAAGGTTAATTTGGGAGGAATTGTCATATCAAATTATGTCACCCAAGAACATGAAATATATCTCCGTTTGTTGATGTGTTCTTGGTGTTTTATTAGCGTTTAAAATGTTTTCTTCTAATAGGAAGGTTCCATATTTTTGAGTAAGCTAATTGATAATTACTTTTGATTTTATGGCTAGTGTGCATGGTATATTTTAAAACTACATTGTTTAGTCTTGTTAAGTTTTCTAAGTTGTGTTTATGAAAGGTTAAACAACTGGTACTTCAGAGAGAGATGAATAGACTGCTGGTGTACTAAGAAAATGTAAAATATAGATATAATAGAGGAAATAACTTTTTAGTAATAAAGATGAAATAGGAATCACAAACACAGTTTTGTGAGTGGCTATGTATTTCTAAATATGAAATGTCAAGATTGTTATAAGGAGAAATGGAAAATTTGATTAGAGCAGTGATTATTTTTAGACAATTTAAGTGTTAAAGACCCTCCAGGCCCAAAGAAGATATGCAGGTGAGTTCTACCAAATATTCGAAGAACAGTCAGTTCATATTTTATCCAAATTATTACAGAAAATAGGAAGAATGAAAGTTTTGCACTGATTGTTTGCTGAGGCCAGTGTGAGCCTGTTGCTAAACATTATAAAGACTACACAAGAAGAGACGTGTTTGGGCTCATTTGCCTTGTGAATGTTGTTCTGGATTGCAGAGAGGGTTCAGTGCCAGACATGGGCGTAACTATTCCAATAAAACATTATGTGTAGACACCAACATTTGAATTTTATGTAATTTTCTTATATCACAAGATATTCTGTAGTTTTTTTTTTTTTATTCCTTTTGGAGACATGAAAACCATTGCCAGCTTGCATGCTGCACAAAAAAAAAGGTTTGGCCATATTTGGCCTGTGGATTACGTGTACCCACCCCTGATCTAACTTTATGAATTGATAGATTCAGCACACTATTAAAATGAATTCTGCTCATTTGTTTTATTGCTGTGAGGAAATATGCAGGGCACATTCCATTGCTTTTCTGTGGAATACGCCCCTGGCATTTTGTGCTGCTCTGTGTGGACACTGTTCACCACGGGTGACTTCCTCCCTTTCTTAGTTCACACCCTGTGCTCATCTGCAGAGCAGCTTCACCTTGTTGCTTTCTCTACTTCATATCCATGTGCCAGTCTGGTCTTGCCCTTAAAGCTTTGGGGACTTATTTCTAAATGTTCTGCCATTGTTGACGGTGGAAGTTCCAGACATATAAAGCATGTATGCTGAGCACCCCATCTCACGTCTGCCTTCTTCATTCTTACATGAATCTAGCCTCTTGGTTCACCAACAAAATGAAGGCCAGGTGTATTCTTTCAACTGACTGTTGACCTACAAAGACACCTTAGAGAAAGGAAAAACTGCACTATATATTGGGGAAAGCTATTTGTTAACATATATAAATGTTAAAAAAGATTAATATCCAAGCTATGTTGTTAACAAAACATAAAAAATAAAACCCTATGAGTCAAGTCAGAAAAAAATAACTTCGAATATTTGTCCAGTAGAAAAATGGACAAAATATTTGACAAGTGTTTCATAGGAGTAGAAATCCTCATGGCCAATAGTATGTGAAGAAAAGCTTAATCACATTAATTGTTAGGGGATTGTAAAATAATCATAAAGATAACATCATTTACCTACCAGATTGGCAAAAGAAAAAAAGATTAAGGTATCAACATATCAGTTGCTTCTATTCTTGATACTGAGTACTTGGGATATAAGTTGGTATAGCTAATTCAGGAAAATTATTTGACATTGCCTAGTGGGGTTAAAAATGCCCATCCCACAGGACACTGTGAAGAATGGATTGCCAAGAAATTGTTGACTGCATTTGTGGCTTGGGGGTCAAGTATAGGAGTGTTCAGGAGGTTAGTGTTTGTGAGTTAAGTGTTGGGAACAGAGATCATCAGCAGAAAAATGGAGAAGCCCTGGCACATTCAATACTTGGAATTCTCTTCAACCTCAGAAAAGGAATAAATCACAGCTACATGCAAGGGAATGTATTTATTCCGGGCTACAAATAAATGTATTTCCTGCTACTTATAATCAAGAGTTCAGTAAACTTTGTCACTATACAAATATTTTTGTTTGAAAAATGATTGGATGATATCTTGGCCTTTATCATGAAAATTTCTTGGAATTATAGGGAAATTTAGGCAAGTTAGATACAAAATTAAATTAGATTTAAAACATTTTTAGCTCTATAAATAATATGTCACCGTATTTGCCATGTAAAAAGAATAGATAAAATTTTTTGACTAGCACTATCAAATGTGTGCTCTTTTCAGAATTAATCCCTATTTTGAGTTTGATATATATCCCCCAGGTTCAGTTTCTGAATTACACTCAACCAACATATGTGTATATGTGTGTGTGTGGATACAACATACATACACAGCCATACATACACATGTGTACGTATGTTGGCACTGGTAGGGAATGCATATTGTTTTATGTTTTCTTTTTCTTTCTTGTATAACTGATTCTGTGTCAGCTTATGTCTTTTTATTTTTTATTTTTATTGATTGTTTTCTGTTATATATAACATTAGGATTCATTTTGACTTAATTATGAAAGCATGGAATTTGCTCCGATTCAGCCCCCAGCACTTCCCTATCCCCCCTCTCTCTGCTCCTCTCCCTCTACTCTGCTTATTTTTCTAAAATTTATTTACAGTTTTTCTTTTGCTTTTAAATTAGTGTGTTTGGGTGGAGATACTTCATGTTGGGATTCATCGTGCTGTGTTCATTATGTACATATGAAAGTTCAGTCACATTTATTCCCCTGTCTTTCCTTTCCCATCCCTCCTCTGTTTTCTTCAATCCCCTTCATGTATTTCTTTTGAAATTGTGAGGTCCTTGGTGTGGACTTGGTATGGTTTACTCATTTTCCAGCTGATGAGCAGAAGTTTTGCTTTTGTTTACAGCAAGCACTGCACTGATTATTATGTACGTGTATGTGGATAGACATTGTACGTGTGTCTGTTCTGAAGTCTAATCATCAGTTTGTTTTGTAGCAGATATGTAGCAGATATGTAGCAGATATTTTTCTAGTCTTCCTTAATGTCGAACCTTTATCATTTTGGCTCTTTTTTTTTTTTTTTTTGTGGTCTTAAGAGGATCTCTTTATTGTAGAGTCCTAAATAGATTTACCTATATTTTAGTTTACATTTGTGGTTTTATTTTTAGCATTTAGTTCTTTAATACATCTGAAATTTGTTTTGGGGAATGGTGTGAAGTAGGGATCCAAATTTGTTTCTTCCAAATGACTACCCAGTTGTTCAACACCACTTGTTGAGATTGATCCTCTGATTGGGATTTTTACTACTCACCCCAATTTGTAGAGTCCGTGCTAGGACCAGCCACTGTTCCAGGCATCAGTTATAGTAGTATCTCCTAAAGGTAAACCCCCGCCTGCCTCCACCCCCACATTTTACAGCTGAGGAAGCCAGGCATGAGAGGGTGATGGTTCCCCAGTGTAGTAGGCAGCTAAGAAGAGGATCTTGGATTTTAACCCTTGAGTCCGACTTTAAAACCCAGGCTCTGAACCTTAGGTAAAATCTGGGAGGTTTGAATTTATCATTTGTTTGCCCTATCTAAGGCAGCCTGAGCTAGTAATGGCTTTGATTTTGTCCTTCTTGGATCATGTTTAAAAACTTAGTATCCAGAGAGATGGAATTCAAATTGTGTTTTTAATATTTAAGATAGTAATCTAGGGCAAATCCAAAAAGATAGTAATCTAGGGCAAATCCAAAAAGAAAAAAAACAGAGTGCTATCTCTCAGGTTTATTTTGACATGATTTCTGATAACAAAGAAGGCAGAAGATCTTTTTAAAATTTTTGAGAATGTCATCTAGTTCTAAAATTTGGATAGATGACCAGTTGTACAAGTGATTTTATCACTTGATTAAGTAAATGTTGGTCATTTATTTGATATTGAGATTACTATCAGTTGCTTGGTGATTTTCTGAATCCTTTGTTCTTTTCACTTAACATAAAAATAAATGATAGAATGATTTGGAGATTTATAAGCAGACTAACTTGCATTGAGATCTTAGTTCTTGTACTTACTGTATCGCCTTGAGTTAGTAATTAAACCTCTCTAGACCTCTGTTTTTTCCATCTTTAAATTAGGTCATAATACTGAGGGGGTGGTATGATATTTAAATAAGAGAACATATGTAAAGTTCCTAGCAAGATACATAGTATGTGGTAAGTATACTATCTTAATTTCCTTTTAAAACATGTATATGAAAGCCCTTGGCATATGGGTGATTTGCTTTTTCCATTTATTTCTCTTATAAAGAACCTACTATAAGAGATACAATAACTTATTTGGGAGATTTTTTTTAAAAATCTATTAGTACATTATAGTTATGCATAAGGGGGGGTTCATTTTGAAATATTCATAAGTACATGCTAATGAATGCATATAATTTGCTCTGTTTCAATCCACAGTATATTTGGGAGATGTTAAGTTCAAAGAGCAATACTTAGCTAATTGTTTTTAAATTAACAAGTAATAATTCCATCATTATCTAATTTTTATGAATAGGTTTCTATCTTAAGTAATTGCCAATTCAGTGTCTTTGAAAAATTTGGTTTTTTTATTATGTTCCTTTGTTTAACCATCCTAGTATATGTAGACAGTTTTTATCCTAGAGAAATAGTTTTAAGTCCATCTCAGTCTGTAAGATAGACATATTATAATTTAAATGGTCCCTCCTTTATGGTTTCAAAATGTGCTTTTAAAATTAGCCACTTAGGAGGCTGGGGATGTAGTTCAGTGGTAGAGCACTTGCCTGGTACATGTGAGACAACTGGGTTCCATCAGCACTGAATAAAAATACGTAAATAAAATAAAGGTATTATGTTCATCAGCAACTGAAATTTTTAAAAATAATTAGCCACTTATGTCACCATCATGGTATATAATATGTTAAGATGAAGTGTTGAATTAGGCCCTGAGTTCTTCATAACTCTGAGATTCTCTCATTCTGGGAAGGGTGCATAATCTAAAACATTTTCTAGAAGAGATATCAAGTTTATCTTTTATTTTTACTAGTCTCCAAATAATTTACAGTTGTGTGCTTCTTTTAAAAATTCAATGAATTATTTTATATGGTGAAATGAATTAGTTACATATTTTTATATTTTACATGATACCGAAGAATGAGTGAATTTTACTCAAGTGTAAAAGGTAAAATTAAAATTTTCTTTTAAAATTTAAAAATTAAATTATGTAGTTTCTCTGCATTATCATTTATAATTATCAACATATTATGTGGTATATTTGTAAAAAGGCTGATCAGGTCCAAGCAGTTGAATGTCCAGGAGAAAGATGACAATAATGTATTATTAATTTTATAGACATTTTTGGTATTATGTATGCAGCATATACTATACATACATATCTTTGGGTTGAATAGAAAAAGCTTCTTTTCAGCCAAGTAGTTAAATGGTTAAATGTAGTATGCTAAAGATATTTTTTACTTGTCACATAGAATCCCGAACACTTTATCAAGTCAGAATGAGCAGTGGAGTTTTCTGTTTTGATCAAACGAGGAGAGATCCCGCTGGCGGAGAGTTAAGCCCTGGCTTTGTCTGTCTCCCCTTCTGCAGGTGCAGCGGTGGCGGGCATCTACAGAGTAGCGGGAAAGAACATGGCCCCTTTGGAAGCGCTGGTATGGGGCGTTGGGCAGACCGTATTGACATTAATCATCTCCTTTTCAAGGATCCTCGCTACACTTTGAGGTTTCTGAGGGAATATCTTATTTCACATAAGGAAACAGATGTACAAATTCCCTGAAAATGGCATTGTTAACGAGCTGTGGACCGAGCAAGTCAAAACATAAGGAAGACCTTGAGCTGTGTGGAAAGACTGCCCTCTGGCGTTCAAGTGATTGCACTACCGCACTGCACCTTACGTGCCTCCGTCCCAGGCAAGGTGCACAAGACCTATGTGAAGCCTCAAGAAAAAGCACCTTGTTTAGCTGCCAATCAGGTTAACATTGGTGTTGAAATCATCGTTCTTAACAGTGTTGTGTTAAGTTACAGGGACGTTTTGAGGAATTGATATATGTGCCAAACTTTTCTTTTTGACATTGATCATGTGACAGTTTGCAAGTGTAGATGTAGATGAGTGCTGTGAACATATTTGACATGAATTCAGGTCATGTGGTAAGATTTTGTTTTGTAATGCTAAATACCCTATAAGTGCTAAATACCAACTCGTTTAATATGGGAGAAATTGTTTGGTTTTTAATGTTGAGCGTTTCTGGGATTTAGGGCTTAATTAAGCATTCTTATTTAATTTATGTGGAAAATAATAGTCTTCTTAATGGAAGATGAACTAAACTGTTTTAAGGATTCAAAGTAGACCTGTAGGGTGCATACTTTTCACTAACTGAACACCCTTTTAAAAGTTTTCCTCATGCATAAATATTTTATTTATATGAATTGAAAAACTTTATGGGTCACACACATTGTCAGTTACTTGTCATAAAAATATAATTTGAAAATTTTCTTATAAATTTTGTAAGAAAAAGTCTGAAATGCATGTTGCATTCTTTGACCCCTCTAAAGAAAGTTTTTGCCTTGTATCTCACGGAGAAAACATCTTTGTCATTGGTATCAGATTATATTACTTGTTGCATCTGTCTTGATTTTTGACAAACCAGTCTTTCATTCTGGAGTATTAACTATATGGAAAGAGTGGCCTAAATTAGGCTTTGGAAATAAAAAGGCTCGTTTGTATATAAGTAACAAGTAAGTTATATAGGAAGAATAATAAACTCTCTTACTTTGGATATGTAGCAATGTCATAATTCTGCTAAGTAAAAATTGGAGAATACAATAAATAATTTTAAAAGTTGGCAGTCTTAACAAATCAGTACAGTACAGAACATATATATATATGTATATATGTATTTAAATGATTCCTTTCAGATGTTCAATTCTTCATTTAAGTTTATAAGTTATAATTTAAGTTTACTGGAATCTGATCACATTTATTAAAAGTGGCACTATCCTTCGTAAAGCATTTTAAGAGGTTCTGTCAATACATAATTGTAAGAAGATAAGTAAGAAAAACAGACCCTGGTCTGTTGAATTGGTGTCCTAATGAGACTTTTTTTATTTTTAATTTTTTTTGGCCAGTTGAAATTATAAACATGCTAACTCAAAGGAACAGCCATTATAGAGAATACAGAGAACAGTTCAGACAATGGAGCACCCTAGCTTCTCTGTTTAACTTGGCTTTTAAAAAAGTAGGTTCATTTTTGATCCAATTCAAATCTAAGTCTTTTGTTACCTATGCTACTTTTCCTCCATCAAAAAGAAGAATATATCAATTTAATGTGAGAGTTGGGAGGGAGGATACTTTTCCCTATATGGAAGCCAGTTTTAGGGATTTGCTATCACTGGCTTAGAAATTTGTTCAAACAGCAGCAACCAATGAGCAAATATTCAATCTTAAAGATCTTTGATTCTTTTTATCTACTATTAATTTATATGTTCTTTATATTCCTAATGTTTTATCAAATTAAATTTAGATATAACTTTTCCAGGTCAATTTGATTTCTCCTTTTCTGTTGGACTTGAATTGTATTCTTTCTTTACTTTGGCTATCCTATCAATAATTTAAAGCATTTATATTCTAGAGGAATTACCCATAATATGGAAATTGTTTCAGAAGTACAGAATGAATGAATTTAAATATGTGTCAATTTTATGATTTAAGAAAATTATCATGGTAATATGGAGCACATGGTTCATAATCCAAAATTAGTCAGAAAATAACTTGGACATTGAGTATATGAGTGCATGGACCACAGAGATCTGAACTTCTGTTTGTACTCTAGAATGAAAGTATAACTCAGTGGTTAATAATTAGTCTGTAGCTTGTCCTGCACCTATCTCCTTATCAAGTTGACTTACATTAAGGTTTGGGTGTATATATGTGCGTATGTATGTGTACTTTTAATTTTGGGGGATATTTTTGGTTCCTTTGCTATTCTCAGTTATTCCCATAGGGATTTTGTAGAACTGGCACTCTTTTGATGTTTTGAAGTGCAGTTGAATAGTATGAATTTATGAGATTGTTTTAATAGATATTTATATGCCAAGATTTTTAAAAAGTTAGTGGTTTTCCTATAGAGACAAGATGTTTAATGATACGTATGTGTACACATATATATGTCATTATATACATATATAGACAGCTATATATGAATACAGTCTAACTGGAAAGCTTTTGTTAATGAACACTTTCATGTTCTAGTGGAGAATTTGATATATTTGTTTAGTTGAATGATCTTTTATGTAGAGGGTGTTTGAGATTTCTGAATTTTGGAAGTTTTCTTGGTTTAATAGTGCCGGAGACCCTTGTTTGGGACATGACAAAAGCCCTTATTAACATAGTTGGGTTACACTTTAAGATCTGTATGTGATTTAGCAGTAAATTTTCTTTGTGACAAGTATGAGAAGGAAGGGGTAAATCCCTTGCAGTTGACACTCCTTTATTTAAAAATGTTTGGTAAAATATCGCTGATAGTGAAATCAATTCCCCAAAGAAGGAGCTCTATAAACCCAAAGTCATTACTGAACATACTGGTTAGACATGGCCACACATGTGTTAGCCAGGAGCCTCATGTAAGCTACAGGCATGCTTAAAACCTCGAGAAGAAGGCGGTGACAAGTGGTCTGTTCCCTGGCATAGTTCTTTGGTCACCTAGGGTCAAGAAAGTCCTAAATGATGGCCATGTTCCTTGCGTACAGCTTAATTTTTATTTTAGATCATAATGCTTACCAAACAGTGTTACGGTCTGTCTCCCAATCTACTTTCTTAGTATTTGTAGCATACATTTCCACTGCTACGTTTCCAAACACACATCAGTTCTGTTTGTACTTTAAATGACAGAAATAAATGAATTGGCCTGTATATTTTCTATTGTGATGTAAGGAATAGGGATAATTTAAAATCAAAGTGCTTTTTTGGAAAAGGTCTCTGGAGACCCCAGAGGAAGATGAGGGAGGTTAGGCTGCTGCATTAACGTGCCAGACCATGCTCACCTGGCAGCTCATGCAATTTTGTAAAGACTCTTTGCAAATCTAGGATGTGCAAAATGCTGGACCAAGTGTTGTCAGCTGTACATACAAAGATGACCAGGAAGGGATTCTTGTCCTCGAGTCCACCAAGAACTGGCTTGGAAACAATTTCAAATCTTAAAACAGTTGGGACTGTTGGCTTCCTGATTCTAGTTGAGGGTCTAATCCTGTTACCTGCACCGTGATTCTGATTTTCCCAGTTCATCCACTGACAGGGAGTTCAGTGACCGAGCTGTTACCGCCGTGGTGCAGGGAGAGAGTGCTTGACTCTTAGCCAGCGACTTCAGCCTTGAGTCCAGGTCCTGTGGCTTGTTGACTTTTTGATCTGAGCAGATCATTTGACATCTCCAAGCTTCTGTTCATACAGTGTGAAATTTGATGAATACTTCTTATGGTTATTGTGAGAATTATGTGAGATTACTTATGAATTCAGGCAAAGCAGTGTGTTCGACAGTAAATGATCCTTAGGTAGTTGCCCGAATTTTTCTTAAATAACAGTTGGCAAATTCAGTTGGATATGTCTTATAAAATTCACCTGTTTTCATCATTTCTACATTTTCCCTACATTTTTAACATGAAAACTAAAAGAAGAAAAAGAAAAGTCTCATTACGTAGTCCTTCACATTTTCTCTACCCTTTTGTATTTAAAATCAGCAGATGTTATCTAAGAACATCTCTGGGCTGCAGTGGTTGCGGGATTGGCCAGGGCAAGCAGGATTAAATTACGGGTTCTGGTTCCCACAGGTAGAAGTGGGACAAGAGTGGAGGTGACCAGCATTTAGGCACCCAGTTCCTTCCCTCAGTTCACAGGATATTCATTGACTCTGTGTTGTATGCAAATTAATATCCATATGTCCCCCTTTCTTCCACAGACCAAGGTGGTTTTTGGTCCTGGTTGTCATTGTTTTATTTACTGGTTGGTTTTTTTGTTTTTAACCTAAAAGGAAAGACCATTATGTTAAATGTATGTTCATTTTATAATTCAGGAAGTGACAAGATACTAAGAGCACTTTCAGAAATATTCTCATACTTCTTCATTCTTATTGTCCCCAGGTTTTCTCAGAAAGTCTCAAACAGCTTCTTTAAACATCCTTATTTATTTTGTTTTCAAGATAAGAGGAACATGCAAAAAGTCACTAAAGAAATTCTAGTAGACTTAGATTGCAGAGAAGTTTGGTAACACGTGTTGTATAGCTGGGTAAATTCCTGTCGTAATAATCAGGAGTGAGACTCTCAGTGGTTAAAATGGAAAAGTCAGCAAATGGTCTCATAATCTATAGTGATTCCATCTTTCTGAAACTCTGCCAGGTAGAGGGAACATCATTTCATTAGGAGTCATAACTCTCAAATGTATGGTGCCATTTTTTAGCAGGGGGATGTTTAAAGATAGGAAATGTTGAGGGGCCACAGGCCATACCTGTGACATGAGAGTCCACCTCTCTCCTTCTGTAAGGCTGGAGCTACCCTGTGCAAGTGTGTGTGCCACCTGTTAACCCAAGGCATGTACCTTTGTATGTGGGCTACGCTGACGCAGTGTGTGGTGCTAGGCCGCCCCTCTCACTGGAGGACCTGTTGGTCATGGACGATACAGTGTTGTTCAGGAGGTTGTTGAGTGAGTTATCTCAACACACATCTGTGAATTTGTTTGGGGCAATACTACATGTAGTATTTTCGATAAATGTGGAGATAGGCGGGTTAATTGGTGATTAAATTAGTGGCGACGCTCAAGTCTCTGAGTGAGCTGAGCTGTGAACTGTGATCCCCTCTCCCTGAGTTGAGGGGGTTCGTTTTGACGTTCTTTACATCCGTTGAACATATGTTGAGCTTACATAATAGCCCTTCCCTGAATTTGAGAGCTAATTTAGCAGTTTCTTTAAAATCTTCCTCCTTTTCCCAAACAGATGCCATATGTCATGGTTTAGACACACGCACAGCTTGTTGATGGAAGAGGAGTGCTGGTTCAGAGGAGAATTTCCCACACCTGTGGTCATGTAGCTGTTACTGAAAATAAATGGGCAAGTCCGGACAGCATGAACCTCTTCACAATTTTTTTTTTTAGATTCTATACTGTACACATACACAGTGTATCCATCTTTGTAGTAACTTCACTGTCCCCTTTTGGGGGAATGTCTTTAGGTCTCAAAGTGAAACTGGAAAGCAGTGTGACAAATACACAGGAAGAGTCACCGGAGTGCATAGTCATCTGAATCCCATCGCTATAGTGCTTTTTCTCCTAAATATATGTTGATAATTACTAAAAACCATAATTTATTTTTTTATAGCCCCATTTAAATGAATGTTAGCTTGAGAGTACTACTGATGAAAAGTTACCCCCCGTTTTAAATTAAAGTGGGTGCACTCATTCATTAAGTCACTTTGGGATGGAGCATTTTGAAGTTTTCTTCATAGACAACAAGTTGAGTCCCTTGTTCAAGTGCAGTGAAAATCATTTTCTGTCAGTACTGGGTGAGCTGGGAGTCTGGCCGCTGGCACTCCCTAGTATTAGTGATATCAGATGCATTGACCATGGAGGACTTGAAGAACATCCTGGCCCTCTCCTCGGCACTTGCACCCCCTGACATGAGCTCTGTATGTTTAGATGAACAAATAGGAAAATACACAGTGCTTTTCATTTTAGCTGTGTAACTAGGTGAAATTCATCTAATACTACTCTGAGTATCAACCCGACTCGAGTCATTCTGGAACGAGGGGAGCAACTACTAAAATGTCTTTACTTAAATAGTAAAAGTACAATTTACCTGACAGGTATTAAGACTCACTTTCAAATTGTGTTAACTCTCAGACCACTGATGAATCATTTAGTTAAATCACAGTACTGTTTGTAAAAGCTAAATGATACCTTAGTGCCTTGAAAGTTAAGATACTTTTGCAAAGTGAATTTAGAGATTCGGGATTGGCATCGGTATGTTGGCTTGGGACACGTCACCTGTGAGTGGGAATCCAGAGTTTAGGAAGGGTGTCGTTGAAACAGGTCTTGACTACCGACTTCTTATGGTTTGGTATAAGCCAGTTACTGAGCCATTGGCCATGCCAGATGACAACTACTTTCATTATGTTTTCATGACGTGGCATTTTCTTCTGCTTTTTTCTTTTTCCCCAAGTATGAAATGGGGGGAGGTGTGGTCAAGCAAATTAAATGTGAGATTTTAAAGTTTAGTTTTGTTGTAAACTAGAGATCCTAGTGTGAACAATGTTAGTTTTATATTGTAGTACAAGGGCAGACACTTTATGTAACCTTTAGAAATATGTTGACCATCAGGGATTTATTTTTACTATAGAAATACTAAATGTACTGTGAAGCTTCAAGATGGGAGGAATAAACCTTGGAGGGGTAGTACACGGAAACAAAAACATATTTGACAAAGTACCCTGCATTATGTGAACACAATTCCCCCCTTCTGTCAAGAGTATAAACTACGCTGTATGAGTATGTGTACTGCATGTTTACATAATAGTTTAATTTTGAAGGATTATTTAAAAACTATGTTTATATGTAATACCTAACAAGCTGTAAATATTGTATACTATTGATTTTTAATTTTATATAAGCAATTTTTTATTTCCCAATTCATGTACAAACCCCATTGTGTATATAGCATAATTTCCTGGAGAACACAAATTTTGCAGTGAATTTTAAGTATTTTAATTGCAGAAAGCATCAAGTTAGCCTTAGAGATGTTGATCTTCATTTTAAATTATTTTTCACCACTCGTTTTCTTCAAAGGGCAGCAATAAACATATGCAAGTTATTTTTGATTCTAGAAAGTTAGTCTACAAAGATCTAGGTTCCAGTTCATTGCTTTAAAGAAAAGATGCACAATTAATATCATCCAGTGTCTGATCACAGGACCCTTTCCCAGGTCCACATGTGGCTCTCCTCTTTGTAATATACAGGGTGAACTCTACCAACGACACAAAACATCTGTTAAAAGTGAATCCAGCACTTAGCTGTCATTACACAGAATTTATTGGATTAAAAATTTGTAATATACAGTATTTTAATAAAGTTTCTGTATTCAATTTCATGCACTTATATATAAATAAACCTGTCTTTAAAAGCTTTATGTATTGTTGACTCTTGGTGACATACCGTCTCCACTCACTGAGGGTGCTCCATGTCCTCCTTGCCCCCTTGTCACTTTTTGGGCCAGTTTTACATTGGGGTTTTGGAGGTAGTGCTAAAAAGGTAAGGAAGAAGTCTACTGACAAATTAGGCCTGGTTTATAGATTTGCCTAGAACAAATCCTGGGCCATGTAAGTATCTAGTTCTAAGTATTATTGTTTTTAAGAAGCATGCCATAACTTTTAATAATAATGCACTACCATTTCTTGAGTGCTTAACATCTTGTAGACACTTCATGTGTATTCTTCAACACTGAAGGTAACCCTTCAAGTTGTCTTTCATCCACGTTTTACAGGTGAAGCATTTGAGGTTCAGAGAAGGTGGGAAACTTCAGAGTCACACAGCTGATAACTACTAAGCTGAGGATTTCCTGCTCAATTACTGCGTTTTTTACCCCATTATTCTGAGTTGGTTTCTACAGAATATTCTATAAGCTCTTATGTATAATTAGATATGCAAAGACCAGATAACATTATGGAGAGTTGAAAGATCATCAACTCAAAATTTGAGTTGTCAAATTTATGCATAATTTGAATTTTTGTTAGGGATTTCTTAGGGAAGTGTTAGACATTCAAGTAGGCTCAGAACTCATCCTTCCTGAGGAGATCAGAGCCAACAACCAGTCCTTGTAAACCTAATCAGCCCTGTTGGAATAAAAACTAGCTTAACTTTTTAACTTGTGCAAGTGTAATGGAAGTAAACATGTTTTCACAAACACATTTATTTCACACCATTACTACATTGAAATGTATTTTCTCTTGGTCCAGGTAACATTTTCATTCCACCGTAAGATTATAAAATTACTGAATACATTTCCTCCCTGACCATGAATCTTAAATTCTTGGACAAAATGTCTTGGGGTCAAAAAAATCTTTGAGATCACAGGTTTTCTATTTTGATTTTTATCTTCGACTCTTGAAGTGATACTTTTGTGGTGTTTCTGTAATAGGTAAGCTGCCTTTGCGCATTTTGACACTTGCTGAGCATTGAGAGAAGGCATTGTGTTCCAGGTTTATCCCCAGTGTGGGACAATGGGGACGATGATGCATCTTTCACAGCCTTAGGGTAACGACCCAGCCCCTCCTCAAGCTTGTAGAGGAATATGTCAGGTTTGCTGAACAGGTTCTGAGGTCAGCCATGTTTTGAAGTGGAACCTTCATTATTTCATAAAATAGAACCTAAATGCTTTAGGATACAAAGAGGGAAGTAGAAAGGACCTACAGTAGATCTTTCAGTTGTAGAAATTGGATTTGCCTCCAGCTTCTCATGAAAGCTGAAGAAGAAGAGTATATCCCATACCATTGATCCTGTTTATCTGGTCTTAGTTTCCCATTATTTATTGCCACTAGATATTTCTTTTGGCCAATTTTATGAATATTATTCAGACAGGAAATTCTGGGGACTGATCTGCAAAAACAATTCCATCAGGTGAACTACTTGCAAAGCAGCAGTTTCACCACTAGATGGTGTAGTGGTTCTATTTTATTTCTCTTCTGATCTTGACTTGGGCATAAGTTCTTCCCCAGGAATCCAAATTAACTCTACTTTTGAATTCATTCTTGTAAGATGAATCTAACAATTTTTTTCTGAAATAAATGTGAATAAGCTAAACATGAGCAAAATCACTAAGGAATTTTACTGAGGAAAGTTAAGATTCAGGGTTTGCAAATCAGAAAATCAGTAGTCTGTGATTTTGGTAAGCCATTAATCTGGCTTCAATTTATATATTTTTCTTAAATTTCATCTGATAATGCATAATGACTTGTTACCACATTGAATAGTCAGCACTTCTAGTGACAGCTACATAATGTAACATAATCAGCCTTCTGGCCTGAGAGTTGATTTTAAATTCCTGCCCTTCCAACTAGTATTTCAGCTTGGCCAAGCCAATTAACTTGTGTGACCCTCAGTTTTCATGTCAGGAAACAGGACTAATATCTTGTGTTGTAGTAGTGAGTGCCCCCTAAATGTTCCACTTTGGCCTCTTGGCCTCTTTCGCATCTTGCCTGCATGGAACATGGAGGGATGATGTCGTTTTATAATTTTCCTGCATGTTTTGGTAGTTAGCTCACATACCTCTGTTTAAAAGTCATATCCAGATTCTGTGTTATGACACAGCACAGTGCACTTTTAGAGAGAATTTCAGATTTCAACTGTGCCCTTGAACCATGGCCTGCTACTATTACAACAGAGCCCAGTGAGGGAATTTTTTTTTTTTTTTAGAAACCTACCTCAGCAGGAAGGAGCCTGGTTAGAAAGCAGAATGGATAAACTTGCTCAGCTAGCAAATTCCTTGCATTCTCTAAACCAAATATGTACAGGATGAGGAAGTCAAAACAGCCAACATAAATTAAGTCCTCCTGCGGTTGGTCCTGAATTACCTGTCACCTGCACATCATCACCAGCCCCCTCGGATCCTGTTGCAGGTGGGCTTTTCTACTTTACCATGCTGCAGACAAGCTGTAGTCCAAACTCAGAGGAGGCCTGATCTTTTCAGGACTAGAGCTTATGACTAAAAGCCCAAGTTTCATCGCATAGTGTGGAGACAAATGTGCCCACGCATTCTGGGTCTTAAATTAAGACACCAGAGAAGAGGACCAAACATTTGCATGAAACTTTTCCTGCCCCTTTCACATTCTGTGGGAATTGGTGTCAGTGGTCAGCTCTGAAATGTGATGTAAGAAGACACACCTGTTATCTTTGCTGTGAAAAATAGGAGATGAGTGAAGGTTGTTGTAGGGTTGAAGCCAACCACAATTTTGAGAGATTTAGGATTTGCAACCCCTGTGCCTGCCACTTGAGTGCTGAAGGAATGGGATCCAGTTCTCTTCCCGGGTCTGACCCCTCAGGCACATAGCCCTCTTGATAGAACTGATCTCTCTGTGCCAACTTCTTTTCAAATAAAGATGGAAACAGATGGACTCCTCTTGTCTCCTCATAAATGCAATTTCTAAATTCAACGGGACAGCATCAGCATGGGCCTGTTATTCTGGGCCTTACCTAGACCAGGACCAGCTGGGCTTCATGAATCTGACACTTGGGTGTCCATTGTATTCTTAACTTTGATCAACCTGAAGATTTCTTGCTTGAACCTTGTTTAACTTGGGGATTTGTTGCAAAGTGAACAAGAAGGGAGGAAACTTTTAAATCTAAACCATAACTTCTGGTTGTGGTGTGTGTGTATGGGGGAGTGGAAGTACTTGGAAGAAATAGGTAAAGCCTGTATTATTGATAATCATTGCCATAATGTTGGCATTCAACTTCTACATCTATCAATCCATTATCTCATTTTATCCTCATATTCTGTTCTTATTTGGAGGAAAGTAAAATGCCTTTTATTTTTCGGTGTTGGGGATCAAACCCAGGGCCTCATGCATGCTAGACAGGTGAGCTACACTAACAGCCCAAATTATTTTTTCTGAAATACATTTTCTTGGACTAACAAAGGTCTTTCCTGAAAATTGGACAGCTTTTTTTTACAGATGTCAATTCCAAGAGCGGACCCGAACTGGCCACAGCAACTCACTGCTGGGACTCCAATGATCCTCAGGGGCCTGAAGCAATCTCTTGGAAATGGAGCACTTCCTGGGTATCCTGGGGCTAACTCAAATCTTCTGCTACAAAGCTTTTCTGTAAGTATTTATAAAGGAGACAGGTGCAGCTCAGAGGCGGAGCACTTGCTTGGCATCTTGATGCATGAGACCCTGAATTTGATGCCAACACTTCAGAAAAAAAAATGCAAAAAGACTCAAAGACTCAGGTGTTCACACACCAGGCCTTATTGGGGGAGACAGTTAACCCATTTTCTTCTATCAGGAATATCTTACTTGTGAAAAATTACATGCCAGTAATGCTCAAATCAACTGACATGCCCTCATGTTTAATTAAGTTTGTTTTGTTTTCTTTTTCAAGATTTGGCTTAACAGAGCAGGCTATTTTTTTCGTTCCCTAAATAGTATTCTGTTCAGAATCTGGACTTATGATTGCTAGTTCAGTGCACACCACCAGTTAGTTATCTGGATGGGAAAAGCTGCCAAGTCAAAGCAAAGCTTTGTAAGCTTTCCTGGATATTTGAGTCCAAAATGGACAAAAGAAAAATGGTATGCTTTTGATATCATAGAAGTGGCACAGGGTATTAGGGACAGTGTAGGCTGAGATTGACGAATGTCCACAGCAGCCTTTTGGCTAGTGTGGAATTGTGTACAGTATGCTGATTAGCACCAGAGTCAGCTGGAACAGAAATATCCACCTACCACGTCAGGAGTCATTGTCTCATTTGAGACTATATTGGGGAAGCTATTAAAAGCCTAAACTGAAATTTAGATTACAATGGTGTCCATAAATAAACAGCAGTTTGACATTGTCAACTTCACAAAGAGACAAGAGGCAGAGATAATATATTGGCAAAATGATAATTTTTGCTTGACATTGAAATTTGTACCACTTTACACATACCACTTGCTATTTGAAAATATTCCTATCTCAGATGCAGATAAACTTTGACTTTCACTGTTTCTGGAAGGGGGTGGAGATGCTCAAGGATTTCTTTAATTGCATCAGAGATGAAAAATTAAGACAAGAATAGATTTTTTTTTCAAAAGAGCTAACCCCAAAATGAACAAAATAAGCCCTCAGAATAGGTTCTGTCAGGAAAGCAGGGCTTTCTCATAAGCTAAAATGTGGACATTCAAGCTGAAAATGAGTAAGAATTGATTGCTTTTTAACTAAAGATTTTGGAAAATACCAGATGTCAACTTGAAAAAAGGATCAAATCATTTATCAGGATTCCAGATCTATGATGTACTCCTCAAAGAGCTCTTTGGCTATCTTGGCTGTTCTGAATCCAATCTGGTCTCATTTTTGTTGTTGTTGTTATTGTTCAAAACTACCCAAACCCTTACCTTTTGAACACAGTAAAAACTAGTAAAGTAAGGCACCTTCCTCTCTCTAAACTCTTCCCACTTTTAAGCCACAAAGAAACACGGGTCAGACTAAATGCAAATAAATTTTTTAAGTGTCTTCCAAAGAACACTAGAGGGGAGAAAAGTTCTTGAGAAAAAGAATTCTCTAGCCAAAAAGTTTGATGAAGCTGGCCTTGGCCTTCCTGCCTTAGAGAGTCACAATTCACACATGCATATTAAACACTTTGGAGCTGGGCACTCTGAGTTAAGACTCTATTTGGCTTTGTTTAATTTTATGAATTCTCTGAAAAATGTCAATAGCAATATGGGAAATCTCCCCAGCTCCTTAGTGTTTCTCTGGAAAGCATTTGCAATCATATTTTTAAAGTGCAACTGGTGTCCCTGTCCCCAAAATCTCTGAGCTGCCTAAGCCTGAAGCAGAGTTTTGGTTTCTAAGCTTCAACCCGTTTCCAATCTCTCCAGCCCAGTGATGCTCCTTGATAGCTCTGCCATGTTTGCAGACCTCCTGGGTCAGCATCCTGCCTGGACACTGGACTCCAGTGCCTTCCATGCTTGGCAGATCTACACCTGGAATTTCCTAACTTGCAGGTCCTTCTGAGATTTCCTGGGGCCAAGCCCTGTGGCTGGCACTCATTATTCATGTCCAAACCCAGTAGTCTGTGAATAGGGGACCCTCATAGCACTCAAGGTGGCATCTGGCAAATGTTAGATAAGAGGTTCAGATTAGATGTGACAACATTTCAAGGAAGGGGGAAGTCCCTGGGGGCTGGACCATCAGGGACAGATTCCCAGATGGCTTGGCAGAAGCAAAGACTTTGGAGGATGAGTTTATAGAAATGGTGGACTCCAGTGAAGAGGAGATGCTTACAGTTGTCTTCTTCAGATCAGAGAACAACAGAAACCCACGTGTGGATCGACATGCGCAGAGGGAGTTATAGATGAGAGATGCCAATTTGAGCAATAGCTGAAGGTAGAACTTAAAGCTAAATAGGCACCAGATGTAAGAGCCTAGGGTACTAGGAGAATGAACTTGGATTTTATTTATAGGCAGCAGAAAACCACTGACAGTTTTTGAGAAAGAAAAGTGTACCTCTATCAGAAATTAAAGGGAAGGTGAGGAATGGGGTAGGGTCTTAGTCCATTTTTGATTGCTATAACAAAATAACTGAGATCAAGTCACTTAGAAAGAATAGAAATTTATTTGGTTTATGGTTCTGGAGTCTGGGAAGTTCTGGGAACCTGGCGAGGGCCTTCCTGCTGCATCTTGACATAGCAGAAGTGGCACATGATGAGACAGAGCAAGTGTGCCAGCTCAGGTCCTTTTCTCAGAAAGCCGCTAATGCTACCACGTGGTCTCACCCTCATGAGTTCATCCATCCCTAATTACTTCCCAAAGCCCCTCCTCCAGAGACTGCTAACATGTGAATTTGGGGAGTAAGTTTCAACATAAGGACTTCATGAGGGGGACACATTAAAACCTTATCAGGTCCTGTTGTCTGCTTTAAAATCATTTTAGTGTCTGTTCTAGGTATTAGAGGGAAGGACCAAGGAGTTCCCAGTCAGAATCTTCAACTCACTTACTGGCTGGCTGATCTCGAGAATTTCCATCTCCTTGAAGCTCAGTTTGCTCAGGTAGGAAACGGTTTCCAAACCTCAACAGGTTGCTAAGAGGCTTGGTCAAGACAAGACTTATAAAAACTGCGATCCTGGAATAAAACAGGGCTACAAACATCCTTACTGCTGCTGAGAGCTTGGGCCTGGGTCTAGCCTGCTCTATAAACAGCGCCATTTCCCAGAGAGATGAGCTACCTGGTTGTCAGCTGGTCTTTTCCAGAACCCCTGAGCGCCCTGCCCTGACTGTGCACGAAAGAGAAGATGGCGCTGTTCAAGTAGTTCTTCTTTTTAACCAAAGTTGCCCTTGATTTGGTGGCTACTGGACATTTATTTCTCCTTTCTTCTTTATTCACGTTAGCGTTAGCTGCCATCAACCACACAAGCCACCACCTGGGATGACTCTGGGATATTGACTTCCTGAAACCCAATCTGTTCAATTATATCCTGGTGCAAAACAGTGAGTCAGATAGAGGTGAAACCAATTGACCCCAAACTGTCACTTTTTGCCTAGAGCCCCCCAAACAAAAATTCCCTTTGTAGCTTCTCTCTTCTTTTTCAAGTTAGTTAATTGGGGGAGCGGATGACTGATGGGAATTCTCTACAATGTCTCTTATCTGGACATTACCTGGGGCCCAAGGTGTTGCAAAGAAGTAAAAGTAAACTGATGTAAAGTGAGTTTTAAACTAAGACAATTATTTATGTCCCTCCATCTGCAGCTTCTGTCATTGTTTCGCTGTCCTTGTGTGATAATGCCTCTGGTGTGTGTCCACTGGGTTTCCAGTCCCTGGACCCCTTCCTGTGCCTCACACATTGTACCTGTCCCCAGCACCACCCCCTGCTGCACCTGGGCAAGACTTGAATCCTGGGAAGAGGCCAATGAACCAGGAAGAAAGGCGGGGAGAGTGAGAGAAAAAGAGAAGGGGGGGGGGTTGGTTAATTGTTGGGGTCAAGTCTCAAAAGAAGAAGTCAGGAAAAGAAATAGCCCCAGTACCAGGCACGGCGGCGCACGCCTGTAATCCCAGCACTTTGGGAGGCTGAGACAGGAGAATGGTGCGTTCAAAGCCAGCCTCAGCAAGGGTGAGGCACTAAGCAACTTAGTGAGACCTTGTCTTTACATAAAACACCAAAAATGGGACTGAGGATGGGGGTCAGTGGTCGAGTACTCCTGAGTTCAATCCTCTGTACCAAAAAAAAAAAAAAAAAAAAGCCCCAGGAGGAAGGAGGAGCACATTGCCTAATGGAGCCCTAATTGTCCATTTTGCCTGGAGCCCCAAACAGAAAGTCCCTTTGCAGCTTCCAGTGCCGCGGAGCAAGGGGAGTAAGAGGGAGTGTGACTGAGCATCAGTAGGTGTTATCAACGCAGAAAAGCGATCTTGCGTTATTAGGAGATTATGACGCACCCTGGACACACTCATGGGGAGGACAGCCCGGTCCTAAAGCAAGACCCGTGGAGCCAGGCGGTTGGTGGAGAAGCTGTCGGCTCCTGTACCTGTCCACCACGGCTTCCTGTCTGAAGTGACAGTGGCGCTTCTCATAAAGAGCGTCCCCCCCCCCCTTTACTTCTTGTTTGCCTCAGAAGCCCAATTCCTGCAAAGACCTTTAAAGGCTATGTTTACCACTTGAACTTTCCTCCTGATTAACTGCATTTGCTGTGAGATCTCAGATCTTCCACGTCCACTTGATATGAGCAGGACTATCAGAATGCCTTCCTGGATTCATAAATATGTGTTTAGAGGCTCAGGGCTAAGCAATAAGCAAACTAAAAATATCTAAGTCAATAAGCAATTTAGGGAGCAAATAATTTGTTCTTAATATAAATTGGTGGGAAGATTCTCATGAATCATCTCTGCAATGAGGAAGACATTTTTCTTTGTTTTATTAAAGACATTAAGTAGCTAAACCTGCACTAAGAATTTTGGTATACACGGTGGCCATGTTTTACGAATTGTAGATTAGATTATCGTGTTGTATCAACATTAAATTTCCTTAATTTGAGAATCCTTATTCTCAAGCAAACATTGGTGTATTCAGCAATAAAGAAGAATCATGTATGTAACCGACTTTCAAATGGTTTAGGAGAATGCAAATATCTATCTATCTGTTCATGTAGCTGTAAGAAAAATATAAAGCAAACATGGCAGAATGTTAAAATTGTGTTTATCTTTGTCAAAAAAGTACTTGAGAGTTCTTTGTATCATGTTAAGCATGTAACTACATATAATAACTTTGAAATTATTTCAAAAGCAATGCTAAATATATATATACATATATATGTACACCCATATTTATAATATACATAATATAGTTCCAGCTGGTATTTATAGTCAAAAAAACGAGTTAGCTCATTGACTCTGGAGCAAGGTTTATTTGAAATCTGCAGGAAGTGTTTGAATGACTGCATCCAATAAATGTGGGAGCCTTGAAGGAGTAGAGCTTTGGTCTCCCTCTCTCCCTGTGCCACCTGATAGTTATGAAGTAAGAACAAGTTAGAGTTCCTTCTCTCCTTCTCGATAAAATTTAAGCTAAGTAGCTCATTTGCAAATCACTGAAGACAACCTGTAGATTATTTTTACAATAACAACTCCTGTGTGAACAGATCTTCAAAACCTCAGGATTCAAGTGAGTGCCCTGATGTAGAAGTCACCTGAAAGGCGACAGCTCACTGCTCCTGGGGAGCCAGGGGGTGTTCTGAAGTGCAGACTTTTTTCTCTTTGAATTAATGAACTTTTTCAAAATGGCAAATAAAAATGATGCATATTTATGATGTACAGCATGATGCTTTCTTTGATTAACACCTACATTACTTCATGCTTATTTGTAGCAAGAATGATTTTTTCTACTTTCTCTTCAAGTACGCGAGACACTGATATTGACTAAAGTTACTATGTTGTACAATGGATCTCTTGAACTCATTCTTCCTATAAAACTGGACTTTTGTATCCTTTGACCAACATCTCGGCAAGACCCCCTTGCCTCTCCCCCCGACCCTTGGGGACCATTGTAATCTGCTTCTACCTGCTCTTTTTCAGATTCCGCACCTAAATGAGAGCACCTGGCATTCGAATTTCCGTGCCTTATTTCACTCACATGATGTCCTCTATGTAGTCTCAAATGACAGAATGGATATCCTCCTTTTATTTAAGGCTGGATACTATTCCATTGTTGTTATGGTTTAGATATGAAGTGTTCCCCCAAATCTCATGTGTTAGACCATGCAAGAATTTTCAGAGGTGGAATGATTAGATTATGAGAGCCTTAACCTAATTAGTGAATTAACCACTGATATGGATTAACTGGGTGGTAACTGTAGGCAAGCAAGGTGTGACCAGAGGAGGCAGATGACTGGGGACATGCCTTTGGGGTTTATATTTGTCCCCAGTGTATGGAGTTCTCTCTGCTTCCTGTTGCTGTGTCCTGAGCTGCTCTCCTCCTCCACATCCTTCTCACCATGATGTTCTTCCTCACCCCAGGCCCAGAGCAAGGGAGTTGGCCATCTATGGATGGCCATCTCTGAAACTGCAAGCTAAAATAAACTTTTCTTCCTCTAATTGTTCCTTTCAGATCTTTTGGTCATAATGATGAAAAAGCTGATGGAAACAATTGTGAACATTTCCACATTTTCTTCCTCCATTCATCCATCAGTGGGTACTTAGGTTGTTTCCATATTTGTCTATTATGAATAGCACTCCAATAAGCATGGTCTCTACAACAGGCTAATCTTATTTCCTTTGGATATCTATCCAGAAGTGGGATAGATGAATCATATGGTGCTTCTGCTTTTAGTTTTTGAGGACCTTCCATTCTGTTTTCCATAAGTTACATTTTTGAGGACCCTCCATTCTGTTTTCCAAGTTATATTCCCACCAACCGCGCCCAATGGTTTCATTTTGACATGTGGAGAATTCGTGTCCAACCCCGTCTCTTGAGAGGGATGGAACCTTCAGCAATACCTTCACCTCTCTACCTCAGCCTCCATGACCTTCTCTTCTCTCCTTTTCTCTCTCTTCCTGTCTTTCCTCTTCTCTTTTCTCTTTTTTCTTCTTTCATCTCCTGTTTCTTCTCTTCAAGCTTTGACCTGTCAAGAATAAATGAGATAATCTTGCCCCAGTTCTCAGGTCTCTGCAGCAGGTGGTATTGTCAACAGGAAGCTCCTGTGGGAGGAGATGATCCTGAGAAAAACAGTTTGAAAACAAATGGAACCCATCTTTGACTTTCAACTTCCACTGGGAATGTCCACTTTTCTAGCATCCACTCCTGGTGGCTCTTGTTTTCTCATCTTAAAAGAAATTCCCATGAGGACTTGCTGTGGGGCTAAAAAATGGTCTCAAAATATTACAGATTTGGGGAAAAGTGGGGGCAAGCTGATTTTAATATTAAGATTGAAATTTAAGTCAATAATTTAAATCAGGAATAAGGAAGATTCTGGCCAAACCAGCCTACCTAGACTCAGGCTGAACCACGCCAGGGTGATCAGACATCATCACTGGGAGAAACTGGGGATAAGAAACCTGAACAAAACCTGGAGTTTTCTGGCTAAAATCAGTTAGCCAAAGTCCAAAAGTCAGAGCCTAGTGGAGAAATGAGTTCAGAAGATCCTGAGTGGGAGTTTCGTCAGAGAATCTTGATGAAATGGCCAGTTATCCTTTACACAGGAATGACATGAATGGGAATGTTAAATGAACCTACAGATCAGAACTTCTCACTCTGTAAACTCTTTTTGACGAGGCCTTGACTTTTACATCTGTCTTTCTTTACATGCTCTCTTTTGCCCTAGCCAAGGATCCTGCTGTCGGTCCAGTGAGAATCCCTTGCTCTCTATGTCACCTCTTCCTCGTTTCCCATTTAGTGTCCCTTGCTCTGCTCCTTGGCTATAAATCCCCACTTACTTTGCAGCATCTCCGGTTGAACTCTCTCTCTTTCCCCAATCAATAGCCCCACTGAGTGATCTCAGCATAGCTTTCTGGACCCTTTTAGCAAATGTTAGAATAATTTTTTTTCTTTGACAGTACACATTAGATTCTAAGATTTATTTTAATAGAAATAATAAGACTGATCAAAGCCTGGAAGTACTTAAGAATCCAAGAAGAAGAGGGATGCACCATGAAAAGATAGGCACACAAATAAATAAGCACTGAAAGAGCAGCAGGGGTCAAGTGCTTTGAGAATCTAGAACAATTCTCTTGAGCATGTAAACTTTGAGCTTTGCTATAGTTTGGATCTGGAATGTCTTTCAAAGGTCCATGTGTTAAAGCCTGTTCTTGAGCCTGTGGCACTACTGAGAGGTGGTAAAACCTGTAAGAGGTAGAGCCTAGTGGGAGGAAATTAGTTCTCTGGAGACATGTCCTTGAAGGGTTATTGGGACCCTGGCCCTTTCCTGTCTGTCTCTTTGCTTCCTGGATGCCCAGAGGTGAGTGGCCTTCTCTACAGTGTACTTCCTGCCATGATGTGTATGCTGCCACAGATCCAAAGGCAACTGGACCAAGTAACCATGGACTGAATCCTCTGAGACCATGAGCCAAAATACATACACCTTTCCTCTTGTGAAGTTTCTTTATCTTGGGTATTTATCGCAGCAATGGAAAACTGGCCAACACGCTATATGTTAAAGAATGAGTAGAATTTTGCCTGTTAGAGGAAGTGGTATTCCTGGAAGAGAACACTCAGTAGGAATCTTCTATGTCTTGTCCCAGATTAGTGATTTGGCAAATAGAAATTCCAAGTACCATTTTGGGACACACCCCTCAAATTACACTGCATGGTGGGTGTATGACTATCCTCAAGGAAAGCAGGTGCTCTACTGAGCCTGGGGGAGTCCTGCCCAAGGGAAACTCATTTCAATAACACACAAGCTACAATGCTTGGCTTGCTATCATAAGGGGATTTAATAAAAAGGAACTTGGACTCTTTAACTTCAAATCTCAAAGAAATGAGATTAACTTTCTTTAAAAAGAAAATCACTCTTTTGGTTCTTCTGAAAGTCACTGATAAGACCAAAGCCAGTAAGTCAAAGAAGACAGACATTGGCACCCGTGTCTGGAAAATGAATCCCTGTGGGTGGAAAATGCTTCACTCATTTCTTCCGGGCAAGACCAGAAGCAAATAATTCATGCAGAAAAGCACATGGAAAATCCGAGCAATATATTTTTAGCTGGTTGACCTTTCCATAAGAGTAGCATCTCCTTTAAAAGGAAAAATGATCAAAAGAGCGTTGTTACTAATATTTGGAAAGGAGGCAGGAGGGGGAACAAGTCAGAAGGTTAAGATAACCCAAGCTCATGTTGTACATTTTGGGGGCCTCCATGCCCCTAGCTGGTCTTTCTGAACTGATGGTACAGGGACTTGCTCTTGAGTTACCAAGTCCCCACCAGTTGGAACATGTCTAGGAACAATTTCTGGATTCTCCAATAGTCCCACACAGCTCGCTCCCTTTCCTTCCTCCTTCCTCCCTTCTGTCCTTTCTCGTTTCTTCTTTCCCATCCTTCTTTCCCTCTTAGCTCTCCTCTCACCTACTGGTACTCTCTAACTTTATTCCATCCTTCCTGGGCAGAGTGCTTTGCCAGAAAAAAACTCAAAGCTAATTCTATTCTGTGTCTTGCAACATTTCCCGATGATAGATTCTTTCTCAGACTACTCCACTGTCCCCCAAACAGAGTCAACTCCAAGTGACATCTGGGAGAGGGCAGGATTTGGTTGCTTTTGGATTCTTTCTACCTCCTTTTTTTGCAGGCTTCTCATCTTCATTTCTTTTCCTTCTCACCCTAAAATCCTAAGTGCCCAGGGTCTGGTGGCCCTGAAGTTCATAGTACAGCAGTGTGTTTTCTTTGTTTCCCCAAATGAGCTGTTTCAGGGATCTTCCTCTGCTCTCATTCCCTGGCTTAGCTGACATGGGTTGTATTTTTAGGAATAAGCGTAATGTTGAGGAATCCACCAACCACCATGTAAGCCAACCCTCACTGTGTTTCTCTTCCCCTTTTGATTACCTTCTGCCCCGATTATTATTGAGGTATGATTGACAAGCAAAAATTATATACATTTAAGGTGTACAACCTAAAATTTCAAAGCACGAACACACTGAAATGATTACTACCAATCAATCCATCATGCACCTGGTAACCATTTCTTCCATTTGGTTCAGGTCATATCTCCAATGGCAAAATAGGCAATTGAAGTAGCAACAGATTTTCAGCACATCCTCAATTAATACCCACCATGCTCTTCCTTTCTATCAGGCTAGCTCCAGCCATGCCAGGGTCATGACTCCATGACTGGATGGGGGAGGGGCAGTAGGAGTGAAAGCTGGACAAGGGAGGTCTGTTGGTCACTAAGGAGAGATGGGGAGCCCGTGGCCATGCAGTAATCTAACTTTGCTGCTCAGAACAGTTCTTGGAATGGACACAAAGTCCATTTCCCAGAAAGTCTTGTTGAGTTCACTCTCCCCCGATGCTCAAGGCTGTGATGTTGAAGCCAGAGAGCCCCCAGGGCCTGCAGGCTGTGATTTCAAGAGTTCTGGAGTCCAGGCCTCCTGTCTATAGTAATGTCTTTCCTGTTTAACTAGAAAGCGATTTCCAAACCTTCTTCACTCCTGCAAGACTCAGACCCACCTCTCCTGCCTCCCTCCACCTGACCCTCTCACTCCGCAAATGGCTCTGTTCCTCCGGGGATGGGAGAGCTCGGCTTCTCTAGCCATCTCATCTGCTGTCTCTACCTGTCTCTTCTTCCCTCATCTGTTAGGGAGCCGTGTTTTCCACTTCCTTTTGGAGGCAAATGCCCCCTTTGTCTCTGACCTTGACTTTGAGTCCTCTGCAATTTCCATGGACCTTGTCCCACCCTTGGCATGCTCTCTCACTTGTACAAATGCCCCTGCTTTATAAAGAAGTTATATCCACTGCAAACTGAAGATATCATAAGATGGAAATGCACTTCGTACACCCGACCAACAGAATGCCCTAGCTGAGCCCTAGAGTGCCCTGTGGAGGGCCAGCTGTTTCCCCTCGGGATCTGCGGCTCACTGCATATCCAGCATGGAGAGAGGATCAGACTTCATCTTGTTTGCTGAGGAAAAGAACCCAATTCAAACCTACAGCACAGTTTCTCCTGAGTGCGTAATGCTTTTACACCATTATAAAGTCAAAATCTAAGCTGAACCATTCATTATAAGTGGGGACCACCTATATGGTGAATCTCTCCCTTTAGGCCATGAATGGTATCACACTTCTGTAAACTTCTACACTGGAAAAAAAAGTCCACACATCATCCTTCCTTTGAGCTGCCACCACATCCCCTTCCTCCTTCCCAGGTGGAACTTCTAGAAGTACAGTCCCCCACAGCCCACATTCACATAGGTCTTCTCTCTCATCCTGACTCCTGACACCTTGGCCATCTGGTAATGAGTCTAAAACACTGCCTCTGGATCCTGATCCTCATTCTCCTGCTCCTCCCTAGCATCCCCTTCTAGAAGTTTCCTGTTTTGCAAATTTTGTTGGCCCTTCCCTGCCTTGATTTTTCTCCTGCTCTTGAATTCGCCCTGTTGACTGTATCCTCATCCCCCCTCTCTCACCTGTCCTCTCCTGGTCTGTGATCCCTTTTCTGTCCGTGTGCTCTTGTTATTTTTCTTTCTGTTTGTCACAAGAGGCATACATAATTAATAATTACTCAGAGGCAGTTTGTCTTTAAATGCAAGTGTATATTCAATCACAACAATCATCAAATATAATTAATTAATGCAGAAAAGTATTGGGTGTGCTGGAGCACCCCAACTAGCATTTGATGCACACTAATCAAACACTATAGGTAAGTTACACTATCCTAGGGCAACTAAGCACTACCTGCAATTCACCCAATCCTAGGGCAACTAAACATTGCAATTAATTCACACAGTCCTAGGGCAACCATGAGCCCCAAAGTACTTCCGATGCCGGGTGACTTCTCTTAGCCAAAGAGCAGACATCATCCTCAGTGGTTCTCTTCAGTCGATGGCTGGACATCAGGGAATGGTGGAGCTGATCCAGGGACAGAAAGCAAGGTGGCAGGTCTCACTGATGTCCTTGGGTCAAGCCCAAAAATGTGGCAGGGCAAGCAGTTGAAAAGCAGTTCCAAGTTGGTGATGTGGGCTGAGTTGGTGGTGTGGGCTGAGTTGGTGGTGTGGCTGAGTCGGTGGTGTGGGCTGAGTTGGTGGTGTGGGCTGAGTCGGTGGTGTGGGCTGAGTCGGTGATGTGGGCTGAGTTGGTGGTGTGGCTGAGTTGGTGGTGTGGGCTGAGTTGGTGGTGTGGGCTGAGTTGGTGGTGGGGCTGAGTTGGTGGTGTGCGCTGAGTTGGTGGTGTGGGCTGGTGATTGGTTACACTCAGTAAAAGCCAATGTCCATTGGTTATGTCCAATGAGATAGTATAATTGCAACTGGGCCTTTCTTTGCACATGTGCATGGGCTGAGTCCCCTATCAATTGCAACCAGTAGGCCTGCTGTTAGGTGCCCCTCACTGCCCCTTGTCGATTACATGGGCTGGGCTCCCTGTCAATTGTAGCCCTATGGTTAGGTGCCTTTTACAGCCCCCATCAATTGCAAGCAGGCATGATTAAGCAAGGCAATAGCTGCTGTTCCTTATGGCCAGCAACCCAGTGAGTCCCCGGCACGTCCAGGCATGTCCATGGCATATGCTCCTTACACTGTTACTGGCTCATCGGTCGCTTCTGTGAATAACTACTCAGTGGTGAGTCTAGACCTCATCTCTTCCAAACTCCCCATTCTCTTCCCTCTCTTCCTTCTCTCCTTCTTTTAGAAATGCTGAACATAGGTGTACAGATTTTTCTCCAAGTCTCCCTTTCAATCCTTTGGGGTATATACCCAGAGATGGAATTGTTGGATTACATAGTAATTGTTTTTATTTTATTTTTTTAAGAAACTTCTAGACTGTTTTCCAATGCAGCGGGACCACTTCACATTCCCACCAGCAGGATACAATATTTCCATATCTTCCACACTTGCTACTTCTGTTTCTTTTATTTTTAATAGTAGTCACCCTAATTGATGTGAGGTGGTTCCATGTTCTCCTTTTGAAACCTTTATGTTCATTTAAAATTAATAGTGCTTTTTGAATCTTTATTACTTAAGATAAAACAAGATGGTACCCATTAGAAGGAAGTCAATGTTTCTCTTGAAAATCAAAAGGTACGAAGAGCCAGGCCCTAAAGTGGTGGTAACTTCACCATCCAGAGCTCTGCTCCCCTGTCCCTCCCCATTGATGGATGGTTCTCAAAGTCCCCACAGCTGCACCCCTGGAAGTGGGGACTTAGTAGGCAGCTAGCAGACCAGTTGTACCCATTGTTCCCAGTAGGCCCATTCCCACTGGACACACTGAGTATTTGACATATAGAATGTCAGTCCTGCCCAGGAGTCCTTCCTCCTACGTAGTTCAAAAACCACAATCAAACCCTGAAATTCACATTCATGGAGGCAATACCTCTTACGTTACTTAAGACTCCGAGGGAGGATCTGGGCCAGTAGCCTGGGCCAGGGCCACCCTAAAGGACTTTTCGTTTAGTTTGTTCAGCAAGAATCCCTTCTTCAACATGCTGCTCGTGAAGTAAAGAAACCCAATGTCCACTGTTGTTCTATTCCCTCCTCGCCAGAAAAATCAACTTTTCCTTCTTTGCACTGCCATGACACTATCAGGTCTGTAATTACATGTTATTATTATTATTATCATTAATATTAAACACTCTTTCCTTTCTCAGAGTTATTTGAGTGTATCTCTTTATCATTGCAATGAACTTCGTCATGTCCCCATGGCACAGGCCTAAGATACAGGTTTGTTGAATTTGCCCGACCTGAACGGTTGCTGCAGGAGGTGCTGGCTGGATTGCATCCCGTACCCATCTCAGCTCACCTGCACCAGTGAGCACCTTCCAGGACACCTGCATGGAGTTATGTCACAGCAGCCATGTAACAGGAGAGGGGGACCAGGGCTCTGAAGCTGGTCCTGCCATTTAGAAGTGATACACAGGATTACTTCTTGGGGTCTCTTTGCTGCAGTCACATCTGGGGATTACGCCTTTCCGCAGAAGGATCTCAGAAGCAGAAGTTCTTTTATCAGAAGATTAAATGGTGATGGAGGATCTGGTTTTCCTTCTGAAATCATTTCCAACAAGTCCCATCCTAATGGCCTCCCTGAGGCTGAGGTGTAAGAAGCCTACTGAGAATTCAAGGATTCAGGTCCCAAAGAGTGTCTGCTTGTCCATGGTGTTAGTGGTGGGACTGTTAGTGGTGGCGAGGCCTTAAATTTGCAAAGTTTTGGCTGCCCCATCCAGGGAGTTGGTAGAGATGCATTTGATTAAGGATCCTGCCCTGGAGAGCTGGGCCAAAGATGATCAAGATGGCAGTGCATGAAGAAAGAGAGGTGACAGCAAGACCAAGAAGTCACCCTCCTCAGTTGAAGCAAAGGCCAGCCAGACCACCTGTATTTTGGGGTTGGACAGGCTGTCTGTGGTTCAGGTGTTAATTATTGGAGAGTCCAAGGCTCAGCTCCAGGACGCCACCCAGTGGTAAGGGTAGGTAACACCACTGCTTTCTCACAGGGTGTCCGTGACAGTTTTTACTTGTAGTGAGAAATTTAATCCCCCTGGAAAAAGCAGTAACCCCAGCATCCTGGGGTTACTAAGTCAGCAAAGTGGAGCAGGAGAGGACATGGGAAGCAGAGAAGACAGATGGCTAATAAGCTGTGTTCTGGATGCTTCACATGAATTTTGCCATGGTGAGAGCCAGGAAGCCAGGATTTCTTTACACTCCCTAGACTTTGCCTTGCTTTAAAAAAGTTGTATCACATGTATGTAAAAGACTCTGTGGAAGAATAGAATAGTTTAAAATTCCATTCTGCCTCTAAGCCTAAAGCAATCGATTTGTGTCCATTTCAGAACTTTCCATTTTGAACATCCTGTTAAGCAACACATCACCTTTATTTTAGGGGCTTGGAATGTATTAGAATACAAAGAATTCACCATTGGAAAGTCACAGACAGGACTTCTGGATCACTGTGGAAGCTAAGCAGAGAACCCCTGCCTCCAGGGAACCCTAGGACAGATGACAACAAAACCCAGGTTTCCTTTGGAATCCTCCAGGCAAGTAATCTCCCGTCCTTGGCCTGGCTGCTCCAAGGCCAGGGCTCAAGGGGAGCCCTGGGAACCCTGGGAAAGGAAGAAAACAGGATTGCTACACTCATGTTTTGTTTCTCCTAACATCTCCTTTTCCCCCTCTCAAGTTTGAGCACTTAACGGGCACCATTTGAAAACAAAGGAAAAAATATATCTGTTATGAGTTCCCTGTGAGCCTGACTCAGGTACCTGACATGGGTTGGCTTGTTTTCTGGGAGGCCTCGGGCTGTACTGTTCTCCTCAGGGGCGAATGCTTGGTATAGACAGACAGAAACAGCCCACAGGGCTGCCGGGAAGCCCTGTGGCTGACTTTTCTTTCTTTTGAGCCACATTCCTGCAGAGATAAATATACAGAAAGGATGCAGTGTCAGCGAGGAGGGCTCCAGGAGAACAAAAGGGTTATCATGTGCAGAGGCTGAAAATAGAATTTGAAGCTATCAGGACTAGGGAAACAGCAGAGGCCTCCAGGGAACAATCTGCAAAGAAAAACTGAGCCTCCCAGGAAAACAAGCTCTGGGTAGAGCTGGGTGAAACCCAATCTGCAAAATCCATTGTTGAGAAAAGCCACTGGGTAGCGACAGGGGAGGCCACTAGCTCAAGTTTTTGCAAGGTAGCCTAAGTAAAGCAATTTGTAAAACAAAATTGTCATTAAAAAACAAAAACAAAAACAAAAAAAATTTGTTTCTTACTAAGTTTACCAAAAAACCACCACCACCACCAACAAAACCAACAACAAAAAAAACTAACCATGTTACTTAAATGTAGCAGGTTTTCTCAAGAGCTGCCCTGGGCTTAATGCAGTGTTAACTGGGGCAGAGTGGGAGGGTAGATGGGTCTTGGAAACAAGCCATCCTTACCTTTTTGAGCGGGAAGATTGCAGAATAGCAGCTGTGGGGTGATTTTTTCTGAAGTGGGATCTGGTACATTAATTTTACATTCAATTCTCTTTTTGTAAAGCACATACTCTCGTCTAACTGCTTTGGATTTTTTTGGCAAGCTTGCTAAGATTCATTGAACCAAGTGAAGGCCATTTGCTTGTCCTGAGTGTCGTTAGCTGACATGGTATCTCTGTTTCTTACAGATCAAGCATCTAATGAAAACCTGGCTGGGGAAAGGTCAGGTTCTCCTTTTAGACTCCGTTTCCATGGGTAGTTAACCTTTGAGTCAACGGACTCTGTACCCTTGTTCAGCCTCCTCCCTTCTGCAGGCTTCTCCACCCACCCTCTTTCATTAGAGTACATCTTGTTTACAGGGCACAGAGCTGGTTGCAGATCCAGATGGCCACTTGCCCTCTTGTAACCAAGACAGCTGACTGAACTTCGTGAAGAACGGGTCAGCTGTGCGTGGAGCCAGTTGGATGCAAAAATTAAGGGCAGGAAGCTGCCTTTTTAGACACCTTGACCTCCTGATTAAAGTAATAATCATGCTGTTATGTCGGTTAGGAAGGCCTTTGGGTTGCCTGCTAACTTTGCCAGACAAAAGCACTTTGCTCCAGATTCCAGCCCAGTAGCTCATCACCTGCGCGCCAGGTTTATGTGTGTGATCAGTACCCATCGCAGGCGAAATGGTTTAAATTTTAAACAGTTGTCGTCTGTCTGCTTCTGCTTAGTATTCATGTTCAAGGTGGAAAGTGCCCCCAGCAGGAAATAGGGCTCCTTCATTCTGGGTTGGGCTTTGAAAGCCAGAAATGACCTTCCTCCTCGAATTCTATTCCAGATTTAATTTCAGGCTATCTCTGATTATAAATTGGTTTGTATTGATTTCTTAGGTTGCAGCTGGTGAGGGTGGTGAGTTGTGATTTAATTAGGAGTGGTTGTCATTCTTGACGTGATATATTTCTTAAGGATAAATACATACAGTAGCACGTTCCGCCCTTGGCCACAATGCCAACGGTGGTCCTCATGTGTGCAAATGTCTTCATGACATGTAAAGATCTGCATCCACAAGGCCATCTTATTCAGAGACCCCAAGGATGGTTAAAAGTTCTCATTGGCCACTTGCCTTCCTAAAGCAGAGATGACCTGTGCAGTGGAGAGG
>CM053406.1:111624102-111649000 GCA_028644305.1 Xerus rutilus | reverse complement strand
AGAGGGAGGGCATCCACGCACGTCTTCCTGCACACTCTATTCCTGCGCCCAAGCCCAAGTCTGAACCCTAGTTTCTGGTTTCTTTGAAAATCCTTGGTGCACAAATAAGCAAATGAGGGACAAGGAATGTCCAGTCATTGTTTGAGGAGTTTCTGGAATTTGGAGCATTGTGATATTAGTTGTTTGGAAAAGCTTCGGGTTGCCTGTTTATCATACAGCACAGGCACATGAATAACTTCCTGGGGGACTGGCCCGCATTCTTGGTCCCCTTGGCGTCTCTTGCCCAGCAAGGTTCATTCAGGGCGTCTTCCCAACATCCTGTCTGGGAATGACCTTCTTTTCTCCACTTACTAAGCTCTCAGAGTCCTTATTGAAATGACCTCCTGCACAGGAAGGCCGAGAAAATAGCCCCTGGTTTCTAGGAAGTCTCTCTCTCTCTCTCACACATACACACACACATGCTGGGAAAGGCCAAGTGTTCTTCCGAAGTCCTGGTACAGACGACCAGCAGACATTTGAGCAATGTTCAAAACAGGCAAAGGCAGACGGACACGGTGCACACCAGGGAAACCACCCAGCACCACAGGCGGCTGCTGCAGTGGCCATGGCAAGCCCAAGTGGGCCAGAGGGGAAAAGAAGGGCCAGCGCGTGTCCACGTATAGGCACGGATGCATTCAGGCTGAAAAAATTATTCACTGGGATGCCTGCAAAGCCTGCGGCACTTACGAGAAAAATAATGGTGAAACTTATGTAAAAAGAATTTCGCTCGGTCTCCAGTGCAGAAAAACTAACTGTTGTCATCAAATGCGTTCTCAAGCTGTCAGAATTTTTTTTTTTCCTTTTCACTTTTCTAAATGATACCAGTGAGAATAGGGGAACCCAGAAGAAAGGGGGAAGTGTGTCCTTTAAATTGGTTCTTGATCTCAAATACCACCTGCTTGAATATCATAGAGAACTTTAAGGGACCCTCCCACCTGATAGAATGATTCACTTTTCAAAAATAATACTTTTGTCTTTGTCACGTACAAACTATTGATCTGATACGGATTCTGATGAGCAAAGAGTTAAGTGACCCGCCCCCGGTGGTAACACAGGACTGTGAGTTTCACTTCTTGGTGTTCAATATGCCTCAACTGCCCTCTCTGTGGTTAAAGCCTGAGTGCGCGGAAGTGCTCCCCACTGGTTTGACCCTCCGCTGCTGCCACCTTGCATTCCTTAACAGTTGTCTTTGAACTTACGTCTTCTAACGGAACTCCAACGGGACAGCAGGACACACGTGTGAGCTGGGTGGTTACATGCAAGAAGCGTGTCCACTGACCCCTTCTGCCCATTTGTGTTTAGTGTTTGTGATGCCCCAGGAGCACAGAAATCCACTCAAAGAAAATACGAGGGAAGTGTGTGTACAGGACAGGTGTGGTGGCAGATGCTTGTAATCCCAGCAACTTGGGAGGCTAAGACAGGAGGATTGTAAGTTGAAGGCCAACTTGGGCAACTCAGTGAGACCTTGTCTCAAAAGAAAACAAAAAGGACTGGGGCTATGACTCAGTAGTAGAGCGCCCCTGGGTTCAATTCCTAGTACTGAAGAAAAAAAAAAGAAAGAAAAGAAAAGAAAAGAAAGCCTACATTGAGTGAGGTGAGGCAGGGGGAAAGGAGGGATGCTGACAGCCCCAGGAGGGACCCCTTCCATTTGAACCAGAACTTGAATGAAGAAGGAAAGCCATGGTATTCTAAGACTGGGTACTTAGACTGGGTATTTAGACTAGGTACTTATTCTAAGACTGGTACACCAATGATTGGGTACTTCATCAGTCCTTTCTGCTTCCCCAAAACAAATCAGGTGAACTCTGAAAATGAACACACACTGATAGGGAAAGAGAGAGCAACTGCAAGTCCTTTTCTATTTCCTCTTTCCTTCCTCATCAGTGAGCCAAAAGTACAGACTGCTGATAGGATGTGTGAGTATCAGAGGTGAAATAAAAAGAATTGTGTTAGTTTGGGCAATATTTCCACTCTTCTGGAAAGAACAAAACTACACATGCATAAACGAGCTACAAAACTTGAATCATGGACCAAGCAATTTCAGTGATTCTGTGTACAAATGAAATGCCCTTGTATTTGAATTTTAAAAAGACTTTGCACAGCATAAAGATAAATGGTAAAATTCATGCCAGTAGTTAAAAATTTTTAATTTTTTTTTACTTAGAATGAGATTAAAATAACAAGTTAAAAAACATTCTCGCAAGTTGAGAGACTATAGAAGAAAGGAAAACAGTTTACGGAACAGTGCCCTTAATGCTATTTTCTTCCCCTGCTTTTAAACAATATTCATTTTGCACTGGGCCCCACAAATTATATAGCTGGCCCTGCTGGTGATAAACACAGATTTCTGTGGAAACACACAATAATCTTGGCAATGGATTTGAACAGCTCTGTCCACTAGAGTTTACGCATGTTTATACAGAACTTAGTCTTAATGGTTGTTTTTGTTTGGATTCCCTCAGTGGTGCAACCCTGGGTTAAGGAATCAAACAGGAGGATTATCTCTAAAAATACCAGGAGAGGAGCAAGAAAGGCAGGTGGGGAAGTGAAGGCAGTCAATTAGCCATGTGCTACAAAGGTGTCCCCTGTGGGGAATGGAGCTCCTTCCTGCTGGGGAGGCAGTCTTATCCCAGATTACCCCAAACCAAGATCAGGGAAGCTGGAGCATTTGCCTGCTATTGGTGGTCAGTTATTCCTGGAGGTATTAATTCTCTGCCCTTTCTAGCGTAGTCTGTCCTGGGTTACTATGGCCAGAAAAAAACACCCCTAGGAAGACAGTCCCCGGTACAGATAGGGTGCCCACAGTACCTATAATATTAGTCAGGCTGAAGATACATGTTAGAATTATTAGTGAGACCCCAGAAAGAGGGGATCAAGATGCACAAAGAAAAATAAATGTTTTCTCTGCCTGGATGAAATTTCACAGGAACACTCTAAAGAGTCATTCACAGAGGTGTCTTGGATGATGGTGTCACATCTGGTTTTGGGCAATGTGGAAAGTGAAACTTCTGGGAGTGTGGAGAAATAAAGGGGACCCAAACAGAAATATGTGGACATCACAAAATTGCTATGGAGGACCTAGAGTTTATCAGGAGGCTTGGAAAGAGAATTTTATACCAGTGTAGCTTAAAAAAGGCTAGTTTTAGACCATATGGTAATTTTAGTCTTTGATGACTTTGACCTGGCTGTTGATTTCCTAACTTCCCAGGTATCCATCTGTGCATCAGAAACATAATGTCTAGTCCCCAGCAAAATTCCACTGAGGCATAATTACATAGATGAAAAATTATGGTTCAACAAATACCCAGCGCTAAGTTGCATTTATTTTTTTGCCTGAGATCAAAGTTTTTTACCATGAGCCTGAAGTGTAGATTGTAGGATTTATAGAAATCATAGGTAATTGGATATTTTTTTGAACATGAAATGAACTCAGGCAGAGTTAACATAGGAAATATGTTTAATAGGCAGGCTTATAGCAAACCCTTATACTCTGCTT
Organism: Xerus rutilus; assembly: GCA_028644305.1. Lineage (NCBI taxonomy): Eukaryota > Metazoa > Chordata > Mammalia > Rodentia > Sciuridae > Xerus > Xerus rutilus. Next base: position 111,645,465 of record CM053406.1, on the reverse strand, counting down.
TTTGTAAATGCATGTATACTCATAATGTATAATGTTTATAAAATCATATTGATTTATGCAATCTTATTTAGAGGCAGATATTACTCTGAATACATTTAAGAATTTATGTTAAGTAAGCAAAGTGTGAGAGTGTGTATATATGTACTTATTTTCTTTTTAAGATCAGGTGACTTTTACTATTTTTATTCCATTTCCTTCCTTCCTTCCTTCCTTCCTTCCTTCCTTCCTTCCTTCCTTCCTTCCTTCCTTCCTTCCTTCCTTCCTTCCTTCCTTTTTTTGGTACTGCAGATTAAACCCAGGGCACTTAAACACTGAGCCACATCTGCAGACATTTTTAGATGTTTTTTAGAGACAGGGTCCTGCTGAGCTGCTTAGTGCCTCACTAAGTTGCTGAGGCTGGCTTTGAACTCACAATCCTCCTGCCTCAGCCTCATGATCAGCTGGGATCACAGGCATGCACCACCACACTCAACTTTGACTTTATTTTCACTGTTGTGTTCTGTTGGGCCTTAGTCTTGATTTTACCGTATATGCAAGCTAATAAGTTAGTCTGTTGCTGTTTCATAAATGCTGGAAGAAGTGATGAGATTCTTGGGTCAGAGAAAAAGGCCTCTATTAGAGCATTACAAGCATGTTGTCTCCACCAGAGCAACACTCTATAGTTTCTTTGGATGCCACTGAGTCAGTGAGCTTGTGTTGCAACTAACAAGTACAGAGATTGGAGGAGCCATTGCTTTTATAGCAAGCAGTAAACAAGCTTGTTCTAGGAGAAGTATTACTTCATTTCTTAAAGTTCCCAGCTACATACATAATCTCATGAGATTGCCTGGGTAAAAGAATGGCAGGACCTTATAGTATTGGCACACCTAGCTTGCCAATAAAGATATTAAAGCATCTATTATAAATACACCCCACACATTTAAAAAGATACAAGAAAATATTAAGGCAAAATATGAAATTCACGTATTTTTAAAAAGCCTGAATCAGCTGTTTATATATGAAAAATACATTAAGAAAAATTTACAGTGGATAACAGATGAGATGCTGTGGAGAAAAATATTGGTGAACCTGAGGATTTATCAAGAAAAACTATCCACAAGGAAGCACAGAGAAGAAAAGATGGATGGGGTAGGAGTGATCTGGGGGACAAGCACACGTGGCCTTATGCACTGTAGAAGCTGTTGGCGAGAGGTCAGGAGCATTGGGAAGGGAGACCAAGTGCGGTGATGTGAAGTATGGCCACAGAGTTGGGTACTGGATGGAGTCGGGGCCACAGGGGAACAGAATCGGGACCGCGGGAGCCTGAATAGAGACTTTGGGCATAATAGAAAAAGAATCCATTTGGGAAGACTTGCTAAGAAAATGGGCTCGTGTCAAAAACGTTAAAAATATTCTTAGAAAGGGACTTGTGGACTCAGGCAGGGAGACTCAGGGTGGCATTCAGTATCCTCCCCAAACCCGGCATCTTTGGGAAGAGCACAGCCTACAGAATGGGAGCGTGGAGGTCTTGAGGAGGGATGACCAACATAATGAGAAAAATTTACATTGGACAACTGCACAGCTGAATTCCTTGCTCGATGGACCCTAGAAAAAATGATGAGTGATCTAAGCAAAAATAGGAGGAACATCTATAAGCCTGGATCAAAAGCGTTCTCAAGGCCAGCTCTGCCACTTAATAGATTTGTGACCTCAGGCAAATTCATTTCCAGGTGTCCACTTGTCCTCGACTGAAAAATGAGCTTCAAATGGAGTGCATATTATAGAGGCGCCGCCAGGACCCAGTGAGATAGCACAGTGCTTAATGTGAGCTAAGTGCTCAAGGTACTAGCTCATCCTCTTGTTTTCCTGTACGCAATTTGAGCTCCTCTCACACTAGCATTGTAGTTTCTTCTGCCTTTGAAATAAACTAGAAGCACTTTTTAAGTGTGAGCCTTTTATTTGAAAGACGCAAGATGTGGGCTAGTTGAAGTCTAGTGAGGCCAGGTTGCTTAAAGAATTTTCCCAACGCCTTCCTCCAGTGATCTACGGCGTGACAAACGGAGAGCAAATCCATTGGTACAAGGACTGTTAGAATAAAGTCTTCTCCCTAATTACTTCCTAATAATCATGTGAGGCAGGACTATTGCTAATATCATTTTATGAATTAGGACAATATGACCCAGGAAATGCTGGAGCACGCAGACATATCCAGTATTAGGTGCAGAGTCAGCTCCCGAATCCAGTGACATTTTTTTGACTATCAGATAGGCAGATGCTGTTTAAATAAATTCTTAATAAAGTGATGCTGGAGATGATGATGTCCATGCCCTGTGGGCAGATGGGATTACAGAGGATGTTTTGAAATGTCACTTTTTCTGTGTGGGATGGGAGACATCCTTGTCAGCCATGATCTGGACGCCATGGCTCAGCATGGGTTTGGGGGTCAGGCAATCAGGAGCGTGGCTCTGGATCTGCTACTAACTGGCTAGATGACTTTGGGTGCCTGGCTGCTCTTGAACTGGGAATTGAAGAGATTGTACCTCATGATTTCTCAAATTGATTAAAAACTGATCCTGCAAAACAGAACTTAAGAGACTAGTAAGAACCCAGAGACATATGGAGGTAGACATTTCCCCAGTGTGGTCTCAGTCCCCACCATGGACAATGCCTTTCAATGGCTGGAAATGCAGGGAAGCAGTTGTACAGATAACACTGGGGAGGTGGGGTGAGTCCCTCTGCAAGTCTTGGTTACAGGAACAAGTGTACTGGGGACTTAAAGGAATCCAGTTTGCACTCTCAGGATTAGAAAGTACAAATTCTACAAGAACTCCCTGGCGACAGAACAGAGAGTCCTAGAACAAAGCCTGTTTTGATCCTTTGTCTTGGTTTGGGGTGATACCATATCTACAGCATAAACCACGGTGCTTGTATTGTTTGTGTGCCAGCAATAAAACAGGAAAACACAACCAAGTGGTTTGGTTAGTTTTGGCATGCACAATGCAGGTTGGGAAATGCCCTTGGATTCTGGCTGATCACCTAGCATTTAATTTTTTAATAAGTATGTTGCTTTCAAAATACCCGAGGTTCTCATTGAAGGGTAATCGTAAAGAATTGAACATCCTGGTGTTTGGAACAAACATTCCAGCTGGTTGGCATCACGGCTCTTACTGTAATATCACTGATAATAGCAGTGACCACAACAAGAGCCGGTGTAAGGTCCCTGGGGATCCCCCAAGGGAAGACTTTCCATTTATGGTAAAAGAGAGTGAAGAAGCAGAGGTCTGGTGTTAAAATCTTGACAGTTTGTGCTTGTAGTGTTGGAATCACTGGTCCTCAAAGTGGAACTGCCTCCGTGGCCCTGGATCCATGACCGTCTGGTTCACTGTGTGATCTTGGGCCCAACTTGGATCTAGCTTTGGGACGCTTCTGATTCACTGATTTCAAGTTCACTTTGTTGTGGGGCTTCTATATTCTATATTCTGATTACTAAATCAGAATGTGCTATTGTTTGGGTCATGACTACCCCCAAAGGCGCATGTGGTAAAGGCTTGGTCCCCAGTCCTTGGTGCTATGGGAGGTGGTGGAAGCTTTGGAAGATGGGGCCTAGTGGAAGGAGGTTAGGTCATTGGAGGCATGTCCTTGAAGGGGATATGGGGACCATGGACCTTTCCTGGCTCTTTGCTTCCCAGACACTATGAGGCAGAGGTAGAGCAAAGCTGCTCTACCACATGCTCCCCGCCATGATGTGCAGGCTCACCACAGGCCCAAAGCAACAAGTCCTCTTATTATGAATTAGAACCTCTGAAAATGCCAACCAAAATATACCTTTCCTCTTTTTTTTGTAAATACATTTTCTTTATTTTTTAAATTATTATTATTATTATTTGTTCTAATTAGCTATACATGACAACAGAATGCATTTCCACTCATTATACACAAATGGAGCATATATTTTCATTTCTATGGTTGTATATGATGCAGAGTCACAGCATTTGTGCATTCATACACGTACATAGGGCAATAATGTCCATCTCATTCCACCATCTTTCCCACCCCCATATCTCCTCCCCTCTGCCCAAACCAAAGTTCCTCCATTCTTCCCTTGGGCCCACCCCCATTATGGATCAGCATCCACATATCAGAAAAAGCATTTGGCCTTTGTGTTTTGGGCGATTGGCTTAATTCACTTAGCATGATGTTCTCCAACTCCATCCATTTACCTGCAAATGCCATAATTTCATTTTTCTTTAAGGCTGAGTAATATTCCACTGTGTATATGTACCACAGTTTCTTTATGCATTCATCTATTGAAGGACATCTAGGTTGGTTCCACTATTAGCTATTGTGAATTGAGCTGCTATAAACATTGATGTGGGTATGTCACTGTAGTATGCTGATTTTAAGTCCTTTGAGTATAAACCAAGGAGTGGGATGGCTGGGTCAAATGGTGGTTCCATTCCAAGTTTTCTAAGGAATCTCCATACTGCTTTCCAGAGTGGTTGCACCAATCTGCAGTGCCACCAGCAATGTATGAGCGTGCCTTTCCCCCATGTGATTCTTATCTTTAAGTCTATTGATGTGATGGATTATGTTTATTGATTTCCGTATGTTGAACCAAACTTGGCTTCCTGGAATTAACCCCACTTGATCATGGTGCACAATTTTTTAAATATGTTTTTGTATGCAATTTGCCAAAAATTTATTGCGAATTTTTACATCTATATTTATCAGGGATATTGGTGTGAAATTTTCCTTCTTTGATGTGTGTCTGTCTGATATGATACACATTTTGGTATCAGGGTGGTACTAGCCTCATAGAATGAGTTTAGAAGGGTTCTATCCTTTTATATTTCATGGAATAGTTTGAGGTGTATTCTTCTTTGTAGGTCTTGTAGAACTCAACTGAGAATCTGTCTGGTCCAGGGCTTTTTTTGGTTGGAAGGCTCTTGATGGCATCTTCTGTTTCTTTGCTTGTAATTTATCTGTTTAAGTCGTAAATGTACTCCTGGTTCAGTTTGGGTAGGTCATATGTCTAGAAATTTGTTGATGTCTTTGGAGTTTTCTATTTTGCTGGAGTATAAATTTTCAAAATAGTTGCTAATTATCCTCTGTATTTCAGCAGAATCTGTTGTGACATTTCCTTTTTCATCACAAATTTTAGTAATTTGGGTTTTCTCTCTCCTTTTCATTAGGGTGGTTAGGGGTTTGTCAATTTTATTTATTTTTTCAAAGAATCAGCTTTTTGTTTTGTCAATTTTTTGAATTATTTCTTTTGTTTCAATTTCATTGATTTAGCCCTGATTCTAATTATTTCCTGTCTTCTGCTTCTTTTGGTGTTGATTTGTTTCTCTTTTTCTAGGGCTTTGAGAGGTAGTGTCAAGTCATCTATTGTTGACTTTTTCTACTTTGAATAAATGAGCTTAATGCAATGAACTTTCCTCTTAGCACTGCCTTCATGGTGTCCCGGAGATTTTGATATGTTGTATCAGAGTTCTCATTTACCTCTAAGAATTTTTTTTATCTCCTCCCTCATGTCTTCTGTTACCTATGCATTATTCAGTTGCATATTATTGAGTCTCCAGGTGTTGGAGTAGCTTCTTTTTTTTAAACTGTCATTAATTTCTAATTTCATTCCATTATGGTCAGATAGAATGCAGGGTAGTATCTCTATTTTTTCGTATTTGCTAAGACTAGCTTTGTGGCATAGCATATGATTTATTTTGGAGAAGGATCCATGTGCTGCTGAAAAAAAAGTATATTTGCTTGTTGAAAGATGGAATATTCTATATATGTACTTGTGTTCTTGATAACTGCCATTCTGACTGGTGTGAGATGAAATCTTAGAGTAGTTTTGATTTGCCTTTCTCTAATTGCTAAAGATATTGAACATATTTCATACTGAAATTTTTGTCTTCATTTGAAAAATATTTTATTATATAAAATGTATATGTAAATATGTAGGTACTTAAATCATATATTATTTATCTTTGTTTTTGAACTTTATTTATAAAAGGTATGTATGTCCTCAGGAATTGCCATTTTTCCAAAGCTCCAGGTGATTCCCATGCACAGGCCGGGGACAGCCACTGTCAGAGCACTATCTACAGGGCCTGTCTGCCAGCTCCGCGGGTCAGCTCTGTGGACCATCTGACTGGCCTTCCTTTGGCTCTGGCTTTAGGAATCCTCATTCTGACCTTTGGCTTGTTCTCCCTTGGTGATTCCCCAGCCCCTGGTTGCTCATTTGCTCACTTGAGGCATTCTGTTCTCATCTTTCTCTGGTCTTGAATCATTCTTTTAAAGCTCTTTCCCCAACCCCTAGCTGTGGATCTGCAGTCCTCTATCCTGTCTCTGTCCCTTTTTCAGTGTGCTCTTTGGTACCCACCCCACTCCCATAGGTAGCACTTATTCTTGATAATGGCAAAGGAGAGCTAGCGATATTGCAAAGGTTGGTAAGTGAAAAACTAAAAAGAGTGAGATAGCTGGGTCACATGGTGGTTCTATTCCAAGTTTTCCAAGGAATCTACATACTGTTTTCCAGAGTTGTTGCACCAATTTGCAGTCCCACCAGCAATGTATGAGTGTGCCTTTCCCCCCACATCCTTGCCAACATTTATTGTTGCTTGTTGAACATTTTTTCCTATATTTGTCGATCAATTGTATATCTTCTTCTGTGAAGTGTCTGTTCGGTTCCTTAGCCCATTTATTGATTGAGTTATTTGTTGTTTTGGTGTTTTTTGAGTTCTTTATAGATCCTGGAGATTAGTGCTCTATCTAATGTGCATGTGGTAAAGATTTTCTCCCATTCTGTAGGTCCCTTCCCTCTTTTAAAGTTGATTATTTCAAGTATTTTGTTATAGTAATGCAAAGCTGACAGAAGCATGGTTTGATATCTGGTCTGACAATGGCCTGGGCCCCATTTAGCTCAAGGACCAGCTGCATTGGCACCCCTCAGGAGCTTGTCAGAAATGGCCCGTTCTAGACTTACCAAATCAGAACCTGTATGTCACAAGATCCAGGGTGATGCATTTGCACATTTCAGTTTGAGAAACTCTGTAGTAGAGCACCTCAGTGGAGCCACCCTGACAGGTACATCTGTGAAGTAGATCAGCCATTCACTGGCCCAGGACAGTTTAGTTATAAGAAGAAAGAAGAAAAAACTTAATTAAAAAATCTGTTGGGTATAATCAAAACTTTTCTGCTTGATAGTATTACTGCTTTTCAACCCAAAGGAAAGATCTCTTTTCTAAAAATAAAATTAATCAATTAATTAATGGAAACAATTGACACACACACACAACACACACAAAGCAAAGAAAGAAAAATCACCCTTAATATCACAACTTAGGAACATATGATAAAATAAGTATAAGTTCCCCAGTTTTCTAACTACCCCCCACTTAAAATTACCCACTGTTAACAAATGTTACTTGTATCCTACTCAAAAGACTCACGTGCTTATACATCTACACACACATTAAAAATCATTCTTAATAATTGTTTTGTGTGCGCTTTCTAAGCTGGCACAATGGAAGTGTTGGATGAAGCCCTCTGAAAGGCCTCCTCCCCTTTAAGCCTTTAGCTGCTCTGTTTGAAACACATTTTGTTTAAGAAAGGGGAGAAGGGTCCCGTGCAGCAGGATAAGGTGAACCAAAGGGAGCTGGGTGCCAGCTGGACCGCGGCTCCCCTCTTCCTCCCTTTCTGCTCTCTCCACCTCTCTCTGCCAGCTCAAGCTCCGTAGGACACGTGAGACAATCTCCAGTGACCCCTGCCCTTCTGGAGTTTGCGAATGTGGCTCAGCATGGTGGCAGGCCTGGTGGAGATCAGAGAGGCTCATGCCATCCTCCTGGTGAGGTCACTGAGGGAGCTCCAGTCTCTGCCAGGAGAGTTTCTATCTCACTGTGTGGTTTCTGATGTCTTTTAAAAATCCCCCGTGTATTCTAAGCTGAAGCTTTTATTCGTTCTTGGAAAACTTAGGCTATAATTCAGTTGAGGTCATTGTTTTCCAATTCTTCTCCAATATTTATTTGAAAAACTCTTCACTTACCTTCCTGGATCCACTTATAATGTGATTGCTCTGAACTTTTCTAAAAACAAAACACACACACACACACACACACACACACACACACACACAGATGGCTCACATTTTTTTATGCATACGTTTAACATTTAACCTCACTGACTTGCCCCCTTCATTCTCTATGCACCTAAGTTGTGATCTTAGAAGATGTGTGACCCTGTCAGTGTATACTTTCCTGTTCTAAAAAAAAACAGAAGTCTCATCTGAGAAAATGACACAGTCACAGGCCAGGTAGACTGTCATCTTTCCTTCTTACATGTGTGTTTTAGAGACAAAGAATTGCTCTCTCTGGGACTCATGACCCAGTTTTTATTATTGACCTTTGTCATGGTTTCCTACTGCACCTCTAAAAAATTATCACATACTTAGTGGCTTTAAATAATTTGTTAGAGTTTTGCAAATCAGAAGTCCAAAATCTGATCTGATTCATTGGATTGAACTCGAGGTGTGGGCAGGGCTGGTCTCCCCAGAGGCTCGAGGAGGGAATCCATCCCTCACCTCTGAGCGTACAGAGGAGCCAGCGTTCCTTGGCTCGTGATGCATTAGTCCGACCTCTACCTCCCTCTTCATATCTCTGTCTCTGATTCCGATTCTCCTCCTTGTCCCTCTTTGGACCTTATTGATTGCATCGGGTTCACAGATAACCCAGGATAATCTCAATAACCTCTTGATCTAAAGATTCTTTACTCAATCACACGGATAAAGTCTCTGTTGCCATTTAAGGTGACATAGTCCTAGATCCTGGGGATTAGGACTTGGGCATCTTGAGAGGGCCTTCTTCCACAGCAGACAAGGCCAAGATATTACAATTGTGTCCCTTCAGCACAGCCCACCAACTAAGGGAGATTTTATGGATTGTCTCCAGGTTAAGCTGCTTGAATTCACAGCACAGAACAATTCCCAGACATCTCGGAGAGGGGAAGGCAGCGTGGTACTTTTCAGAGCTTACAGATGTGTTTTGACAAGCAGGCAGTCTAATGAGGGAGTGAGGAGGTAGGAAAGAGGGCTGTGGGCGGCTGAAACCAATAGAACAAGGAAACCTAATATATATAATAATGTGAAATATATTATACATATATTATACAAACACAATAATCATCTCATACTCCTCACTCAATCCACATTCCAGGCACAGCACAGGGCACCCTGCAGACATCATTTCATTTAATATGCACAAAAAGCCAGCAAAACAGGCATAGGCATCTTTATTTTAAAGATAAGGAAACTGGATTCTATAACTATGATGGGCTCTTTGTATGTGGTCCACTCTTGTGGGGGCTCAGGGCTCACTTTGCACAAAGCCCTGTCAGCAGAAAGGATGATGTTTCTGACTGTGGTTTTTAATAACTAGAGTTACTTTCCCTGAAGAAAGTGCTCACAGCCTTCCCGAAAGCCCCTGTTGTTGGTAAACTTGGTCTTGCCCTTGAGCATTGGCAGAATGAGTCTGGTCTCCTTAGAGAGGATGGTGTTTATCCTACTTTCCTTCCCCACTTAATGGACCCATGGTCTGTTGGACCTGCTTGACTTTGATCAGAACAGAAACCATAGAGTGGCTTAATGGCTGGTATTCTGCATCCTGTTGGAGAATACATTCATATTTGATTAACATTTATTGAATACTTGTCATGGGCAGTGGGCTGAGCAGGGTTCCTGGTAAATAGCTCAATAAACATTTGGTGGAAATGGGGCGGCCCTCAACACATACTCCGTGTGTATTTAAGTGGTCAAGTGGCTTACGGTGATGAGGAGCACTTGACAGAAGTTCTGGCTATCTCCATTATTCTTTAATCTATGCATTAAAGAGACAGATGACCGGTCCCTCTTAGTCTGCAGTAATTCCATCTCTGTTTTCTCTGTTTCCATGGAAGTTGTTTTAAAATATGTGTCTGTCTATTGTCTATCTTCTTTCTGTCACAAATAGAGAAAGAAGAAAATAGAAAAGAAAACCCAAATACAGGAATTGAAGCAGATTTCAACTCATCCTTCTATTGCTTGATTGTACCCAACTAGTAGTGTTGGAGCCAGCCTGAGTTGGCCTACGGAGCCAATTGTCTTTACAATTCCCTGTTCAATGACAGTAGAGCCATAGCTTGAAATTGGCGATAAAACTATTCACACCATGAAAGTCTGTAAACACTACCATTGAAGACATTTTTCCCTTCTTAAAAGCCAGTTTGTCAGCTTACCATTGTCCCCAGTACATATATTTTGTGTGAGTGGTACCATAAACGATTAAAATAAATAATCAATTAGAGAAATATTAATATTAGTTAACATTCATAGTTAAGCGATGCTTAAAAAGGAAATGTAGTAAAATCATAGATCTGGGTGTTGGAAGAGACAGTAGACATTAATCAGAATATTTGTCCATTTGGCAGATCAGGAAACTGAATGGGTCCTGATCAGAAGAGCTCTGTACCCTTCTCCTTAGATCTAGTCCGGATCCACCTGGAGATGCCTTTCTGGGTTCTTCCCTCATGTTGCAGTTCTTGGGATTTAAAAGTGAGCGTCCCAGAATAGGGTATTCAGAGCTGCATTGCAGAGGTTAGGGGGAGACAGAGTAAGGGGCTAACCCCAGGATGCAGGGGCCAGGGTGGACATGCCAGCCATGTGCTGCCTTTGTCTGGACTTATAACAATTAACAAGGAAAGTGATTGCTGTTTTTTCACAAGTCCATTTTTCATTCCAAACCACTTTTTCATACCACGCATGTAGATTTGAGGTCCAGAGATGGGGTCAACTACTGGCCATTATGGGACCCTCAGCTGCAGAAACTCCCAGGGCACATACATGACCATGGCCTCTCAGAAAGAAATCCAGGACAGAGGAGTGTGTCTTTACTCTGCCAGTGTTGTTCAGGAAATCCTCTTTCCGTGACTAACCAAACCAAACGAATTCATTTGTTTTAAAAATTAATAGAAGTAGAAAATCTACCACAAAATAGCCTGTAAGAGAGTAGGTTTTTGTAATTAGTGCCCAGAGAAGAACACTCAGATTGTTTCTTCTGTCCACATTCCCCTGCTCAGTACTTCCCGCTCTGCTCAGCTGGCCTCTGCCCCACACTGAGTCTGTTGAAGCATGAAGCTGGGGAGGTCGAGCATCTCATATGGACCAAATCCCAGATGTCACTTTCCTTCTTCCAGCCCACAAGGCACTGAACCGTGCAGGCCAAAGGTTGGAATTATAGACCTTGGCTATTCCTTTGTGTTCCTGGGAGCTATCTTCTTTCTCCACATCTCTCCTGCCTGCATATGCAACTCCCCTGTACGCCCCCATATTGTCTTACAACAGTTCTTGCAAAAATAAACGGATTTGCAGTTAATAGCTTTCATATGAACTCTGGCATGTTCTAGAAGCTAAGTTCTTGTGTTCAATAACCCTTAGTGAAGCTGGCTAGATGTACAGTTGTCCCTTGGTGTCTGCTGGGGCAGGGGTTGGTTCCAGGATCCCCAAGGATACCAAAATCTTTGGATGCTCAAGTGCCTTTTATTAAATGGCTAGTACATGCCCTCTCATTAATCTCAAGCTGTTAATGCCAACTTTAAATCTTTTCTAGATTACTCATAATGCCTAATACAATGTAAATGCTATGTAAATTGTTGTTATGCATTTGAGGATGCATAACTTGAAGACACAGAGGGCTGATGGTTATCATATAGCATCATCTGCAAATGGGGCTTCTGATTTTAGGGGACCCCCACAGCAATGGCTATAGATGCATGTAGCAGATATTTCTAACATTTTTTTTTATCAGCCTTTCTACTCTCCCTCTTTCTGCAAACTTCCCAGCCATGGATTTTGGGTACAAAATTAGGTCATTCTTGGTTTCTCAGAGAGCTTGAGTGTTGAGAAGGGGAATCGGCAGCAGAACATATCCGGCAATCCAGTGAAGAGGTTAGAGGCAGGAAGACTGCGAGGATTCCCAAAGCCTGAGGCATGGGCTGGCTGTGATCACATGGCCTGAAGATGGGAAGATAGGGGAGGCAGGCGGAAGGAAAGATGGAGAAGCTTTTGTCACCGATTGTTATTCTTCAGAGATTCAAGAAGCAGGAAGAACTGAGCATGACTCCAAGGTTTGAGCCTGAGTCCTGGAAGCACATGAGTACTAAAATCAGGTCAGAAAGAGGCAGATTCCCTGTTTCTAAAATCTGCTCTGCAAGCTGTTTCTCAGGTCTAGGACTTGACCTAAAATGACCTTGAAAACCTGGAATTAAAAGCCTCTGAGGAGCTGAACTTGAAGATTGAGAACAGGATTTGTGGACCTAGATTAGAAGGGGGTGGTCAGCAGCTGCAGGACCAGCCAGAATAATGAAGAGCCTGGAAATTCCCCAGTTACAACTAATCATATGACATCTTTTACTGTTAGAGGCTTAAATTCATTAAGCCAGTCTATTAGGGAGACAGGCTTGAGAGTTTCTCCTATCTCCTTATCAGTCAACCTATAATAAAGCTCTTTTACAAAAACTAGCATCATAGTATTGACTTCTTCGCCCATTGGGCAGTGAGCCCTTGCTAGGCATCAGTTCTGTGATGCTTAACTATGGTTCTCAACTTGGCTAAATTGAGAAATGCCTAGAATATTGGTGAAGCACACTTCTGGATGTGTCTGCAAGGATGTTTCCAGAGACAGTTGGCATTGGGTCAGCAAACTGAGCAAGGAAGACTTCTCTTGAATGGGAACGGTAGCATCCAATAAGTCGGGGGCCAAATGGAGCAGAGAGTGGAAGACAGAAGCTCACCCATGTTCCTGTGCTCAATTCGTTTTGACTGGGTGGCTTTTGCTGTTGTTGTTGTCATTGCCCATGGGCATCAGATGGCAGATTCTTTTGCTTTTGAAGGTGGACTTTCATAGAGAGTCTGCAGCAGCTTACAGGCCTTCAGCCTCAGACTGGGGCTGCATCATTTGTCCCTGTTATTCCAGCTTTCAGCTTCTTAGGCTGAGAAGCTACTTGTTTCTCCATGTCTCTAGCCTGCAAATGGCCATTGTGGCTCTGAAAATTAATCAATCCCCTCTTACAATTACTTACGCGTGCGCACACACACACACACACACACACACACACACACACACCACACACTTATAATATTGGTTATCTGCTATGTTCCTCTGGAAATCCCCAATACAAGTGCTACTGATAAAAGTGGAAAGAAATAAAATATGACTTGTGCTAAAAAGGAGAATTTTTTGAAGGGAATTAGAATGACTAAATATGGATTTGGTGGTACCAGCCCACAGTAGTTACCTTCCTAAGAAGAAATAACAATTAAGCATTAACCTGAGGCAGGCAATTGTGCTAAAGGCTGAAAAAAGCAAAACGTAAAGGGTTTGTCCCCATTTTCCCTCTTCTCAGAGACTTGTTGTAATCATGGACAGGTTACCATTACTGTGCATTTACAGCTTCTTGGAACAGAGCAGGATTTTCATGAGCTACCCTACAAGGCTCGGTAGCAGAGTGAGACCACATGGGAAACTCCAGTTCCAGGTAGGTCTGTTGCTATGATTTGGATCTGAAACATCCCCCAAAGGTTCATGTGTTGAAGACCTGGTCCCCAAAGTAGCAGTGTTTAGACAAGGGGCTTTGGTAAGTGATTGGCTCATGAGGGCTCTAACATGACCAGTGGCTTCATACATTTAATGAATTAACAATTTGAATGGCCCCTGGGTAGTGGTGGGAACTGTAGGCAGGTGGGTCACGGTAGGAGCAGGTAGGTCACTGGGAGCATGTCTGTATCTTGTCCCTGGCCCCTTTCTCTCTCTCTCTCCTCTCTTCTCTTTTCTCTTCCAGCTGGTAGGAGCTTTCTTCTTACCACATCTTTCCACCATGATATCTCTGCCTTGGCATCAGCCAACCATGGATTGAAACCTCTGAAACTGAACCAAAAAGCTTCCCTCCTCTCAGTTGTTTTTCTTAGGTATTTGTCACAGTGACAAAAAGCTGACTAACATATATATCCCAAATCACTCTCTTATTCCACACTAAGTATTCCCTAGGCCAGCCACTTGGTTTGGTCCAGAGGGAACAGATAATACCCCTTCACGACACTCAGTAGTCTGACTGTCAGTCATGGGCCACCATAACAAAGTGCCACAATCTGGGAGTTTTAAACAACAGAGATATTTTCCCTCATGGTTTTGGAGGCTAGCAAGCCAAGATCAAGGTGTGGGCAGGGTTGGTTTCTTCAGAGGCCTCTCTTTGACTTGCAGATGGCTGTCTTTCTCCCTGTATCTTCACAGTGTCTTGCCTCTATACATGTCTGTATTCAAATTTCCTCTTCTTACATAGACATTTGGGTTAGAGCCCACCCAAATTGCCTGATTTGACCTTATTTGCCTCTTTAAAGACCCTATCTCCAAGTACAGCGACATTTTGAGGTACTAGGGGGTTAGGATGTCAACATATGAATTTGAGGGGCATATAATTCCATCCATAATAGGCTGTTCCCTGATTGCGCTCCTTGATAGGGTATATTTTGCAGGATTCTTTATAACCACAAACCCCACCTATTCCACCTCCCAATCCCAAGGGACATGGGGAGTGAGCATCTGAGCTAGTTGTAAAGATCCCCTGACCAAGAGGAAAACCCACCTGTGGCATGGGAAGGTCTGTCCCTCTCCCTAGGGTTCTGTGTCCTTTGTCCCTTGATAGCTGTGGACAGAATAAAGCAGTTTTTTTTTTCCTTATACAAATGAAGTGATTGGTGTGATATGGTGTGTCTGGTTTGAAGAGCCACTAGCCCTGGGACCAATGGGGGACCCTTCCTGCCTCCACATAGGGCCTGAAGGGCTTCTCCATCTCTGACTGGGTGGCTGGAGCATATCCCTCCCCTCTCCTGATACTGACATCACACTCGCCCATTTATTCCTCTTCAGCCAAAATTCTCTGCTATTTAATATAATAGGAGAAAGATCTCAAGAATGATGGAAAGAGCCGACTTTCATAGTGGTTCCTGGTTGTTTCTCTTTAGCATGACCACAAAGTCTTTCTCCAAGAAACTCCTGGACTTCATTCTGAGACCAGGATCCTTCCTCTGGAATATCTTCCCTGCATCAAAATTACTGTCCTGAAGCTCAGGGCCGAACACATGGCATTTCCCTGAACCAGACTCAGCTCTCTTCCAATCATATATTCTCAGTTCAAGTCCTTTGCTATAAGTTTTTCTGATAATTCACAAGGTTATTTTTTAAAAAATAATATTCCTACATCTCTTTTTTACACCTCTTCCCTAGAGCTACCCAGAGGTCTCAGCCTTCCTGGGTGGCATGGAATCCAAACTCATGGTTCCGTGACTCAGACAAATGTTGGTACGAAGTCATTTTATCCAAAGTCTAATTACACATGATTACTCCAACCCTAAACAGAACACATCTGTTCATGAATACACCTCTGGTTAAAGAAGGGTGGGCCAGCACACTGCAGAGAGTGTGTATACACAGAGAATATTTTCCTTTTGGAAGGATAGGTCCCATGAGCTTACTAGATCTTTTTTATTTGTTTTCAAATTCCAATATTCATGCCTGAATGGCTGACAAAAACGGATCTTTTCCCTGAGGGTTGGCAGCGGTGTTGAACAGTGTTTAAAAATCAGACAATAGATTGTTAACATTTAAGCCAAGTGGTAAAGAGTTGAAAGAACCCATGGTAGGCCAACAACTCACTTCGGTCCTTTCTTGTCAAGCCAGTATGGGACTCTGCTTAAGCTCAGGCTTGGTGTTAGTGCTATTTTAACAAAACTATTTTATAATTTATTGCTTAAGAGGATAAAACTATTTTCTTGTAAAACTGAGATTGCCTTAATATGAGCACATTAGACTGCTGGCTAAGGATTCCCTTCCTACCATGTGTAATCAGGACAATGCTTGCAGGTTGGCTTCCCTAGAAGAAGAGTTTGAGGTGGAGATTTGCCTGAGAGGTTGAGTAGGGGATGCTCTCAGGATCTACACCTGTGGTGACAGAGGGAGAAGTTGGGATGCAATAAAATCATCACAAATCCTCAATTGATGGCTTGGGAGGCTGAGGCAGGAGGACAGCGAGTTCAAAGGCCAGCCTCAGCAAGTTGTGAGGCCCTAAGCAACTCAGTGAGACTTGTCTCTAAATAAAATGCAAAAAAGGGCTGGAGATGTGGCTTAGTGGTTAAGCACCACTGGGTTAAATCCAGTAACACACACACACACACACACACACACACACACACACACAAAAACAAAACCAAACAAAACAACCCTCAGTTGACCCCAAGGGGATGATCCTTCAGATATCTGAGGTGAGGGAGGGGACCAGGTTCATACATGTGGTACCTTGGCAGCTGTTAGACTTATGCTGCCCCAGGAGAAAGAGTGACCTTGAGTGAGTTCTTCTTATTTCTTATTAGCAAGGCTAATTCTCAAGGAGACTGAGAGCATTATTGAGCATTATATTTTTTATTTTTGAGGAGGAGTCTGGGTAGTAGCACAGTATCTATGACATTTTCTTATGTCTTATGGAGGATTATTGAGAAATTTGTAGGTTTCAATGCTAATGGTAAAATGTAGTTGTCCCTATCCGTGGGAGAATTGTCCCCTGAAGATACTTCAGTTCTGCAAAATCCAGGGATGCTCAAGTTCCTCCTATAAAATGGTGTAGTATTTACAAGCAACCTGTACACATACTCTTATATACTTTAAATCATTTCTAGATTACTTACAATACCTAATACTGAAAATGCTAGGTAAATATTTGCTGTCCTGTATTATTTAGAGAATAATGAAAAGGAAAAAAGTCTGTATATATTGATCATAGACACAATTAATTTTTTTAAAAATATATTTTTAGTGTACAATTGGTTAAATCCAAGTATGCAGCACCTATAGATATGGCGGGCTGACTGTAATGGCGGAATCAGGAACATAAATAATAGAAAATTGACTACAATGTATTAAACCCAGAGTCGTTTATTTTGTGTTATGCAAAAAGCAGCCCATAGGTAGGTGCACAGGAGCAGTCCAACAGGCATCTGGGAGTGTGATCTCTGCCTGCTGCCCTGTGTTACCATCTTCTTGCTCCCCAGCTCTTGTGTTTGTTCCCTTATGACTGCATGGTTCCTACCTATTTCTAAGTAGGAATGAGGGGAGGGTAAAAGAGCAAGAGCTTTCTGCTGGTGAGTGTTGTTTTCATTTTGAGAAGGGACATCCTTCTTGGGGACATCCTTCCATCTACAAATGAATGGCTAGCATTGGGTCACATTGTCACTCCTAGATAAGAAAGAAGATGAGAAGTCTTGTAATTTTAGCTGAGTTCTTTATGATTCTGTTAATCAGGAAGAAGGGACGCATGGTTGCCAGGCAGGCAATAAGCAGAGTCAGTCTGCATCCCGGGATGCAGATGGAGCTCCTGACTAAGAATTCAGTGATGGCGGCTCCACACCTCAACTCCTTTTCCTTTCCTCCCTTTCTCCTTCTCTTCCTTCAAACATGTTTGTTCTGCATCTATTTGGTTGGATAAGAGTGTAAAGGAGAGGAAGTTGTTGAAGGTGACTCCTAGACATTGGCTTTTGGTGAGCCAGTGCTGCTGGTCCCCAACGAGGAGGAGGAGAAGCTCCAATCTGGCTATTGTTGAGAGTAGATCCTGAGAGATGTGCAGGTGGAGATGCCCCAGATACCTGTGGATAACAAGAATGAGACTGAGAAGAAAGTGTTGGGCTTGAGATACAGATTGTGAAGTCATCAGTCATGTGTTTGGGTAAGATGTTAGAAATATGAGAAGGCCAAGAACTATGAGAGAACATTCTCTTCATTAAACTGAACAACACCTTTGCCATGCATGAAGTGGTTGCTCCCTTTTCGTGATTCTCTTTCAGGCTTTCATCTCTCTCCCACCCACTTGACACTCGCCATCGACTTCCTAATATAATTGCAGATGAATTTCCCTCCAAGTCAGGCTAGCCCCATGGTTATGTGACACCTTGATCCTTGATGGATTGGCATCCATGCAGCCCTTGAGCTTCCTTTCTTGTGCTTTGATCTCTCTCAGCATCCTCTGTCTATTG
This sequence comes from Xerus rutilus, assembly GCA_028644305.1. Classification (NCBI taxonomy): domain Eukaryota; kingdom Metazoa; phylum Chordata; class Mammalia; order Rodentia; family Sciuridae; genus Xerus; species Xerus rutilus. The sequence continues at coordinate 111,627,383 of CM053406.1, read as the reverse complement.
TATCTCAGCAAAAACAGATGCAGGGCAATGGTGAGATTCAGGAAAACTGGGAAGAGCAAGGTGGGGATCCCAGCAGGACATTTTGAAGAACTCCATCAAGTGTCAGGACAGGGCTCTGAAACAGATGCTGAGACAGAGGTTCAGTTGCCTGAGCACACAGTGGACTCAGGACTGAGGAAGTTGTGTGAAGAGGTCGTGGAACCAGAAAGGGTCACTGTGGGTACAACCATGGGGATGATTTGTGACTAAGGTGATTCCTGGGTAGCTCTAGGACCCCATTTTCCAGGTCAAAACACAAAGGCATAGGACATAATTTGAAGCCCTGCCACACTAAGGGTTGGGAGCCAGGATGAGAGGAAGTGGACTGAGTGTACTTAGTGCATCCTGTTAAGATTGTTCTAGAAACTGGGGAAAGGCACACAGGTGGGAGATGAAGAGGCCCTTCAGGGGAAATGGTCACAGCTCTTCCTGTAGCTGTTGATATTTCTGCATCCCTCGAGGCCTCATCTTCTGTTTCTGGAACCTTCTTCCTTGCAACTCTGCCTTTGGAGGGCTGTGAGGATCTCTCAGTAACCATGGACCCTTTGGGTCCCCAAGAGAAAATTAAAATTTCCCTTTTTGCAAAGGTGTAGATCAACACCCAGGTTCCAAGCCTAAAGAGTGACACACTTGGGGAACTTCAGAATGTGACCTTATTTGGAATAAGTGTCTTTGCAGATGTAATCAAGGCGAGGATTTCCAAGTGAAATCATCCTGACTTAGGATGGACCAATGAGGGGGTATCATTATACAAAACAGAAAAGGAGAAGACACAGCAACACTGGGAGAACATATGTGAGGATAATGAGGCGCGAGGAGCATCTGCAGACTGAGGAACGCCAGGAATTGCCGGAAGCTGCTAGGAGTTAAGAGAAAAGCCTGGGGCACATTCTCCCTTACAGCTCCCTGAAGAACCAAGTCTGCTGACACCTTGATTCCAGACATCTGGCCTCCAGACTGTGAGAATTTCTGTGTTTTAAGTCACCAGGTTGGTGGTAATTTGTTGCAGAAGCCCCAAGAAATGAATGCAGGACTGTACCTAAAAAATTCCCCATTTTTTAAATCATGTATTAGGCCTGTATTTCCTCTGGAGCTGCCCATGGGGGACACTGTGAACCCTCACTCTAATATTTATTCTGAGTTTCTGTGCTAACTGACTTTGTACATTTTCTCTCTTGCAGATTTGAGAAGATTTGTAAAAACAGATCTCCTGGAGGCTGATCCTAACAGCCCAAGGGAGGTGGGCACTCAGATTGGGCTCTGAGGATGGCATCTGTGACAGATAATAATACAATTGACAGGTTTCAAAGTATTCTCACATAACTCAATAAGGAGACAGGCCAAGAACAGTTATTTACTTTACCCAGGAAAAAATGGAAGCTTAGAGAAGTAGAACTATTTTACTTATTCCATTATTTGCTAGTACATTGATGATAAAATCGGCAGAGATGAGGTTATTTCTCTCCCCTGCATCAGGTAAGGGTATATTTGGAAACAAGTATGAGAAATATTGACTTGTAGTGGCTTTGGGAAGTGAGAGCTTGTTCATCTCATAAAATAATAACTGGAGGAGCTGGAGGAGGCCTGATGTGCAGCTTTGGCACCAGGGATGGGACCTTCTATTTTCCACTGTGTTCACTTACACCTGCCAACCCTAGTTTTCCAGTATGGTGCTGTGCCTCCAGGCTGCATGGTAGAGAGAGTGGGAAGGGAGAAGAAGAAAAGACCAAGGGGCAGCAGAGTGCAAGACTTCCTCTCTGCCCTTTATTCTTAGATGGTGCGCGCCTCTTCCCAATGACTTCTGCTTGCGTATCACTCGTGAAAATTGTGTCACCCAACAGATTGCATCCCTGTGGAGTCAAGTTGAGGAGGGAGGGATGGATATTGATGGATGGGCAGCCGTGTTGTCTCAGCCCTATTCCAAGAGTTGGCTAAACATGGAAAAGGAGGGAGGAGTTCCAAGATAGTGACCTAGACAGTCTCCTCCGTGCTAGGCTCCCCGGGACCGAGGCTAGAAGTGGTGGAGGTGCCATTTTCCAGCCAGCTTCTTGGCATCATTCTGCGGCTCACCATCCCCAGCAAGAGTTTCGCTCGCGTGTGTGTGTGCAGGGCCACCGGGAGGCAGCTGTAGCCATGGGCAGCGTGACTTCAGCGGCGATCGGCTGAGCGCAGTTGCTGCAGGGGCCCCGGCCCAGGGCTCCAGCCTGGGATTTGCTCCGGGCAGGCAGGGCCTGCTTCCACACAGGATGCCTGGCCCCAGCACCAACCCAGCTGTGTGGGACCGCTAGCAGTTGCTACTGTGGACAGACCGTCTCCTGAGCGGACCCCCGGCCATTGTTCTTTGTGGATCCCCTTCTAAACGGCGGAACTTCCTACACCAGGGGTGTAGGTCAGCACCTGGGAGCAAACGTTGGCCACGGCGCAGTGCACAGTGGAACAGTGACTTCACCAGTGGCTCAGAGTTTCACCCTGCTGTGCAACCAGCACCCAGGACACCAGTGGGGAAAATCCAGCAAGCAACAGACAATGCCACGTACTGGAGGTGAAAGGAACCATACCTGTTTATTTACATTGAGACTTTTTACTTTTTTTTATTCTTATTTTTTTACTTTATCCTTTATCTTTTTCTCCCAGTAGTTCTATTGTTTAATCCTTTTGTTTTATTTCTCTGCTCTCTTGTTCTTTCTCTTCTTTCTTTTTCCTTCCCTCTTTTCTCTCTCACTCTTTTCCTACCCTCTAATCCCCAACAGTTGTGACATCAAATATCTGTTATACAGTGGGATATGGTAGATTGGGATTTCTGGACTGTATACTAGAGTGGTATTATATAGTCTTGTAATGGCCACTTGCATATGTTTTATTTTTCTTGCTATCATCTCTCCTCGCTGTACTCTTTTCTTCCTCCTTACTGATCTTCCCCAACTCTCTGTCGCTCTTTCTAGTAATAGCCAACTCCTCTTGGATTCCTTTTTTATGATCTAAGATCTAATAACCATATCCTCACTTCCTACTACCCCAACATTCTATCCTACACCCCACCCTCAAGTTTCCCTAGCCCACCAACAGATACAATAGACCCTTGTGCAAACTTATTGGTTACATAATAGATTGAAAAGGAACACATAATTGTTATATATCGTGACTAAACTGTAAATGTATTTGGGAGCTGTTAGGAGCTACTTGGATTGAAATTATATATTGCTTGTATTGAGATCAATCAATATCAGTCTCCCCTTTAAAGG
>CM053406.1:111569918-111623602 GCA_028644305.1 Xerus rutilus | reverse complement strand
TGGTAGTGCGCCGTGTTTGGAGCTTATAACAAAAATTAAATGTAGAAGGCCTGCCACTCCCCAAGCCTCACACAACCCTGCTTCTATGTCTGAGGCTGCTTGGTGAGGTGGAGGCTCTCAGAAGACCAAGGCAGGCAATGGTCTTCACCGAACCTGCCTGATTTCTTTTGCCTGCTGCTTTCAGAAGCTCCCTCATGGACAGAGGGCAGGTGGAGTCCATGAAATGTGAACCTGGTCCTAACAGCCCATGGGTTTGGACACATGTGTGGACATGTGTCTGTGTCCCTGCATGTGTGTATGTGTGTGCCCGCCTGTGTGTGTGCCAGCATGTATGTGCATGTGCTTGCCCGTGTGTGAGTGTGTGTATGGCGTGTATGTGTGGGCCTGCTTGTGCGTGTGTGTGCGTGCGCATGTGTGTGTGCCTGTCACTGCCTGGGAATGCTTTTGGGGGGGATGCTCTTGTCACTTTGTCCCTTCCAGAGCCCTTTCCTGATTTCTGGTAGAGGCAACTTCCATTTCCTTCTTTGCTTGGCCTTATTTTTTCCATCTGGAATGTTTCTCTAAAACTTCATCAGCTGGGTCATTGGCAGTGAGCTTTTGCTGACCCTTTTGAACTCATAGTTGGGTAGAGAGAATTCTAAATTCCAACAGCATTTTGTTTTAAAAAAAGAAATCTTGAGATGCTTTCAACTCTTCCCCTCTATAGGCAACCATCTGCTTAATGGAAATAAATGAAAATCCAAATGTTTATTCACAGGAAACTATAATCAAAATGAAGATGAACTATGATTTTTTTTTAAATCTTATTTTGAGATAGGGTCTCACTAAGTCACTTAGAGCCTCTTCACTAAGTTGCTGAGGCTGGCCTAGAACTTGTGATCCTCCTGCCTCAGCCTCCTGAGCCACTGGGATTACAGGTGTGTAAGATCAACTATCTTTTTTTTTTTTTTCCAGATTATAGGGTATTTTTTGTTATTGTTGTTGTTAGATAATGGATATATGTGAAGGAATGGAAATTAAGAACTGAATTGTGGGCCAAAAAAACGTTTTAAAGACCCCCGTGTGACTGTGACTTTAAAAGAGGACAGAGATAAGTTCAGTTATGTCTTGGGAGTGGCTCATGAAAGTGACAGCGTTGATCTCCATCTAGCACTCCTTCCTAGAAAACAGTGCCTGCGGGGTTGAGGAAGAACCCAAAGGAACAGTAAAGAAATGCAGCCCCCCGGGGAACAAGGGGGAGAAAAGGCCAAGTAACCTCCAGGCAGGGGGCCAGAATTCTCCAGCTAATTACTTTATACTCCTTTGGCCTTTATTGGACTCTTGATGCAGTTAAACTGATCAGGGACATTTTGACAGGCTTGGCCTTTTTCTGCAGAGACATTTCAGGGACAGGCTAAGAATCAGAGACAGAAAGTGACAGTTGTAGAGTTACTCACCAACTAATATCCCGGCACATGAGCAATCACCAGATGATTGGCAGCCTGTCCCCCACTCCCTCAAACCCAGAACCTCAGGGGCCAGCAGATCCTCAGTGAGTAAGTCATGGGTGGAGGTAAACCAAGGGCGGCTGCTTCAGATCTTGCATTTTCTCTATTTCTTTTGATTCTAGAGGGGAAACTTACCTTGCTCATGAAACAAACCAGGACTGCTAGATCTGAGCCAGGCTCCTTCTCACATGTGTTCACTTATGAAAATATCTGTTCGTATCCTCTCCTTTTACACTAAGATAGACCCAATTGAGGTGGCTGCTCCTAGATCCGACCCAAGGAGAGGAATTTGCTTCATTTCTATCCCATTTTGTGATCTAGAGAAAGGACATCCAGTCTGGCCTCCCAAGGCAGCTTCCCATTACTCAGAGCCGAGACAGCAGGAGCCAGTGGAAATATATTGTGTTAGCAGAGAATTACAGATTTATAATATTACTCTGAAAGTCCTTGTGCTTGGAATAAAAGTACAGTTTCTCTTGTTGTGACCTGTTTTGGTACAATCATAGAAGGTCATGGCTGGAAGAAACCTTAGAAAACCAAAAATCCCTCATTTAAAAATGAGAAAAATAAAGACTGGAGAGGTTAAAGCCAAGGTCATTGAGCTAATTAGTGGATCCCTAGAGAAAATGAAGGGCTGGCTTTTCTTTTTTAAGGAGGTCTTGATGGTTCCATTTCATTAGAGGGGACATCATAAGTGCTTTTGTGTGGGGATGCTGGAACTTTTTAGTAGGAAAGGAATTCTTTGAAATGTGAAGCCAATTCCCTCCCTACCAAGAAACTTAAAAAATAACAACAATGAGTTAGGACATCTGTCTATCATTGGAAATTTGGGAGGCAAATATTTTCACAAAACCTAAGTGTTCAAACAAACATGAGTAGCAAATATGGTCTCGGCTCCAGCTGAGCCATGAAAACTTAGATGGAGAAGCCAGGGAAAATGGAAATGGGGGTGCATAGGAAATATAGGGCTCTGGGGTTCTTGCACAGATTATATGATCAATGAAGGTCATGAAGATTCAGGTCTTTTGAAAGATATGAAGACTTGGCCCCATGCTCCCAAGATCATTGGTTTCTTGGAAAGCATAGAATCTTTATAAGTCTCTCCTTTGGATTGTAGGTTCATAGTTGAAGAATTGGCAGAGCTGGACACAGGATTGTGGCGACTTCTAGGAAAAGCCCTGCTTCTTCCCTGTGGGGTTGGTGTGGGCTCAGAATGGTCAGGTGCCTGAGTTGAGCCTTCAAGCTTCTACAGAGCTTGGAGTCAGGCCTTGATCAGGCAAGTGGGTTCTTGGTTCAGAAAAGGTCATGGATGGAAAAATGCCAACCTGGGAACAGGAACAGCAAGAGCCAGGCCATTAGCCTGAAGGAAGACAGAGATGAGGTGAGGGAGGCAGCAGAGGGGTCTGGACCTGGGTGTGATCCTGGTGTGTGTTGGGGATAAATGAGCCAGCAATAATGTAAACTGGACTTTGAATCTTCAAGCACTTTTCAGGTAAAGGGTAGGTTAAGGAAAGGTCTTCCATCTCAGTGTGATCTTTTGGTTATTCTTATGCATCTCCATCCTCCAAACAGGGTGGCCAGGAGGACTTGCCCAAGAACAGATGAAAATGGGAGCCCTTAGAAAGACCCGTGTCGTCTGACCATTTCTTTCTCTGGGGTGTGACTGCACCCTATAGGCATTGAAATAAACCTGATTATTCTCTGCTTCTTGGGAAAAACATTGCATTCTTTGTAGAAAAAGAGGCAGAATTCTTTACCATCATCTTTTGGCTCCTAAAAATTTATAGTGAGCAAACCGAATCCACAGGCCAAACAGGGAACACCAGGCTGCTTACATGGTTTACTTGAGGAAGCTGAAAATATGGCTTCCTGTTTTAGTCAGCTTCTTCTCCGCTGTGACTAAAAGACTCTACCAGAATAACTGTAGAGGAGGAAAAGCTTATGTAAGGCTCATGGTTTCAGAGGTCTCAGTCCATAGACAGTCTGTTCCATTCCTCAGGACTTGAGGTGAGGCTGAACATCGTGGTGAGAGAGTGTGGGCAGGGAAGCAGCTCACATGATGGTCAGAAAGCAGAGAAAGACTCCACTTACCAGATATAAAATATGTACCCCAAAGGAATGCCCCCTGTGACCCACCTCCTCCAGCCGCACCCCACCTGCCTTTAGTTACCACTCAGTTAATCTCATCAGAGGGTTAATTCACTGATTGGGTGAAGACTCTCATAACCCAGCCATTTCTCCTCTAAACTCTGCATTATCTCACACATGAACTTTAGGGGGACACCTCACATCTAAACCGTAACACTTCCCAAACTGGGGCCACTGTCATTGGAATTCCACCATGAGAGACATGTTCATTAGCATCCACTGCAGCCCAAACAGAGCAGCTTTCTTTTAAAATCTGAAATACTGCTGGGGATTAAATCACTATCGCATCAGTGTGACTTGACTCATGGGTTCAGAGCTGGAGCGGATGGAAAACTAAGAGGTTAAAAGCAAGAGGAAGGCTTCAGAGAAGAAAAGACTGCCAGGACAAGGTTTATTGATTTCCCATCACTGCAGAGGGCAGTCCTGGGAAATGGTGCCATTTCTTTGGCTCTGATAAAACACAGAAGGACATGAGCAGACTCAGGAGCCACTGCAGTTGTTATTTTCATTAAACAGAGTCACTGTGCACTCATAACGTAATCCAGAATTTCTAGTGTGATTCCATAATCCATATTTCACTTCCCTCCCTACCCTGTTCTTTAGTGGAGTAGGGTAGAGTGAGGTGAGAGGCACAGATTTTATAGAAGATGAAATTCAGCTGCTCAGGGAAGTTAACTGGTTTCCTAACGCCGTAATGCCAGAGGTCCCCGGACTGCCTCAATGCACTCCTATGGGATCTCAGGATGAAAACAGAAGCGGAGGGGTAAGAAAGAGAGGACCCAAAACTTTTTGAAATAATATTTAAGCTTTATTTTGTGCAAGTTCCAATGTGCATTTTTTTTTGTGGGGGGAGGTGTACCGAGATTGAACCCAGAGGTGCTTAACCACTGAGCCACATCCTCAGCCCTGTGTACTGTTTATTTTGAGACAGGGTCTCATTAAGTTGCTTAGGGCCTGGCTAAGTTGGTGAGGTTGTCTTTAATCTTGTGATCTTCCTGCCTTAGCCTCCCAAGCTGCTGGGATTACAGGCATGAGTCACCCCACCCGGGACGAATATGCGTTTTTATTGAAATTATTCACTACATTCTCAAAGTGGTTCTTGAACCACAAAATTTTAAGACCTGTGGACTTTTCAGTGTGAAACTGGAGAGGTATGGAAAATATTCACCAAGCACAATCCTTTTGGGAAGAGATGGGAGCTCACGATTAGAGTGGGAAGTCCAGGTTGGAATGCCAGCACCTGCACTCTAACATTGCCTGTGGGGCCTTCCTCAGGCAGCAGGATGTCACTAGGCACACATGACCTTCCATCTTAATGACTTAATGATGACCCTTTCTGGAGATTCCCCAAATACTCACTTATCTGCCTGATACAGTGCCAGCATATTGTCATGTGTAAGCCTAACTTTAAGAAAACACAATCAAAAAATCATTTAAGGGGCTGGGGCTGGGGCTCAGTGATAGAGTGCTTGCCTTGCATGCGTGAGTCACTGGGTTCGATCCTCAGCACCACATACAAATAAATAAATAAAATAAAGATATTGCGTCCATCTACAACTAAAAAATATTTTTAAAAAAATCATTTAAAAGGTAAATGTGGGGTAGAGCAATTATTTACAAAATAAGGCAAAGTATTTTTTGAAATTGTTCTATATATAAAGTGTTAATTTAAGGGCTTGTTGTTCTTGTAACTTACTTAGAATACCTGAATATCTATAAAGTGTGATGCTTTGTGTTACTTTAGCTTAGGTCAACCCGACGTGCTCACCCAGGAGGTGGCCAGTGGCCAGCCAGGTTGTATCAGTAAGGCCAGACACATCTTTTACAAGGCCTCTTTTTTCCACTATTTTTCATTTTGCTGATTCCTATATCACATATCAACACTGAGTCTTAGTTTGATTAAACTAGCATCTTGCTAGTTATTATTGATGAAATTAAAGGAATTCAAGATGTGTAGATTAAAGCTTAGAGGTGCTCCAGTTTCTTGAATAATCAGGACCTAGGAATCCACTCAACCATGGACCTGCTCCCTTTAGGGATCTTTTCTTATCTTGAGCTCAGTTAGTCCTATGTATGGCCATTGTTTCAAGAGGCGAGATAATGCAGATTACAATGTTTGAATTTTGCCCAGGAATGTCACTTATGTCTACAGTGAGCAAATCTTTTATAGGAAATGCTTGGAACACCTAACGGGACAAAGAACAAGAGCTGGGACCTCATCAAGTTTACAGAACCAGTTGAACTGTTTTGAGCCTGCTTTTTAATGAATGTTTATCAAATTTGGTCTGAGGTTTGATTTTATTATGACCTGCTATCAAGTTTGTAGAAGAAAATGAATTATTGCACATTTATATTTTCTTGAAGGCTATTGTGATCTATCAAATCAAAGCAAACCTCACCAATCTCCAAAAAGTCGCCCATGACCAAACTGAATTTAATAATTTGCAATAATGCTATTTTTCTTGGGTGCGTATGTGTAATGTAGAATTTAATTACATGGATGTAAATATTTTTATTACTCCAAAGATAGCCAGAGCCCAAAGCAAACTGTGGAAAAGTATTTAGTGAAATGAGGAATAAGAGTAAGAAAGAGAGAGAGAGAGAAAGAGAGAGAGAGAGAGAGAGAGAGAGAGAGAGAGAGAGAGAGAGAGAGAGAAAGGAAGGAGAAAAAAGAAAAAGAAGGAAAGAGGAAGGAAGAAAAGAAGGAATAAAGAAAAGAAAAGAAAGATAGAAGTAGGAAGGAAAGAAAAGGGGAAAGAAAGAAAGAAGGAAAAGACAGATTAAAAGCAAAGGGCCTGGGAAGTCTGCAGAGTGTGGCTGAAGATCTGACGTCAGTAGTGGATGGGAAGACTAGAGGGGTGGAGAGATCAGAGGGATGAGGACCTCACCCCTAGAGGGAAGAAGGGAAATGGAGCCATGGTCTTGAACTTCCCAGCTTCCAAAAGCATAAGCCAAATAAACTTCCATTCTTTATAGGTTACCTAGTCTTAGGTATTTTGTTATAGCAACAGAATATGCACTAAGACAATCATTATTATAAATGGATTCAGAGAAAGGAGGTATCAGTAGAGGTAGGTATGAAGACTTTGAAGGGCAAGGTTGCATCTGGGCCAAAGCCGTATTCTGAAAGCATAAATATTTTTTTCGATGTAGAAAGAGAATCTTTGGATCAGAGCCAAGAGGCTGAGTAGGGATAGGGAAGAGCTGAAGCAAGCAATTGCTACATCAGTGCAGCCATGTCACTCACACATGTAAGGTCCTGAGAGACAAGCGGCTGTGTCTGCCACTCCATGACCACTCTTGGCTTGATTACGTGTGTCAAGGAGGCATCTGACAGACTTTATTTGGCAGACCCTATACTCACCATTAAGTCAAAAGAGATCAAAACAATGATGAAACTCATGTCCAAATATGGTTCACTCACAGGCCAGAACTAATCTGCAGGTCTTTGTGGTACTGGGCCAGGACGTACCACTAATGGGCTCACAGTCACACAGCAAGGGCACTGGGAAATAAGAATTAGCATGCAGGGGACAAAGGAGGACTGAGAGGAACTGGGGTGCTCTGTATAGACCAAGCACGAAGACGCTTCCTGGGTCCCTGCATGGCCCCAGAGAGCCTGGACTGAGGAGGCTGATCTCAGCACTCCACCCACCCAAGCATCCAGAAGAAGTGTTATCAGCATGTAAACAAACCGCTCTAATTTAAAACACTTTGCTTTCATTGAAATCAAACACAATTAACGTATTATTTTAACTACCCTGTGGAGTCTGTGGTGGAATTTTAAATACCAAGGAAAAGAATATGATAACTTTTGGAACATTCAAAGAATCATCAGGCCATTTTATCAGCACAATTGTTTTGGAGGTCACTGTTTTCTGAAAGAATGGAGGGTGGGAAGGTCCTCAGAGAGTATCTGTCCACCCTCCTCTTTTGACAGGTGAAGACGCAGGGGCTGGACACTAAAGGGACTTGATTCAGTGACTCGTCAATTTTGAGTAGGGTCAAAGTCAGGACAGGACTGCAAAGATTCTGGGTTTGACTTCCACCACTGTTTAATTGAAGTTGCCAGCCAATGGAAAATTCAGTTAACCCCATAGTTAATTTTAAGTACTCAATGAGTATTCAACTGACCTCAGAGTTTTGAAAAAAATTTTGTTGAGATATTATTAACATAATATGTAATTTACCCATTTGTAGTATATAGAACAATGGCCTTGAATGAAGCCACAGGATGGAGTGTTGCCCCAGAAGGAACCTCTGCAGCCCTTAGCTGCCCCTCCCAACATTCCCATCTGGCCATTTCTGTGTCTTCTTTGGAGAAATATGCATTCAGGATGCTTCACTCTTTTTTCCTAGGCAACCACTTCTTTCTGTCTCTGGATTAATACTTTGTTGTATGAATTGATCACATTTTACTTACCCATTCATTAGGTGATTGGCATTAAGTTCTTTCAGGTCTTTGACTATTACATATAACCCAGCTAGTCACACTTGTGTGGACATGGGGTTTTATATCCTTTGGGTACATACCTAGGAATGGAAGTACTGGATTGGTTTTACCACTGAGCTACATTCCCAGCCCTTTTCATTTTTTATTTTGAGATAGGATCTCACTAAGTTGCTGAGGCTAGCCTTTAACTTGTGATCCTCCTGCCTCAGCCTCCTGAGTTGCTGGGATTACAAGCATGGGCCACCATGCCTGGCTAAATCATATCTTTAATTGGATTAGGAATGTCCAATCTATATTCTAAAGCACCTGTATCATTTTGCATCCCCATCAGGAGCGTTAGGATTCTACTTTCTCTACATTCTAACCAACACTTGTCATCTAACCAACATCTGTCATTTTTACTGTAGCCTCCTAGTGGGTGTGACACTGTCTCTTCCGGTGGTTTTGATTTGCATGTTCTCAGTGGCTAATGACATATCTGAATATCTTTTTACATGCTTGTACATCTTCTTTGGAGGAAAGTCTATTCAGATTCTTGACCATTTTCTGCTGATTTATTTGTCTTGACTCATAATAGCTCCTTACATATTTTAGATACAAGTCCCTTAGGACATGCGTGATTTGCAAAACTTTTTTCTCATTTTATAATTATTTTGTAATTGACAGACACTAATAGACATGTAATGATGTATATCACACATATATATGTGAATTGACCTAAATGGGGTTGTTTCAGTTAGATATTAAGAGAGAAAAATGCACAGAAGCTGTAGCATTGAAGAAAACAGTAAAAAGTAGGCTTCTGTGGTGGGAGGCATCTGAAGGTCTTTGTAGTCCTGTATTATCTGGGAATTGCCCTCCTTGCCTTATACTAGAAGGTCCCTACTTAGTGTCACTGTGAGAAGAGTATGTATATCCTTAAGGAACAGGACTGTAAATAGAGACCATCATAGGAGATTGTGGTTTATAATTTTCTGAATGCTCCTGCTTAGAATAAATAGAACTCCCTTAGCAAAAACTATGTATTAATGAAACCATATGTGTTTGCTGCTACCCAGCCGGGCTACTTTATTGTGCATAGAAAACAAAGAAGTTTGTATACGTAGGTGTATTTGTGTTCGAGTGAGCATGCCTATTTCACTTGTGGATGAAGCCAGAGTTCTAAGCTGCTACCATCATAGCATGAGTAGAACAAAGTTGTTTTTCCTTAGTATTTTCCTTTTCTTTCTCCCTTTACCTCCCCCCAACCCTGCCACTTCCCATCTAAACACAGGAATAGACTAATCAGGGAAATATGCACTGCTGTTTAGTAAAGGGGTCAAATCCATTTGGATGGAATTCCAGGCTCAACATGCTAACAATGGCAGGAAACTGGGTCTTCGAGCTGGCTGCAGCTCAGAGCTGTTGAGAGATGGATTGTTGAAAGAGCCGGCCCTGGGGTATGCTATTTTGGCTTGTTTTGTGTTTGGAATGCTGAGATGTTTCCAGACACAATGAGGGGTCTGTCTGTCCACACAGGAGAAGTTGTAATTACAGGAACAGAAGTTAAATTACTGCTCTTAATTGCAAATGATTCCAGAGTGGTCCATATACATCTCTACTAATTTGTCCTCTGGGTTTTTATAGAGACAGACAGGATTTTTAATTTCATGTTTTTGGTGATTAGGGTAGCAGACTTCTTATCTTCTATCTACTCTGAGCTGCAGTTCCCTGCAGATGGTGCCAGGGTCCTTACTCCTTCGAGTTCATACCCTCCTGGACTACTTGTCTTGTGGGTTTTGATGACTCAAGCTGGCAGGTGGGCCTCTGCTGAGAAGATAGGGATTTCAAAGCATTTCTGACTTCGGTGTCCTCAAACCTGGCTTTGTTGTTGTTTCATGTGGTGATCATAACATCCTGCCGAGAGGTATCCTTGTGTATAGCACCGAGGAACCATTTCCTAATTGGGACAGAAGGTTGACATCTGGCATCATGTTCTGGAAACGGAGCTACAGCAGATCAGTGTTTATAGCCAAGTGGTACTGCCAAGTGGGGATTCTTTTCTTGTGGATTAGGACCCCTGTCTCTTTGTCTGTCAGGAAGTGCCCTGGGAAAACTCATTCAAGATGGTTTGACCCCATCCTTCATTCACACTGTCACTTGTTCACCCAACAAGGGTCACCTGAGGGCCTGCTATCTCGCCAGGTACTGTAGTTGGGGTGGGATGAAAGGAAAGATTAGAAAAGGTCTCCTTCAGGAGCTGATAGACTTTGTAGGGACCATAACATATACATCAAATAAAGCAGTGTAATGGCACTCATACCAGAGTTACACGTGTGTTATGTGGCCTGTGGTTTACAGGGATGAAATCCATTCTCAGGAAGAGCCACACTCCTTCCATTGCCTATTGTTGGCCAGAGTCAAGCTATGGGTCAATACTGAACAGTCCCTGGCAAGCTGGTGTGGTCCAACTTTTAGGTCAACCAGACCTGCCCAAGAGGCAGCTTTCCTTGAAGCATGGAGCAAAGGAGAGAGTTTTGGGCATTTGGGCAAATGAAAGGAAAAGGGAGTCAGCAGCAGGATGGGGTGGTGATCAGGGGCACAGGGGAGGTAGGATCAGGGAGAGGCGATGATGCCTGGGATGGAAGAGGAGATTGTCACCTGGGACAGGAGGGCACACATCTGAGAACTGCAGGGAGAATTGAGGACGGCGATTCCTAGATATTTGTGGTGCATCAGAGCCCTCTGAGATTCTGGTGCCAGCAGTTTTACACTAATGTCAAGCCTGATGATTTGTTCCGTTGGTGTCAATGTGACGTTGGTGGCAGGGAAGCTGGCTGACCAGTCCTTTGTGAGGGCCACACAGTTCTTGATTGGGGTTTGCAGCAGAGATTTCTAACCACACCATGTGGGAGGAGGAGGGACAAGAAGCAACATTTATCAAATGCTGGCCACCTGGATCATGGGCCATGCCGGATGCTTCCATGATAGGTGACCCTCTGAGGTCCATGAAGCTGATGGGAAACCCGAGATGCTCAACGCACGGTTCAGAGTCCTGACCCTGGAAAACGCTGGCTCTCGGATTCCAGCCTGGCTTTGTCTGAGTTACTGCACCAGGTGCCCTCTCTCATGCTGCCATATTTGGTCCACGTGTGAACAAATGTGATTACCAGCTTTCCTCTTTCCTGGAATCCTTCCATGGCCCTGTTTGTGCAGCTGAAGGAGACACTCAAGACCTCATGCCTGACAGTTTTGAGAGCTGACAGCAGAACATTGAAGGAATGACATCAAATGGCGTTCCTCAAGGTCATTTCCTGCCAATGATCTCTGCAAAGATCACATTCCTTAAGGATGTGTGTGGCAGGGGGAGGGTTTCCAACAGACCTTACTCTGTTGGGTGAGAGATGCCTGGGGCAGCTGTAGTGGGCAGGCGTGTGTGTGTGTGTGTGTGTGTGTGTGTGTGTGTGTGGTGTACATCCCCCGCGGCGTGCTTTACCGATGAACACACTCCCTGCACTTGGCTAAAAACAAACCAGGTCTGCTAAGAGCTGCATGACTCACTCTTGAACCATCTTCATCCTGAGACAATAATTCTCATTGTACAGGCCAATGCTGAGCTCAACAGCAACTGAGGTTAGGCTGCTGGGTGACTGGGGGAAACGTGCGTCTTAATTTGGATTGTTACAAGCAGCACCTGCTCTGTGATGAATGCAGAACTTACTTAAGGGGACCCTCGCTGTCTCTGCCTCTTTTATTACTCAGGTCTCCTAAGGATTCTCCGCTTTGGTGAAGCTGTAAATGCTAAGAAGAGGCAGCTGGGGACAGGTCCTGATTTCATATGTGGGTTTCCTCCTTTATCACCACACGGTGGTGGGCAGTTTACCCACCTGAGCATTAGTCTACTGTCCTGTGAAATGGACACAGCACACTATATTGGAGAGTGTCAATGCTTCCTAGAGATACTGAATGCACAGTGCCTGGCCCGTAGTAGATGCTCAACAACACAGAGGTCAATATTCGGCTGAGCTGAGCTATTTTCTCCCTTGCCCCTCATTTCATGTAACATGGATTTATGTCTTTGAAGGAAGAAGACATTCAGATATGCATAGTATATTTATTTGCCCCCTTTCCTGTTACCTTTGCAGTTTTTTTTACCACTCTAGTGGAGGATGCCAATTATGGAGAGGGAGAAATGGCAAGCGGGAGACCTCAACTCTGTCTAGTTCTGCTCTAAAACGATACAAACCCACAGTGGTATCATCTAAATGCCAGGGGCCTCTGTTCGTTTGTCTGTAAAAGGAAAGGTTTGAACAAAATGATGTTTGAGCCCTGCAGGATCTTGCTGGGCTATTTCTGGAGGGTCTCTATCTGCGGTACTGCTTTAAATTTTGGTGATAAACTAGTTAATACGTGGAACACTAACTACCACTTTGCTAAGTCAGATAGGTTTTTTTCTGTATCAGTTGATAGGCAGAACTGTATTTCCTATGATTGGTAAAGGGGACCAGCACCCTAAGGCCTTTGCTATGAGATTCCCTCCAGGGCATGAGCAGACAGGGCTGTCTCCCCAAAGACACCCTCATGCTTCCTGAAGAATTATTTTTTTCCTCCTTGTTCTTCAAACACATTGCTTGTGAATGTGGAGAGTTTTGCATGCAGCTGATTTATAAGGGGGTGGATCTCTGAAGCATAATTTCTGTTTATATTAACCAGTTAAAATTGGTGTCTTAGCATGAGCTTGAGACGTTAAATATCAATTCCTCTTGCTTTTCTTACACTCAGGAATAGTAGATTAAGCAGTCCAATTCTAGTTCATTAAAACATCAGAGGGACTAACCGCAGTCTAATCATGTTTTACTCATGGATGTGGGATGTGAGACATTTCTCGAGATAAAAGCTAACCAACTGGATTAGAGCATATTGTGGGCCAAAGGTTTGTATGAGAAAAAGTCCCAACTTTCTTAGAATCCTAGTACAGTATAGACGGAAGGGGCCTAGAAGATGTCTGAGAAATTACCTCTCCTTTTCTCATGCCAAAAGAATTATTTATAGTTCTCACACTTCTTTTAGCTCTAAAGTGAACTCTGCATAAAATATATTACCTTAGACACAATTTTTACTTACAGAAAGTCAGCTGTTCAGGAAAAAAAAGGCCCCTTGCAGAGGGGCAGATATCAGAGATGGGCATAGACTTTGAATAAGAAAACAAGGGATTTAAATTCTCTACAGTCTTAGAAGTGTATCAGTTAGTTGCATCAGCATTTTCCTTATTCAATTCAGCAGAGACTTTTATATTCAGAATTCTTCGGAGTTGGTGTAAGTTTTGCCAGCAGATGGCAGCAAATGTTTTCATTCGAAAACCAGCACTGTGGAAGGAAAACCTCAGCACCTTCTCTCCAATTAAAAACGAGCCTTTTAAATGAGTGTTGCTGGTTCATTCACCCAAATTCAGGAAACATGTGCCTTTCTTATTTGGTAGCTCTTTGGCAGTACACTGTGGCAGTTCAGGGTGAGTTATTTCCTTGAAGTTTGTTAAAAAGGAAGTATGGATGAAATTAAAGACTGGAAATAAAGCTCTCTTAGAGTTCTGCAGCCTAATTAAAATCCAGCCTGCTCTCTCAGCCCAGGGACTTTTCCATAGGCCCCTTCTGTGCCTGCAGCACACACCATACTGAGACAAAGGACAGGAAGATGCGGGACCCACCCTACACCTTTTTTTTTAAATCACTTTCTACACAGTTTTATTTTCGTCAGATTCCCAAAATTTGCTTTTATGGTATAGTTTAAATTCCATTCTGTTTAAAAAAGAAAGTATTATGAAGTGACCTAGTGGATCCAGATGTTGTCCTGGGGGTCATTTATGATCTCAACACGTGTGTTGACAGGGATTATTTTTTTCTATCTCTGTTCACGTCACTAGAAGAAAATGTTGCCACACTAAAAATCCTGAAAAATATTAGCCAACTGATGCCAAGTTCAACTACTATAACACTTTTAAAAGAGTAAATTGGTATGTGTACTCATTCATTCATTCATTCAATGAACTTGTGCCTAGCATCCTCCATTCTGGGATTGTACCCAGGAGCCAGGAATACAGTAGAGAAGGGAAACATGTTGGCTCCAACTCTTGGGGTCCCATGTGTGGTGGGGATATCAGTCTAGTGGAAGAACCGGATATTCATCAATCCATCCACATGAACATATAGCACCAACTAAGGTAAGTGCTTTGAAGGAAAGAAACATGGTCCCTGATGTTGTTGAGCCCATGAAATTGACCTAAGTTCAAGGATTGATGGGAATAGGCAGGATTTCCTAAAGAATTGCCTTTGAGCTGAGATTTGAAGGATGGGAAGAACAAATTAGCCAAAAGGTAGGAGGAGTGTTCAGACAAGTGAATAGCAAGTTCAAAGGCTCTGAGACGAGAGGCAGAATGGGGACTTGATCATGAGAAATGAAAACGAACTCAGCAATACAAAGGAGAACAGATGCTATTATATGAGTGAAAATTCATATAACTTATGATTTTTGCACTCAGAAGGCCAACACCACACACACATACGCACAAACATATACACACACTGAAACTGTTAATCACCTGCCCTCAACAAATCCCGTGCTCTATAGGTAGTTTGTGATACTACCAGTGTCCAAATATTTCTGAAAAGTTTGGATAGTGTCCTTTCCCCATACAGCAACCCCTGAAAATGGTTACGAGTACCTTTGGAGAAGGCTAAGAGAAAAACTCACAACATATTCTTTGTAGAAATAGCTCCCTTAAGCATTATTTTTCCTCTTAAGGGAACACTGGTGTGTAAACAGATCAACATTTAGAAATTGCCACAGCTCTCCAATGAATACATGTTGAGCATCCCTACTCTGAAGATCTGAAACCTGAAATGTTCCAAAACCAACAACTTTTCAAGCACCAACATGACAATACCAGTGGAAAATCCTACATGGTTTCATGTTTATAAGTATTATAAAATATTGTATAAAATTACATTCAGGCTATGAGTGTAAGGCATATATGAAGCAAATCAATTTTATGTTTAGATTTGGGTCCCATACCCAGAATATTCATTATGTATATGCAGAGAGTTCATAATCTGAAAAAGTCCCAAATCAGAAACACTTCTGGTCCCAAGCATTTTGGATAAAGAGAACTCCATGTGCAATGGTCTCCATCACCAATCTGGAGTTTTTGCAGTTATGTGCACCAAGCTGCACCAGGATCCCCACCATCAGTTTATCACACCCCAAGATCCCTGCAGGTCAATCAACTCTGATAAGGCCTAACATCTATCAAGGGAAGCATTTGTTCTAGTGTACATTGATGTAACCACTTGCCCTTTGTCTCCTTGAGAGTTTCCCTGTTCACGGTTATTAAATGATCCTTTTCAATGGTAGGCATCTTTCATCTTGAGAATAGCCACTACAGGGCTTTTTCAAGTCCCTCTCCTGTGTGCATCCCAAACCTTGGTGACAGAATCGTCCACAGGGTTGAATCTATAGCCACAGCCCTATCTCTGAGTAGTCAAGTTCTTTTCTTATGTTGAACTCTGCATTTCTGGTATCTCAGCTTTCCCTAGATGGCACTTTGAAAGGATCCAGGTCTCCTTGGGCGAGTAAGTGAGCCCTCAGGACAACTCCCGCCTGCTCAAGCCAACACTCTAGATCCAAACTGGTTGATAAAAATACCCATGTTTGTTCTGATCAAAATGATGTTCCTTCTTGATCAAGGGTCTCCAGCACCCCTTTCCAAGCACAGTTCCATATCTTTGTCTATACAATTAAGTACAATCCTGTAAGTCTTCAGGTGGGTGAATCTTGTTGTGGGTATGACTTTGTAGACTCCCTCCTCCCCTAGGCCATGCTGGGGTCTGACTTTTGTTACACATCTGAGGATGTGGAGTGTGGGTGTGTATGGGTGGGAAACAGGGCTGGACAAGGATAGAACATGCTTTTAGGCAAATCCTGATGAAGAAAAGGCCTTATTAGAAGAATTTGAGGTAGCTCACAATGCATGAGGATCCAGACTGTGAAAATGGGAAGGGAGGTGACACTAGGGAACAAGGAAGTTGACATTTAATAATGTCTGTACAAACATCTGGTTGAGATGCCCTGCTGGACACCATATCTTCTAGACCACACATTCTCAACAGGCAAGATATCAACCCAAGAGTTCAAAAATTGGTTCTTGGGAGAAGGGGGAGAATCTGTTTCTTATTATGTTTCAAGCATGAATATGTGTACAGCACATGAACACATGTTTAGTAAAACAGATCTGTCATCTTTAAATTTCATGGAAAGCAATTAGGGAGAAAATGTCAAAAAAGTCTCTTTCAAAGGGCAATAATGAAAAAAGGTTGAGACACACAGCTCTAGACATGACTTGATAATTCTAAGTCACTTCTCCTTAATGCTGCTGCCTTGAATTCTAATCTTAGCATCACTCAGGAACATAGTCTGATGGGAACGTCTGATTGGCAGAGCACAAGTCACATGATCCATCCCCAGAAGCAGGATGGAGAGGATAGGGGTCAGAGTTCCCTATTCCGTAGCTGGCAGAGTTAAGCTTCCCTGAGGGACTCACAACATAGGGGAGTTCACCACTGAAGTTTTGAAGGAGGATTAGAAGGAAGGGAGTTCCCAGGTGTTAACTGGTCAGCTCGGGGCAGCTGTGTACCTTGGGGATTTAGATGGCTCTATCTTGGGAATAACTGGAACTACCTCCTTCCAAAAAGAGGATGCAGTCTGCAGCTCTAATGGGAAGACATCAAATACAGTCGTAGATTATAAAAGTTTACCAGAAGTTTATGAACTGTTTATCAGAGCAGCTCTTAAAACAGAGACTCTCAATCTGACGGGGTGCTTCTAAGTGAAAATGGGAAATAAGAGACTTGTCCTTTTCAGTGTCCTTTAAAATTCAGAACTTTAAGTCCATGCATATGCAGTCATCTCTTGATATCTGAAGGAACTGGTTCTGAGGGTACCGAGCTATGGATGCACAAAACCCTTATATTAAATGCGTGGTTTTTGCATATAACCTACACACACCTTCTGGTATACTTTAAATAATTTCAATGCTAATTATATCTAATATAATGTAAATGCTATGCAAATAGTTGTTTTACTGTATTTCTTAGTAAAAAGAAAAAGTCTACGTGTTGAAGGATACAGTTGAGTGTTACTTTGTTTCCGAATATTTTACATCATTGGTTGTTGAATCCACAGGTGTGAACCTGTGGACATGGAGGACTGGCTGTATAAACTGTGGGAACTGGAATTTAGAATATTCTATTCTTCAGCATCACTAATTCATAGTGGATATTGCTTCTGGCATGCAGAAAAAGCCCTGGACTGTGAACCAAGAGAGCAGAGTTCTCACTCCAGGTCTGACAGGAAGAATGTGAGAGATAAGGAGAGGAGAGGGAGAGCCACAGCTCACCCCCCAGGGGCAGCCACCAGGCTAACCCTAGCTTAGTTAGTGTCATATGTAGGTGTAAGCCTGTGTTGCCCTGAGCAGAGATCAGAATGCACACTGAATTAAAATTTTGGAAATTTGATAAGAAACAGATGATTGGTGGCATTTTTTGAAAAGGCATGATTAGTTTTTTCCTCACTTGGAGAGGGTAGTGATTAAATTTTTTGCATGGCAATTGGGAGGCAACGTGGTATGGTGGGAAAGGATGTGTATTGGAACTAGAGAAGCTGAGTTTGGTCCTTAGCAAATGAAGCGATTCTGATTTTCCTTCCTTCTTCTTCCCTCCCTTCCTTCCTTTTAAATTGGCCTTATTGAATTGTAATTTACATACATTAAAATACACCCATTTCCAAAGTACTGATGATAAGCTCTGATAAACGACTACATCCACTGAAATCAAGTTGTACCACTTTTCAACCAGCATCCAAATTTCACCCTTGCCTGTTTGCCATCTATCCTTTGCCCCTCCCTCAACCCAGGCAAGAACTAACTGATCTGCTTACTGCCACCGGAGATTAGATTATCCTCTTTTAGAATTCCATATAAATAGAATCATACAGTGTCTATGCTCTTCTGTCTTATTTCACTGGGCATGTTTTTGAAGTTCATCTGTGTTGTATCTGTAGTTCTTCCATTTGCTCACTCTTTTTGATTATTATGTAGACTTTCCTTGTATGACTCTGCCACTGTTTATCTACTCATCTATTGGTGAACATTAGGTATTTGGTTCTTATAAATAGAACCACTGTGAACATTCATGCAATGGGACTTTAGTAGGCACATGTGCTCTTTTTTTCTTTTTTCTTGAGGAATCACTGAGCTGTCTGGTAAGTGTATATTTATACTTAGAAGAAATGACCAGCATTCTCCAAATCTACCATTGGACATGAGCATCCTGTCTGCTACTGCATGTGAAGTGGTATCTCACTGTGATTCTAATTTTCATAGTCAGTCAAACTTAAAACTGCAAATTATAGTTAATGAATTATGGGTGTTAAAACCATCTTTGCCATCCTAGGATAATCCCCACTTGGTGGTATTTTTTAAAAATATTTTTTAGTTGTTGATAGACCTTTATTTTATTCATTTATTTATATATGGTGCTGAGAATCGAACCCAGGGCCTCACACATGCAGGGCAAGTGCTCTGCCACTGAGCCACAATCCCAGCTCCAGTTGTGAGTATTTTTAAAATATATTCTTGGATTTGATATGCTATTTGTTAAGAATGTTTTATTTTCTGTCATGAAGAATGTGGGTCTGTTATTTTCATTTCCTGAATTTTCGTTCTCTGATTTTGCTATCAAGATAATGCTGGTTTCAGAAAAGGAGGTAGAAAATATTTTCTCTTTATTTTATAAAATATTTTTATGTGGAAGTTTATTTTTTTTTAT
The DNA here is from genome assembly GCA_028644305.1 of Xerus rutilus. NCBI lineage: Eukaryota > Metazoa > Chordata > Mammalia > Rodentia > Sciuridae > Xerus > Xerus rutilus. The sequence goes on along the minus strand of CM053406.1, from coordinate 111,604,658 downwards.
AAAAAACCAACATTCAATTTATTTAATAGATATAAAGTTATCATAGTTATTTAGTTGTTCTTGAGTGAGTTTTGGTAATTTGTGTCCTTTAAGAAAAACTGAGGTCCATGGCAGATTTTGTCCTGAGGCTTGTCATTGAATCACAGAAGCCAAGGAAAAAAAATGTCCATAGATTTGAATATAGCTAAGTGAGTAAAATAGGTTTTAAAAAAAAAAGTTTTGAGTTTGGCATTTCAAAGTCATTAGTGAAATTTTATAATGCAGTTTCGAATTAACTTTCTGAGATCAACCTGGTGTTTTTGTAGCTCTTCTTTTTGTTTCTGAAGCTGAGCCTCAAGATCATATTAATTTACATACATGTAAATACACATAAATATAAACCTCTTATTGCTTAAGCATCATCTTATGGAGATAAACATGGGCAGAGTATAGATTAAATATTGAGACGTGTGTAAGTTTTTAATAATTGATAACAGCAAAATCAGGTGCTCTGTTGAGAAGCTCAGGACTCACCTTTGTTTCCAGGTAAAGTGCTCTTTCTATCTGGAGTCAAAACCCTGCATTTTGAGCCTTGAGTCCCAGAACTCTAAATGTTCCCCAACTGGCAACCATCCTGAGCCCATCTGGTCTTCTGCCTGGGCACTTTGTTTATCCATCCACTTATACCTTCTTTGATGCATTTATTCAGCAAGTATTTAAGTGCCTTCTGTTTACCTGGTATGGAGTTACTATGGAAACTAAGTTGTCTATGGTTCCTATCCATGCGAATCTTCACAGCTCCTGGGAGCTGAAGACATTAAGTTGAAACATAATCATTAACGATGAACTGTGGGAAGAAGAAATTATAGAAAAATATGAGGGCTATGTAAACAGATCTTGACCCAGATTGGAGGTTGAAGGGATATCTCTAAGCCAATACCTGAAGAGTGTGTAGGAGTTAATTTGGTAAAAGGTGCAGGAAGTGTCTGAGGCAGAGAGAACAGAGTGAGACTCTGGGAGGGAGCCCAGAGGCACAGGAAAGAGAGAGCAGCAGAGCGGGGGAGAAGGATCATGTCACCACTCAGAGCCAGAGTGAAGCTTGATTTTTAGCATATAGGTAATAAGCACCTAAAGGGGAATCACACAGCTTTATGTCTTAAAGGATTGTTCTGGGACAGCACACAAATCAAAGATTAATGTTATATAAAAATAAGATATGACACTAAAAGTACAGCATCAAAGACCATCAAATATCTGGGCACAATATAGCAGTATATATATTATGCATAGTAATATATATATGTATATATATATATTATATAAAACCACCGTGTGGAGAGTTGTAGAGATTATTGATAGGAACTTTTAAGTGTCGATATACACTCATAGATCTGAAGGCTCAAAATTATAAAGATAGTAAATTTCCCCAAACTCAACTAGAGATTCAGTGAAATCCCAATCACTTCCTACAAAAATATTTCCAAATGGCCAATAAAACTATGAGAAGGCGATGCTCAGCCTCATAACAGTCCTGGAGTGGGAACCACAAGATGCACCCACATGCCCTCCAGCAGCAGCATTGTGGGGGCCCCACCCCAGCTTCTTGGCTCCCTCTGAGTCTCTCCAGAAGTGTGGTAGAGTTTGTGTCACTCAGCTCTGAGGGTGTGTCCCAATGACATAAGGACCTCCAGCTAGGTCCCACTCCTTAAAGATTCTCCCATAGCACCACTCTGGGGACCAAATCTATAATTACAATGGACTCGTGGAGGATACTCAAACCATACCCAACCCGTAGCAGTGACCAATGAGGTCTATTTCTGAGGTGCACAGGGAGCTCAATATTTGAAAACCTGTCAGTGTAATTCTCCACATTGAAAGGTTAAGGAAGAAAAAAATCATGATTGTATCAACTAGTATTGAAAAAACACTTGACATTATCCAACACGTATGCATGATCAGCCAATAGGAGTAGAAAAGAACTTTATTAGTTTTAGACAATTGAGGTTTGGGTGTTTTGAGGGTAGCTAAATAAAACTATTTGGTCGACAGTCCAGAACTTAGACTTAAGCATTCAAAGGCCAGAACACAGAAATGGTATTTAAAGCTATTGGGTGAGTCTGCCTTAGGGAAAAGAAAATTGAGTAGAAAAATTGAGGTCCCAGGATCAAGTCTTAATATATCCCAACATTTAATAGCTAGTTAGGGAAGGACATGGTAGGCAGAGGGTATTGAGGATGCGTTGCCAGGGGAACAGGAGAATGACAGAAGTTTGTGGTATCCGGGAAGCTGAGGAAGGAAGGAATTCAAGGAAGCGAGTCTCCGGGCTCGATGGTCTGAGAAGCCCAGTTGGATCAGCACTGAAAGTGGCTGCTGGGTTTCATGACGTGGAAGTCATTGGTGGCCTTTTGAGTGCTCTTCTCTGTCTCATGCAGTAGGGGAGTAGATTAAGGCGACAGTGAAAGGGAAGACAGTGGAGATGATGAATATGTTAAATTTTTCCTGAAATTTAGTTGTGAAGAGACAGAAGGCGCTACGAAGGAAGATTTTCATTTATTTCTTGTTTTGAGCTAGAAGAGATTTAAAATGCATGAATGTCAATGAAAAAGGACTGAAAATACAAAATTAAAAGGATGTGATGCAGTAACTGAGAAGCTCGGAGGCCATAGGGTCCAGAGCACATGGGGACAGCAGGTGAGCTTTCCCAACTAGAGGAGGCATCTGTCATTCAGCAATGGCAAAATTTGGGCTGCAATGGTTAATGGTGGCAATTGCTTTTGTTCTGTGTTATGCGTTTGAGTAACATTCTTTCACTGGGTTACAATAGGCTAAAGTTGGAAGCGATGTCAGACTTCACCTGGCTCAACTGCCTACTTCTGCAAATTATAAAGCTGAGGCCTGGAGAGGATGATGTTGGGCTGAAAGTTGGCTTCAACCTCTAGGACTCCTTGCATTCATTGCCAGCAGGTCAGTGAGCATCCTTGAGCCTCGGTGTCTTCATGTGCACAGACCATAATTGTTTTGGACCATAACCTGCTTTTTTGTTGTTGTTGCTACAACTTTGAAAAGAAGATTTTGTTTCTCCAGTCACCAGCTTTTCTGCCTGCAGCTTATTTACATTAAACGTGAAACTGGTCCTGTGACTTGATTATAGCTGAGCAGTTGAAGCACAAGTGGCATATTTGAAATATAAGCATGTGACTGGTTTTTAGGTGACTGTTTTAAAAAGATAGGCAATGCACTTGGACTTGGGCAGAACAGCCTTTATGCCCAGGACTTTGGCTAAGACTTAGTCTCAAGTGGCCCATAACATTCAGGGCCTTTGGGTCCCCTTTGCAGGACAGGGGCCTGTTCTGTGCTGGCTGCTTTTGTGTCTGCTGAGTCCAGTGGTGGCAGTCCTATTCTTCCATTATATAAAGAAGAAACCTGTTTCCTTGAGGAAAGAAGGAACCAGTTTCCATAGTTCAGTGAATCAATTCTATTTTGTCATTTACATAGAAATTATCTTCTCTTTTTATTGATTAATCTCTTTGGGATTTAGCTTATTTATTTATTTTAGGGATGTTTTAAAAATTTGCACCAGAATAAATTTCAGATTCACAACACGAGTTGTAAAAATAGTTTAAAAAAACCCAAAAATCTTTCCTATGCTATCTTCCTAGTTTCTACAAATGTAATCATAATACAATCATCAGACCTTATTCAAATTTTGCCAGATGTCACACCAATGTTCTTTTCGTGATTTAGGATCCATATCAGTATCCCCAAATTGCTTGCAGTTGCATGGCTTCAATCTTGGAGTCACTTTTTCTTTTTCTTGACATTTTTGGGAACTGACTGTCAATTTGAATTTGACTGATGTTTCCCTGTGATCAAATTCATGTTCTGCATTCTTCTCCCTTGTAAGCACTGGGTCTTGAAAGTTTGTGAGCTAGTCATTCATCATAAGCCCTGCTGCTTTTGAAAAGTACATTCATTTAGAGAAAAGAACCCGCTTCTGAATCCACATATGGAGCTAAAACGTAATCCTCAATGTAACTAATACAACACTTACGATTCACCTCCAGGATTTTCATGAAATAAATTTTAAGGCACAATGATCTTTAAGTATTATATTATTTAATACAGTACTTAAAACATCTGAGTGCCTGAAAGTGTCAGTTCTAAATGCCTATTGTTACCCCTCATTAATTCACTAAGAACACAGCTAAACAATCAAAAAATAATGCTTAGACTAAGTGCTCAACCAAAATTCCTATAGACCAGAGTCACCCATAAACAACTTCCCAGCATAGCAGCTCCTTCTGTCAAATGCGCTGGCAATCAGTCACGGGGCATTAGTGAGGATCCGACTCCGTAAGAGACTGCAGGCTGGGCACCATCATGAACTTGCCCAGAATGGATAGGGGAAGCTGACAGCAGGGAAGACATTCTTTCATGTTTTTAGTTCAAATGCCCCCATGAAAACTGCAGCTTGTCCAGAAAGAGGAAGTGTGATTCCCATCTTCCAACTTAATACTGTCACCTTAGTCAAGGAACTTACTACTTTCATTCATGTATTCATTTTAACAAACCATGGAATGTTTAATACGTGGTCATTTCTATGCTGAGCACTGTGCTTCTCTTGGTGAGTCAAAACAGATGAGGGGTTTATTCGCCAAAAGGGATCAAGAACACTGTTCCAGCCTGTAATCCCAGCACTTTGGGAGGCTGAGACAGGAGAATCGCGAGTTCAAAGCCAGCCTCAGCAGTGGCGAGGAGCTAAGCAACTCAGTGAGACCCTGTCTCTACATAAAACACAAAATAGGGCTGGAGATGTGGCTCAGTGGTTGAGTGCCCCTGAGTTCAATCACCAGTACCAAAAAAAAAAAAAAAAAAGAACACTGTTCTGATAAAGAGTCTGATCAGGAGTCCTTTAGCAGATGGGAGCCAAGGTTCTGGATGACAGAAAAGAGAGATGGAGAATAGAAGCTGCAGTTGAGGGGTAGGGAAGACAGTACCATAGGCATCTGGAGAGTTCTGTTTGATCCCCACAGTAGGAGACTGTCATTGATGGGTGCTCTTATGGTTTGGATATAAGGCATCCCCCAAAAGCTGCCATGCTAACACAGATGTGTTCAGGGTGAAATAATTGGATTGTGAGAGCTGTAATCTGATCAATCTGTCCTAGTTTGAATTCACTGACTGAGTGGTAACTGTAGGCAGTTGGGGTGTGGCTGGAGGAGGTGGGGTCACTGGGGGCATGCCCTGGAAGGGTGCATCTTTCCTGTGGTCCTTTCCCCAGCTCTCTGCTACCTGGTTACCATGAAGTGTGCAGCTTTCCTTTGTGTGGCCCTGCCACCATGATGTTCTGCTTCACCGTGGGCACAAAGTGATAGAATTGTCAGTTGTGGACTAAATCTCTGAAAACAGGACCCAAAACAAACATGCTCTCCTCTAAGTCATTCTCATTAGGTATTTTGGTCACAATGACACAAAGCTGACTAATACAGGTGCTGAGCACTGAAGTGGTGTAATCAGATCTGGGTTTTGCAATATCACTCTACACAATGGAGAGAACAGTTTAGAAGTAGGTGTACCAGTTATTTGGTAGCTTAGGCCAGAAATGATACCTAAGTGGGCTGGGGTGGTGGTATGGAAACAGGAAATAGACAAATTTGAAGGGAGGCAGTAGTGCTTCCGTGGGATCTAGTTAAGACTACCAGTTTTCACTCACTTAGCCCTGTGACCTTGAAAACTTACTCTACCTCTCCGTGCCTCAGTTTCCCCATCCACAAAATGGTATAAAATGATGATTCCTATGACATAAAGTTATTGAAAAGAATAAATAAATAGAAGTACTTAAAAAGGTGTTTGGTACATAATGATTATATATGTGGTATATGTATGATATAAATATGTATAATATATATGATATATATGTGTAGGTACATATGTAAATATATAAGTTTATGTATATATGTTTATATGGGTATACATATATATATATATACCCATATATGTTTATATGGGTGTATATATATATATATATATATACACATATATATATACCCATATAAACTTATATGCTTTACAATTAAGAGGACATGTAAAGGATAAGACTGACAGGACTGGGAGATAAATTGATTAAGGTTAGAAAGAGGGAGATGTGTATCTGCCTGTCCTTTTTATTTGCAAGCCATAGATACTACTTCCTGCCAAAATAAAGTAATAGAAACTGAATTTACCTTCCCTGCCTGAAAAAAACTTTAAAAATGGACAAAATATATGAAGCAACTGATTTCAGGATTATTGAATGTTGAGCAATGAAGGACAGTTGTCACAGAGATGGGGAAAAAAGGGGAGGCTGTCTAAGTGTCCCTAGCTTGCTGCCTTGAGAGAATTTTTAGGCTCGGTGCAGGGAGGTTGAACTCAGGAGGAGCCTATTGGACACCTGAGTTGGTGGAGCCTACAGGTAGTTTAAGGTAGGTGGAATTTTTAGGATAGAGAACCAGAGAGGAGAGAGTTACACAGAATGATTATGAAGATGTGCACAGGGTCCTCTCCAGCATTTAGCTGTGTGCTGAGCAGCACCCAAACATAAGAAAACTGCCTAAGGCCAAAGAAGGAATCCCTGAAGGGTTACAGAGTGGTTAGAGGGAAAGAATCTGGAGCACACAGAATGATAGGTGCCATCCAAGTGGAAAGCATCCAAATGAAACTCAGAGATGATAAAAAGATGAAGAAAACACGCTGATATATGAGACAATGCCAAGCCAACGTAATACACGTAGAAAAAGAGAGAAGACAGGAAGGAAACAGAAAACGATATTTGAAGAAGTAAAGGATGAAAATTTCCCAAATATGATGCAGACCACTCACTCATGTTTCAAAGATGCCCAGCAAACCCTAGGCACAAGAAACACAAGCCTCATCAAAATCAAATCATTCAAAATTAGTGAAAAGGAGAAAAATTGTAAAAACAGAGACAAAAGTGCCATATTCACAAAGGATCAAAGAAGAGTGACAGCAAATTTTATATTAGAAATGCTGTAAGCAAAGTGGGAAAAAATCTTTAAAGTGATAAATTAATAAAGGACAACGTGTTAACCTGCCATTGTATGCCTAGTGACAACATAATTCGAACATAAATGTGAGGGCTGGGGACACGGCTCAGTGGTGGAGTGCTTGCCTGGCATGTACGAGGCCCTGGGTTCGACTCCTAGGACTGCAAAACAGATGAACAAAATGTGATGGAAGATATTGCTGTTAGAAACAGGCTGAAATATAATTTGTCGCTGGTGGACCTAAACTACCAAAAATGCTCACAGGAATTCTTCAAGCAGAGGAAAAGGGTGCCAAGTGGAAACCTAGGTCCACACAAGGAATGGACAGCACCAGAAAGGGTATTTATGTTGACATGTTTCACATTTTTTCTTACTACTCAAATCTCTCTTGAAGATTAACAGGGGAATGTGGGTTTTATCACAGACATAGAAGTAAAAAGCAAAAAGCCTGACAGAAAGAAAATGAAAACGTAATGTGACAGGTGTGTGTGAAGGGACATAGCATTACTAGACAGAAGACTGTGAAGGTACAAGGTGAAGGTACACACTGTGTATAACTGCTAAAAAAGAGATCTAGCTCGGAAGCCAACAGTGGAGAAGTAGAATCACAAAATGCTCAGTACAAAAGAACACAGAGAAAGAGGAACTGCAGAAGAAAGAACAGAAAGAAAACAAAGAGCAAAAATGATAGTTTTAAACTTAACTACATCAGTTATAAATTATCACATTCAATGTATAAATACCTCCATTAAAAAAATAAATTGTCAAATTATACAGAGTGTATGAGAATCCACATTTAATACAACGATGCAAACATGGAAAAGATATACCATGCTAATATTAAATAGAAGAAAGTGTCAGTGACAACATTAATATCAGATAAAGTAGGTTTTAAAGAAAAAAATATTACAATAAATAAGTCACTTTGTAATGAAAAGGTGTCAATTTATCAAGAAGGCATAACCACCTTAAACTTTTATGCACCAAACAACAAAGTTTCCAAATGTATAAACAAGAAGAAATAGATGAATACACATTTTCAGTTGTAGATTTAAATACCCATCTCAACATTTGATGGAACAAGAAGAAAAATTGGCAAGAATATAGAAAGTTCAAGAACCACAATCAACAGCTTGACATAATTACCATTTGTAGCACATATTGTAAAATGGAATACTATTCTTTTCAATGTATGATGAATGTCTACTAAGACAGACCATGTTCTGGGCTACTAAATAAGTGGTAATAAAGTTAAAAGGAATCAAATCATGCAAGGCAATATAATTTAACCTCAGTAGAATGAAATTAGAAATCAAGATAAAGACATCTGAGATATGCCCAAATTTAGAAAAACAAATAATACTTCTAAATAATCTATGAGACAAAGGAGAAATCAAAAGGGAAATTCTATAACATGAATTCCTTAAGAGATTCCAGAGACATGAACAAAAATGAAAGTGATATATTTAAAATGTTTAGGATGACACTAGAGTAATCCTAAACAGGATTATTATAGTAGCAAATGCTTACATAAGTCAAGTTGAGAGATCTTTACTACTTGCTTCAAAGCTAGAGTAATAAAAATTGGCATAAAGATTGACAAATAGTTTAAAGGAACAGAATAGGGAGTCCAGCAAAGAACCCCATAATATTTAGGCATCTGATTCTTGGTAAAAGCACAAAGGCTAAATGGTATTATTTTCAACAAATGGTGTAGGCCAACTGAATATCCAAACACGTGTATACACATAATCCATGATCCATATCTCATATCATATCCATTAACCCAAAATCGATCATGGGGATAAATATAAAACCTAAGACTAGGGGCTGGGATTGTGGCTCAGCGGTAGAGCGCTTGCCTCGCATGCATGAGGCCCTGGGTTCGATCCTCAGCACCATGTACAAAGCAATAAAATAAAGACATTGTGTCCATCTACAACTAAAAAAATATTTAAAAAAACCAAAAAACCTAAGACTATAAAACTTTTAAAAGAAAACAGGAAGGCTGGGTGTGGTGGCACACAACTGTAAGCTCAGTGATTCTGGAGGCTGAGGCAGGAGAATCTCAAGTTCAAGGCCAGCTACAGTAACTTGGTGAAGGCCTAAGCAACTTAGTGAGACCCTGACTCAAACTAAAAAATAAAAAGGGTTGGGATGTGGCTGAGTGGTTAAGCACCCCTGGGTTAAATCCCTGGTACCAAAAAAAAAGAAGGAAAGAAAAGAAAAAGAAAGCATAGGTGAGGAAACTCTTTGAGACCTTGAGTTAGTCAAAGATTTCTTAGATGTGACACTCAAAGCAGTCTATGGCAGAAAAAGAAATGATAAATCACAATTAAAACTTGTGATTTTTTTTATAAGACATGCTTAAGAGCTTAAGAGAATAGAATGGAAAGACATAGACTTGAAGAAAATGTTTGCAAATCCTTTATCTGATAAAGTATTTGTATCCAGAATGTATAAAGAGCTCTCACAACTCAATAGTAAAAAAAGAAAAGCAAGCAACCTTGTAAAAAAAAAAGACTTAAACAAATACTTCCTCCAATATGTATGGAAGGCAAATAATCACATGAGCAGATACTGAACATTATTAGTTATAAAGGAAATACCACAAAGAGAAATCACTTTATACCTATCAGAAAGGCGACGTTTTAAGAAGACTTATCCCATGTTGCAGAGGATGTGAAGCAACTGGGCCACTCATGCTGCTGGTGGAAATGTAAAGTGGTGCAAACACTTCAGAAAATTCTTGGCAGTTTCTTAAGTTAAATATACACCTACTATATCATCCAGCCATTCCACTCTAAATGTTTACCCAGAAGAAATGAAAGCACATGCCCATACAAAGACGTGCACAGGACTTTTCAGAACAGCTTTTTTTCAGCATAGCTAGCCCAAATCTGGAAATGCCCTACGTGCTTGCTCATTAGCAGATGAATGGATAAACTATGATCTATCTATTCATCCAAATACTACTTAGCAATACACAGAATGAATTGTTGATACTTGCAACAACATGCTACGTCATAAAATAATCATACGTTTTATTTATATAAAATATTAACTATATAAAATTTAAGGGAAATGCAAACTAACCCATAGTGAGAGAACATAGATCCATGGTTGCCTGGAGTGGAGTGAGAATGGGTGGGAAGAAGAATGACAAAGGAGCATGGACCCTTGGCAATGTTGGATATGGCCACTATCCTGATGGTGGTGGTAGTTCTGCAAGTGTAGACAAATACTGAAACTTATCAAATCATATATATCAAATATGTGTGGTTTGTTGCATATCAATTATACATCAATAAATCTATTTTTAAAGGGTCAGGAATCCTGGAATGTCAGTGGCTCAGGCAATCTCCTGGAGGGCTACAGTACTGTCTAGAGGCTGTGCAGGGAACATTGCTAACAATTATATTGCACAGGTGTCTGGTGAGTGCCTCGTGGTCGCTCAGAGGGCCTTACATGTCACATTTTGTGCTCCAGACACCAAGACTGAGTTGCACTGGATATATGGCCTTAAGCATACCTATAATTCCTGAGTTTCCTTTGCTAAGAAAGGAGTATTTCAAGATGTCATAGCATTTCATTTCTGTAAGAATCGAATGAGATCATATATATGGAAATGCATTGCAATTTTCAATATCAAACAAAATGTTATTCTTAAAGTGCACAAAACTTTGGAACTGAACTTTGTTTTGGCTAAAAAAAAAGCCTTCATGGAATACACAAGAGTTTAACAACTCAGGGAGAAGGCCCAGTGATCCAACAGCAGGAGAGTCCAGGAGACAGAGGCCTGATGCCCACAGTGGTTTCTCCTGTGGACAGCACAAGGAGAGATATACAGGTAGCTATATGGGACTTAATGGGTTCAGGATATACTTCCTACAGCTCTTTCTGTAGCTTTGAAATACAACAAGGACAGATGTCTTAGCAAACACATCACAGTTATTACATTTATAGGTTTATGTGCCTTGGACATGCCTATTATGAGTTGTATAAAGAATACTCTTTCTGTTGTCAAAAATATTTTTACATTAATCTGTTTGCATTCTGTATAACACAAATTACCAGTTCAAATCTGGTATTATGGTATAATGCTATTGTTTCTATTCCAATTTAATTTTTTGTTCTACATCATCCCTATACCTTTTTTTGCTTCCTCATATTAATTTTTTTTTCATTATTCCAGGGGAACTGATTATACTTCAATTCTGTCCAAAGGCCACAATGAAAACAAAAGCATTTTGTTTTATTTTATAAGGACCTTATAATTGGATTTAGAGGACTACCTAAACTAACAACACTTGCAACATAATTACAAAATAGCATTAATTACTTTAGGTATTTATTTTTTCTCTGTGTGTGTTTTTTGTTTTTATTTTGTGGTACTGGGGATTGAATCCAGGGGAGCCCTACCACGGAGCTGCATCCCCACCCCTTTCTACTTTATTTTATTTTTAAAATTTGAGACAGGGTCTCTACGTTGTTGAGGCTGGCCTTGAATATGCAATCCTCCTGCCTCAGCCTCCCAAGTAGCTGGAATTATACGCATTCACCATTGTACCAGGCCTCTATGTGTTTTTTAAGTAAAATTTTTGTTTAGGACAGTTTTAGAATTATAGAAAAATTGTGAAGACAGAACAAAGAGCTCTCATTACACCACACCCAGTTTCTCCTATGTTAATGTACTTCATTAGTCCCATACTTTTGTTAAAAGGAGCAAACTGGTATTGATTCATTATTGGTAAAGTCAATACTTTATTCAAACATCCTTCGTTTTTAACTTAAACTTCTTTCTGTTCCAATATCCCATCCAGGCCAGCACAGTGTGGTGAGTGTCCATGTTTTCTCAGGTCCCTCTTTGCAGCTACGGTGTCTCAGACGTCCCTTGCTCTTGATGACTTTGACATTCTGAAGATTTACAGCTGGTGTTTTGTAGATCATCCCTCAGGTGGGATTCTCCTGATGTTTTCCTCATGGTTGGACCGGAGTCCCGGGCTCTGGGGAGGAAAACTATAGTGCTTTTCATATCACTTCAAATCTGCATGCTCTCAGCATGACTTGTCACAGAACTTGTCACCGTCCATGTGACATGGGCCTTGGTCACTAAGCTAGATATGCTCTGCAGTGTATGTTTACCCTGTGCTTTCCCTACTTGTCTGTCTTCTTAAAATGGTTTTTTCACTATTTTATTATAAGGATTTAAAAACCACACAGTGAAGTGGAAATTCTGTTTTTATGATAATATTTCACATGTGTCACCAGCAAAGGAATTTGAGGGGGGCACATTTCAACCCATAATAATATTGATATTTATTTTTTGTATAACTTAAAGGAGTTTGAAGCAATTATGTACCCTTTGTACATTTTTAAAATTGACATTTAACAATTTAAATCATAGGTTTATACAGTTTCAAAGGATAAAATTTTGTGAATATTGACGTTTTAAAATAAAATGCTTACATCACTTTTTTAAGTGTATCCACAGGAATCTGAATACCATAAGAATTTGATTCAATAATAACTTATTATAAAAATGCACACACTATCTCCTATCGAAATTTTTTTCCTATGGATAATTTTATGCCTTTTGTTTTTTTTTTTAAATCCAAATTCTCCCACAGAATTTCATCTTAAGATATTTTTGTGCCAGAAAGTCTTTTTGAACACACTGTTATACTCCTATTTAACAAAATTGTGGCTAGAAATCAAATTTTTAAGGAGTTTTATTTCCTAGGACCATGAGGCTGTGTTAAAAATTTTCCTTCTGGGTAGAATTGTTGTAATTATTGTTACACAATTGATTGAGGAAACAAAACTACATCATGAAACAAATTGTTTTCTAGTGTATTAAACAGAAAAAAGTAACATTTCATTGCAAATGCTTCTTTTAATGATAAAAGGGTGCTTCTGCCCCCCAAGCAGGTCAGCATCCACTGATGAATGATGTCATGCTAAAACAAGACAGTCTGCATTTATTTTACCCTTGCACTAATTTTAATAGAGTAACTGGTGAAAGAATGTATTCATGGTAACAAACAACTGGGAATAAAAGGTGTTTGTTAGAGCAATTTCATCCAACTCTTGGAATTCCATCCCAGTTATATGTCAAATACTACCTCATAATTTATCATTGAAAATATTTTTAGTGCTATCTCTGATAAAAATTCTATTAAGTTCTTTAAATTCATGAGTGTTGGAAACCACCAGACAGGCAGATAGATACTCTACAACTTGATTGAAGAGTTACAGTCCTGTGTTCTGGAAGGACCCCAAAAGGGGTTTACTAAGACTTGTCAAACAGCTCTTAATTACACCTGTTGCCCTTTCGCTTAAAGGCACCTTGCTTAGAATGGGTTGGTGTCTTCATCTGGGTTCCCCAAAAGTAGACCCTAAGATGAACTCTTGAGTTCAAGAAGTTTATCTGAGGCAGGGAGGAAATTGAGACAGAGAAGGAAGCAACTGAGCCCAATCCCTCTTCTGAGCTTTCTGTAGAGTGTACCTCAGGGCTTCCATAGAAGGACAGGGAAGTGGGGGATGTGTCCACTGACTCCCTCTTCCATTAATCACCCGAGCACATCCAGGCTTCTCTGTGCAAGGCTGAGAACCAGAGTGAAAGTGGGTCCTCCTAACATTGATAACAGAAGACATATATTGTCAGGACTAGAAGGTGCTGTGAACTCAGGCGAGCCACTAGAACCCCAAGCAGGACAACAGCTGGGAGAAAGAAACGTTTTAAAATTTATTAGTGGTAAAATTTTTATCTTACCACATGTTGTAAAGTATATTTTCATTAAGACCTTGAAGCTGCAGATTTACCTCATTTAATTTGTAAAAAGGTCCTCTTTATATTGGCAAAGCCAGTGCTCTTTGTCAAACCTATCAGCAAGATAAGATTTTTTTTTCCTGACAAAAATGGTCTAACTTCATTTTTAATTACAATAAATATGTTAATATAAAATTAAGAAAAGTCATCAAGTAGTTCTTGAATCTAATTTGCATTTAATATTGAATAAATATTAAGCATTACTAAAACTATGAGAAATAAGCTTCAGAATGCATAAAGAGATTTAAATGATGTAGATATAATGGAATTAATCTATTTGCTTTTTGGTAAGTAATAAAAAAGAAAATGAATCATGATATTGTTTTCGTTATCTATAAAAATGGATACTATTTAGCTTAAATTGTAAGTTATATAAAGAGAGGTACATGATAAAAAGCATTGTGTTTCTTTGGCAAATGTGTGTGTGTATATATATTGATTGTGTTGTGCTTTGGGGGATAATTAAATTAGAACCAAGTATAAATATCATAAGTAATGCCATAATTTACAGACCTCTGGGTAAAACATTCCCTAGTATTTAAAGGAGGAGAAAACCACATAATGCTAACACTCATCAGTCTGAATTCAAACACCCAATTTTATTTAGTTTTTTTTGTTCAGAGGAGTAGAAAGCATTAATCATTTTATAAATAAAATTAGATAGGGATGAACTTCAATTAGAAGATGTTTAATGAAATACTTTTGGCATGTGCTTTTTAACTGCTTTATTGATGAGCACACACTAATCAGAAAGAAATTATGAAAAAGTCTCATTTGTGGATTTTATTCAATTTACTTTGGGAAATTTGGTAGTTCCAAAAAGTATTCAAGGTATATTTCTTTAAAAACAAATGTCACTGACATATTTCTTTTGGCTATTTCAAGGCACTTTCTAGGCATAAATACTGAGAGTGGCCATAAGAAATTGCTATACTTAAATACATTTAAAAAGCCGTAGAGTACTCAAACTATTTCACTCATGATTTACTCTCCTGGCCTCTCATAACACCACCACCAGGAGAGGTGTGAACATCTTTTCTCTTCTTTTGTGGTACTGGAGATTGAACCCAGTGGCACTCTCCCACTGAGACACATCTGAATCACTTCTTTTTAATTTTTATTTTGAGATGTGATCTTACTAAGTTGCCCAGGCATGCCTCAAACTTGGGATCCTCCTGCCTCAGCCTCCGGAGTCACTGGGATTACAGATGTGTGCCACCATATCTGCCTAGAGTTGCAAATTTAAATAGGATTGCATCCTTTTCAACCAAATCTGCTGAGTAACTGAGTATCCCATCACACGGAGCCTCACTTAACAAAAATGTGTGTGAAACTAGAAGACTTTATTTGCTCCAAGTAATCACTAGGGATGCAGCTCCTTGTCTGTTATCCTAAGGTTGTGGAGCTCAGAGGCAACACGCTCAAGCAACATTTGGGTGGGTGTGGAAGGGGCTTTCGTGAACACAGATGGGCTCTTGAGCCAATCTGGCAAATTCTCCCTGCTCCTGAACCCTGCTGTGAAGTCCCCAGATGCCCGGATGCGCCCCTGGGCTGTACTGGGTATTGCAGCATCTCTCCCAGGCTGTTCTATGGTGGAATCTTACATTTTCCCCAGCTGTGCACCACAGTGCTGACCATCGAGGTCCTTGTCAACTTTTATGTCGTCAGACTGAAGCTTTTGCTATTTGGACAGATGAGAATATTGTTTCATAGATTTTACTTTTTATTTTCTGAATGTTTAATGAGTTTTGCTATTTGAGTTTCTACTACAGTTAAATTCCTTTTGTACTTTTTATTTTCCAAATTTTTAATGAGTTTTGCTATATGCTTACCCTTTGCCTCATCTATGTTATAAGAACTATCTCCTATATCTCACTCTTATCACTTCAAATATGGAGCTATCACTATTGTTGTCATCATTTTTTCCCTAGGTACCAGGAGTAGAACCCAGGGTCGCTTAACCATTGACTCACATCCCCAGCCCTTTTTCACTTTTTATTTTTAGACAGGATCTCACTAAGTTGCTTAGGGCCTCATTAAGTTGCTGAGGCTGACTTTGAACTCACCATCCTCCTGCCTCAGCCTCCTGAGATGCTGGGGTTATAGGCTGAGCCTGGCATCATCATCATCATCATCTAACACTGTTCTCTTATTCAGTGGTGCTAATAACCGCATCAGTTTAAACAATTGAGTGCTTACGTTGTGCCGGATCCATAGTTTACGTATTACCCTGTTTAATTCTTACAACTGCTCTATGGAGTAGTTTGCTTAGTACATCCCTGTTTTATAGATAAGGAAACGGAGGCATAGGGAGACCTAAGGAAATGAGTCACGGTTGCTTCGGCAATAGGTGGCAGAGGCTCGACTTGAACTTAAGAAGGAGGAAAAAAAAGACACAGTCTCTGCACTCAAAGAGCTTATAAGCTGGGAGGGAAGATAAGAAACGCAATGCTAAGTGATGAGCACTGTGGTGGGGTTTGTCAAAGGATGTTCAGAGAATATGCAGAAGGGTCCCTAACATGTAGTCACCTGGGTCAATACAGACAACCGTGTCAGATGAATGGTTTACACTGAGTCTTCAGCCAACCGAAATGCCCAATCATGATCTCATGTGCCAATCTCCTGTCTTACTCATTAATTTAGACCTAGGAGTCCTAATTCATCTCCTTGGTTCTTCTTGAGATGCTTCTGAACTCTGATTTGCCCAGGGAAAGTTTTAAGCTAGCATTTCACCACCCTGTCATTTACAGTGAGCTTAGCGGACTTTATCTCTGTCATTTTTCAAGTCATTGACTGCCTCCAAATTGATAAGGCTCAGCACAGAATTGGCAGACAACTCTGGGGGCCACAGCCAGCCATTCTCCAGCATTCTGAAGGCTGTGCATCCATTCCTCATCTGTTCCCAGGACACAGAAGGGTGCAGTGGTAGAGGAGGCAGAATCAGGTTATGATGTCCCAAGAAGTAACTCCAGAAGCAGCAGTGGGGGAGGGGGACGGGCAGCTGCTGCAGTGGCTGTTTCTTCTTTTCTCTTTCCTTCTTCTGTATTATTTCCCCCTCAATAAAAGCTGTATACTATCTTCAAGAAGTTAATGAAGCTTTAAGTTTTTGATTGACTTGAAAATGACAAGATTTCACTTAAAACGCTAGCACCTCCATTTATTCTTCTTGAAAATGGAAAAGGTAATGCTGGTCACTAAATGAAAATTTCTAATTCCTTGGAGTGTTTTGGAGGGAAGAAAGATTGAGAGGCAAAGGAGATTGTTTTTGCTTGTCGACATGTGTGGTACAGAGGGGAAATTGTGTACCCAGGAGTGATGCCCTTGTGACTTCAGATCAGGGCAAGTGTTGTCTTATCTGGATTTTTCCTATGATGTCATTCCAGATGGGTTATTTTTAAGCACACTAGCACAAACATTTATTTCTTGGCTGCTGGTGTTCTGTCTCACTTGAGTTGCTATTTTAGCAATTGTCCTATAAATGGCCAGTGCTGTGATCCCGCAAGTGCAGGAAAGGGAGAGAAGAGAGCAGAGACCATCCTGACGGATGGCAAGAGGAGGAGGCCAAAGTCTGCTATATGCACTGGGAGCAGCAGAGGGGAGAGGAAAGTGAGAGGAAGAAACAGTGCAAAAAACTGCCCTGGCTCTCTGCCATTTGTGGGGAAGTGTGAAGGTCTTTAAAATGATAAATGATAAAAATACATGAAAGTTCTCTAATATTTTTACTAACTGGGGGCTTGGTTTTCTCCATGTTGCTGCCAACTGAGCCCTGGAATTTCAACTATTCCCTGTTCCCCAACCTGAGTCACTCTGGAAAAGCTGAGGATCCTCTGGAAAAGGCTTGGAGGGAGACTCACAGGACATTCTGTTCCAGTTTCCTTCCTCAAAAAGGAACTAGTTCTCACTTCAATCAGAGAGGTTTAGAACGGTGAACTGGCTTGGATCTAGAAACTGAGTGAGAGACCACAGTTATCTACTAGGGGATGAATCAAGTCAACTCCTCTCAGACCTGGAGTTGTACTCTATTGATCAGAGGTTGGGCACAATATGGTCCATGGTCCTATCTGGTCAGTCACCCGTGTTTGTATGGCCCATGAATTAAGAATAGATCTTATATTTTCAAGTGGTTACAAAAATCAAGAGGAAAATATCTAATTACAAATGAAAACTTTATGAGCAACGTCCACAAGTAAGTTTTTTGGAATGCAGCCACATTCGTTCAGTTACTTGTGGTCTTTGGTTTCATGCTAACATGGCAGAGTTGAGTGGATGCCACTGAGACCACATATGGTACTTTTATCACTTACATAGTGATGCTCAACACATTTCAAATTACAGTGATGCAGTTGTAACTTAACAGTATTTTAAGTTTTATACATACCATTATGTTGTAAAACATTTTATCACCAGTTCGTATAATCACGACATGACAAGAAAACAAGAGAAGTGAACTTTGCATGTCTCCTTTAAAGACAAGAATCAAATGAAAATGACACAACATTGATTTTATTATGCAATGATGCTACAGTTCCAAGTGGCTCATTTGTTGGCCAAGACAAGCGATTTACTGATGGTAAGTTAATTAAACACTAATTCAGTATAACCTGAAGTGGAATCTGCTATGATGTGTTACAATTGAGGGTGCTAAAAATATATGTGAAGCAGAAAGAGACTTAGACAAATTTTCAAAGCTTGTGAAAGTGTAAAAAGTTTGTGTTTATTTGTTGAATTATCCTTTAGTAGGTACTTTGTGGAAAGTACATGAATCTGTCATGTTATTAAATCAGTAGAGTCAATGGTGAAGTTTATTTACTATTGCAGACTTACCTATTGTCAGTTTCATGAATTTTTATCAGAAATAGAAATCACATATTTTCATGGTTTAACAGTCATCAATGAGTTGAGAGATGAGAATGCTTTTTTTTTTTTTTTTTAAAGAAAAGAACTGCTTTAAGCCACAAATTTCAAAGGCTGTTTGTGCAATTGGGGAATTTACACTAATCTTCCATTGCAAGTGATTAATTTGCAATGTAATGACCTGAAGAAAGGCATGTATGGTCATGCACTTTATAATGATGTCTCAGTCAAAAATGGCCCACAAGGACAACAGTGGCACCATAAGATTATAATGAAGGACTGGGGCTGTAGCTCAGTGATGGAGTAATTGCCCCACATGAATGAGGCACTGGTTCAATCCTCAGCACCACATATAAATAAATAAATAAAATAAAGGTATATAAAAAACAATTATAATGAAGCTGGAAAATTCCTATTATGTATTGACATCACTGGTATCATGTAGTAATAACTCAGTGCCTTCCTCTTGTTTGAGGTGATCCTGGTGTAGACAAACCTACAGCACTGCTTGTTGTATAAGTCTAGCACATACAATAATATTAGTTCATGATTTTTGATCATGGTAAACAACTGTGCTACTGGTTTATGTTTCTACTCGACTATACTTTTATCATTATTTTAGAGTGTACTCCTTCTGCTTATAAAAATAAGTTTACTACAAAGTAGTGTGCTGTCATGTGGATAGCAGCCATATGTGTTTTGTGTCTACCCTATCTCTTGATTGCATGACGAAGCTACGTCAGTGATTGACCCACATCATCTGGATTTCTGTAAATGCACTCAATGATGTTTATATAGCCACAAAATTGACAAACAGTGCTCAGGACATGTCCCTGTCATTAAGCTACACATGAGAGCATCAGAGAAGAATCTTCTGGAATTCTGCAAGTATCTTCTAAGCAATGAATATGCTCAAATAAAATTATATACTCCTGAACTGATGTTAATATTTGGCAATACCCAGAGAATTCAAGATGGTGGGCCAGAGGGAGGCTGCGTTCCTTGTCACTCCGTGACCTGTGATTCAAGCAGTGGGAATACTGTTTCTCTGCAAGTTACTAGAGGACCCCTGACAGCCAGGGCTCCTAAGCACCACACCCAGGCGACCCCTATCTACCAGCATGGGGGTCCCCCAGTTGCCTCTATCTTGGGACATTGCAACCATTACCATAGTCCCCTCCACATGGTAACCTACACCTGGTGACATTGGACAGGATCTGGAGACAGCTGCCCTCTATAGCATTGCCTGCCACAGAGCTGCATATCCAAACACACAGCCCACAGTACCTCTGGAGAGAGAGGTTCCTGATTGGAAAGTAAAGAGGGAGGAGGTGAGAGAGATATAGTTTAGAGACTAAATTGGAGACTAGGAATTGTGGGGTCTACAGGCCCCACAATCAGACAATTACACAATAAGACCAGGTGCCTACATCCCATGAGCAGGCCCCAAAGGAGATCCTTGGGGTGCAGTCTTCCAATGGGCACTAGCAAGTGTTCTACCCCACTTCCAGAGATTCTGCCTCCAAGACCAATGCTCTCACCATAATAACCTTCACCATCTTGAGGGTGGAGATACCAGTAAACAACAGACAACACCACCCACTGGATAAGAAGGGAAGCAAGAAAGATACTGAACTCCAACAGAAACAATCCTTTAATTTTCCTCCAAGATTTCTTTCTTTCTTTCTTTCTTTCTTTCTTTCTTTCTTTCTTTCTTTCTTTCTTTCTTCTTTCTTTCTCTCTTTCTTTCTTTCTTTCTTTCTTTCTTTCATTCCTCTCTCTCTCTTTTCCCACACTCACATCCCCAAAATTTGTGAAACCAAGGACTGGGATGTCTGAATAGCATATTATAGTTGTAGTGTATATTCTTTTGTCTTTTATATTTGCTTTTTTATTTTTCTTAATAATTTTTTTTTGTACTTTTTCTCTATTTTCTTCCCACTTACCTGTCTCCCCAAAGTCTCTTTCTCTCTTTTCTACTGCTACCAGCCAATTTCTTTTGGTCCTTCTTTCACACTTTCTAAGATCTAATAACTCTATATCATCACCTCCTACCTCCTTAACATCTTATCCTACACCCCCAGTTCTCTTTTTCCACCATTAGAAACTATAGACCCTTTTGCAAACCTACTGTTTATATTATAGATAATAATCAAACTCATCATTTCCACAAAATTATAAATGTCTTAATAGGAGATATGTGGTTTAAGGCTGCATATTGTTTGCATTGAGATCTTTTAATATTGATTTCCCCCTTAAAGGAGAGTTATTGGAATCCTGCAGGGACACTAAAGTCTATAGGATAAAAATCCTCAGATCCACACTGCTAGAGGGGAAGACACACAAACAACATGAAAAAACAAGGGAAGAAAGTGTCCCAAACAAACCAATATATTACATAATTAGAATCTATGGCCAGCACAGAAGAAGAAATGTCAGAAAAGGAGTTTAGGATTACATAATTAAAATGTTGTGTGAATTAAAGGATGATATAAGAAAGTGTATTTGCTCAAACACAGGCAACAAAAGATTATTTCAATAAAGAGCTACATAAGCAAATACAGGAAGCAAAAGATTACTTCAACAAGGAGACAGAGATTCTGAAAAGAAAAAAAAAACAGCAGAAATCTTTGAAATGAAGGAAACAAAAAACCAAATTAAAAACTCAATAGGAAGCATCACCAACAGACTAGCTCATTTGGAAGACAGAACCTCAGACAATGAAGACAAATTGAAAATAAGTTGACCACACAATGAAGATGGTAAGAAATCATAAGCAGAACACCCAAGAATTATGGGATAACATCAAAAGGCCAAATTTAAGAATTATTGGGAAGAAGAAGGCATATAGTACAAACCAAAGGAATGAACAATCTATTCAATAATATAAAATCGGAAAATTTCCCAAACCTGAAGAATGAATTGGAAAATCAAATTCAAGGCCTTAAAGGACACCAAATGTACAAAATCACAACAGATCTACACCAAGGCATATTGTAATGAAAATGCCTAGCATACATAATAAGGAGGGAATTTTAAAAGCCATGAGAGAAGGGAATCAGATTACATATAGGGGGAAACCTATAGGATCCCTGCAGATTTCTCAGCCCAGGCCCTCAAAGTTAGGAGATTGTGGAACAATACATACCAAGCTCTGAAAGAAACTGGATGCCAACCAAGAATCTTATATCCACCAAAATTAAGCTTCAGATTTGGAGATGAAATAAAAACCTTCCATGATAAGCAAAAGTTAAAAGAATTCACAACTAGAAAGTCTGCACTACAGAACATTCTCAACAAAATATTCTATGAGGAGGAAATGAAGAAAAAAAAAGTGAAAACCAGCAAAAGGGAAACTACACTAAAGGAAAGGTCAATTAAAGGAGAAATTAAGTCAAATTAAAAACTGAAAATAAACCAAAATGAACAGAAAACAAATCATATCTCGATAATAACCCTGAATGTTAATGGCCTAAACTCATCAATCAAAAGACATAGACTGGAAGATTGGATTTTAAACAAGACCCAATAATATGCTGTCTCTTTAAAAAAGACCCAACAATATTCTGTCTCACCTCATAGGCAAAGACATCCACAGGCTTAAAGTGAAAGGATAGGAAGAAATATATCACTCACATGGATTGTGTAAACAAGCAGGGATTTCCATTCTCATGTTAGATAAAGTGGACTTCAAACCAAAGTTAACAGGAAGGGACAAAGGACATTTCATAACGCTTAAGGGAATTATACATCAACAAGACATAATAATCATAAATATTTATGCTGCAAAAAATCGAACATCTACATACATCAAACAACCCTTCTTAATTTCAAGAATCAAATAATACTGGGTGACTTTAACACATCTCTATCACTACTGGATAGAGCCTCCAAATACAAACTAAACAAAGAAACTATAGAACTAAAAAATCAATTAATAAGTTGGACTTAATAGATATAGAATATTTCATCCATCAATGAGCAAATACACTTTCTTCTCAGCAGCACATAAATTCTTCTTTAAAATAGACCATATCTTATGCCACAAAGCAACTCTTAGCAAATATAAAAAAAATACTACTCTGCATCCTATCAAAGTATAATGGAATGAAATTAGAAATTGATAAAATAAAAAGTAGCAGCTACTTCAATACCTACAGACTAAATAATATGCTATTGAATGACAAATGGATAGCATAAGAAATTAGGGAGAAAAATAAAATTCCTAGAGGTAAATGAGAACACTGATACAACATATCAAAATCTCTGGGACACTATGAAGGCAGTGCTAAGAGGAAAGTTTATTGCTTTGAGCTCATTCATTAAAAGAATAGAAAATCAATGAATAAATGACCTAACATTACATCTCAAAGCTCTAGAAAAAGAAGAACAATCAACACCAAAAGCAGTAGAAGATGGTAAAAAATTAAAATCAGAGATGAAATCAATGAAATTGAAACAAAAGAAACAATTGAAAAAATTGACAAAATAAAAAGTTGGTTCTTTGAAAAAAATAAATAAAATTGATAAATGCTAATGAAGAGAAGGAGAGAGAAAACTCAAATTACTAAAATCTGTGATAAAAGTAAATGTCATGATGAACACTACTGAAATACAGAAGATAATTAGAAACTATTTTGAAAATTTATACTCCAATAAAATAGAAAATCTCAGAGACATTGACAAATTTCTAGAGTGAGATGATCCACCCAAACTGAGTCAGGAGGACATACACAAGTAAAATATCAATTTTAAGCAAGGAAATAGAAGATTACTAACAAAGAAAAGCCCAGGGCCAGATGAATTCACAGCTGAGTTCTACAAAGCCTTCAAAGAAGAACTAATACCAATTCTCCTCAAATTATTTCATGAACTAGAAAAAGAGGGAACACTTCCAAACTCATTCTATGAGGTCAGTATCACCCTGATTCCAAAACCAGACAAAGACATACCAAGAAAAGAAAACTTCAGACCAATATCTCTAATAAACATGATGCGAAAATTCTCAAAAAAATTCTGGCAAATCAAATACAAAAACATATTTAAAAGATAGTGCACCACAATCAAGTGGAGTTCATTCCAGGCATGCAAGGTTAGTTCAACATATGGAAGTCAATGAATGTAATTGATCACATCAATAGATTTAATGATAAGAATCATAGGATCATCTCAATAGATGCAGAAAAAGCATTTGACAGAGTAAAGCACCTCTTCATGTTCAAAACACTAGAAAACTAGGGACAATAGGAATATATCTCAACATTATGAAGCTATCTATGCTGAACCCAAGGCCAACATTATTCCAAATATAGAAAAATTGAAAGCATTCCCTCTAAAAAGTGAAACAAGACAGGGAAGCCCTCTTTCACCACTTCTATTTAACATAGTCCTTGAAACTCTCTCAAGAGCAATTAGGCAGACAAAAGAAATGAAAGGGATACGAATAGGGAAGGAAGAACTCAAATTATCACTGTTTGATGATGACATGATTCTATATTTAGAAGATCAAAAAAATTCCACCAGAAAACTTCTAGAACTAATAAATGAATTCAGCAAAATAGCAGGATAGAAAATCAACACCCATAAATCAAATGCATTTTTGTATATCAGGGATAAATCCTCTGAAAGAGAAACTGGAAAACTACCCCATTTACAAAAGCCTCAAAAAAATAAAATAAAATACATGGGAATCAACCTAACAAAAGAAGTGAAAGACCTCTACAATGAAAATTACAGAACGCTAAAGAAAGAAATTAAAGAAAACCTTAGAAGATGGAAAGATCTCCCTTGTTCTTGGATAGGCAGAATCAATATTATCAAAAGGGCCATACAACCAAAAGCATTATACAGATTTAATGCAATTCCTATTAAAATCCCAATGATATCATTCATATAACTAGAAAAAGCAATCCTGAAATTAACTTGGAAAAATAAGGGACCCAGAATAGCCAAAGCAATCCTTAGCAAGAATAGTGAAGCAGGAGGCATCACAATACCAGACCTTAAACTATACTACGTAATAGTATACAAAAAAATAGTATACAAAAAAAATGTATATTATACATTTAAGAACTGAAAAAACTTAACACCAAAAAAACAAACAACTCAACCAATAAATGGGCTAAGGAACTGAACAGACACTTCTCAGAAGAAGATATACAATCAATCAATAAATATATGAAAAAATGTTCAATATCTCTACCAACTAGAGAAATGCACATCAAAACTACTCTAAGATTTCATCTCACTCCAGTCAGAAGAGCAGTTATCAAGAATATAAGCAACAATAAGTGTTGGCGAGGATGTGGGGAAAAGGCACTCTTCCATTGCTGCAAATTGGTGCAACCAATCTGGAAAACAGTATGGAGATTCCTTAGAAAACTTGGAATGGAACCACCAAGTGATCCAGCTATCCCACTCCTCGGTCTATACCCAAAGCACTTATAAACAGCATACTACAGTGACGCAGCCACATCAATGTTTGTAGCAGCATAATTCACAATAGCTAAACTGTGGGACCAACCTATATGCCCTTCAATAGATGAATAGATAAAGAAACTGTGGTATATATACACAATGGAATATTACTTGGCATTAAAAGAATAAAATCATGGCATTTGCAGGTAAATGGATAGAGTTGGAGAATATCATGCTAACTGAAGTAAGCCAATTCCCCCAAACCAAAGGCTAAATGTTTTCTCTGATAAATGGATGCTGATCCATAATGGGTGGGTGGGGGGCATGGGAGGAATGGAGGAACTTGGAATAAGGCAAAGGAGAAGTAGAGTAAGGAGGGGGCATGTGGATAGGAAAGATGGTGGGATGAGACAGACATCATTACCCTAGGTACATGTATGACTGCATGTATGATGTAAATATACAACTGGTATACCAAGCCAATTGGTATACCAAGCCAACTGGTACAGTCACATCCAGCTGCATGAAATAAGCCTTTAAATCTAGAACCTCTGTTAATTATACCTATATCGATAAATTCAATAACATCGACTCCCCTACTGTATTCTATTCTCCTTGGTCGGAAGGCACTACCACACCTATTTTCAAGATTCTGCTATAATGAATTTTCACCATCTTACATTTATGTTGGTGTGTATGCTATTTCCTTTGGAGTCTGACTCTGTTCCTGCCACATGAGAGCATGCTGAGTTTAGGTCCTAATTAAGGACATTTGTAGTGGCAAAAGGCACAGTTTTGGTGGATTTTGAGGAAAAGAGGTATTTCATGGTGAAAAAACTACCCCATTACTAATGTTTATTTTTAAAAAGGTCAGTCTCTCTAGAAATATGAGGGTAGGCTTCTTCTGTTGGCAAGAGAGGCTCCAGTAACTCAGGAATTCATGATTTAGAGCTTCATCTGAATCCACCCAGATGTCCCTACTCCAAGTTCAAGGTTTCTTATCATTCCCTAATGATACTCCAACTTCCCTTGTGAAACTGGAGACTCTGTAAATTAAGCTTCAATTGTAATTTTGCCATCTTTCAATTCTTTTCGGCAAGCAAATAAGAGAAAGAAAGAAGAGATTTTATTAGAACTGACCTAGAAGCTTCCTGGATACCTATTTATAATTTGAGCTGAGAATTTAGGGATGTGATTTTGTCTTCTGTCAGTGTTGGGGCATTCAGAGGCAGGCAGCCATGAGCAAGTCCATACAGGCACTGGTGCATATGGGATAGGTGAGTGCAACAGCCACTTGGCTCTCCCAAGGCTTTTGCTCTGGTAGGTATTTCAAGATCAGCCACAGGTGGTAATTGAATTAACCAGCAACGCGCAGCTGGTTACTCAAATGCTATTCACGGCACTCAAGACTCAGGAGACACATGGGTGGAACTGGAGATCATATTGGATCCAATATTGGATGGATTAAATTGGACCCATCCAAATGGATAGAACTGGAGATCACAGTGTTAGGCATGGACAAGTGTCTCATGTTTCTCCTCATATATGGAATCAGGGGTTGGGAGGAGATGTCATGAAAGTGGCAGAGAGACTATTGGAAAAGAGGAAGGGGACTGAGAGAGGGAAGGGTAACAGAGAGTAATAAGGGGTGGATATGATCAAGTATGCTATTTGCATGTATGAATATTCCACAATGAAACCCATTATTCTGTATAATTAAAGTGCACTAAAAAATAAAGACAAAAAAAAAGACCCAAGAGACAATTCCCAAATTCCACCCAGCAATCCCCAAATTCCATCTTTAATTGAACCAACCAGTCTGTTTCCTGGGACCATTTCTGATATAAATTTTTGTGTAAGTCAAGGTCCAGTCAGAGGAGAGAAAACAGTCTCATTCTCTTAATAGCAATGTGTTAATATTAATTATTAACTAGAGAAAACAGTGGAATTCCAGAAGTAGCAACTGCAGAAAGCAGTTGCCTCTCTTAGGGGTAGGGGAACAAAGGGAATTATTAAAACTTAAAAGCTTGGAGAGGGGTCCCCACGGATCTAAAGCTCAGACTTCTGAGAAGGGCTTCCATTAACTGGGGCTACTGTCCTTGAACTTGGAAGCAGGGCCTCCATGGGCTTGGCCCTGTGCCCTTGAGGAAAAGGCACCAACCTTCTGGCATTTCTGAGGGCATGAATGTTGGAAAACTTCAAAGTGGAGTCACCTTCTGTTCCTTGTCGACTGTCAAGGTGGAGGAGGGAGCTGGGTGATACTGGTAGCAGTGGTAAGCAAGTAAGAAGCAACAACGCTCTTCTTCTGCTCCAGCCTGCCAGTCTTCCTCTGAGAGCCTCATTGGAGGAGACAGACAGGGAGACAGGGAGGAAAGCAGAAATGAGATCTGCAGAGTCAGCCCCAGATTCATAGAGCCAAGCGCAGAGCACCAGTTAGAAGTTGAGAGAAATAGCTTTCCTGAGAAAAGCATTTTCTCAGAATGCTATTCATGAGAATAGCATTTCTGAGATGTGGACAGAGACAGACTATAATTAATGAAGGAGAGGATCCATATTTTCCCTATGAAAGAAAATAGTATCGGTTTCCCTATGAAAATGTTTCTTTATAAAGTAGCCTCTGTGGGGCTACTCATTTATGGTATGAACATTATTTATTAGCTCATGCATTTATTTAACATGTCAGGATAGACCTTCTAGGTTTATGGTGTTTGCTGCCTGGGGATTCTGTAGATGGAAAAGAGAGCTTGTTTAAAGCTAAGTTGAGTTTTCTGCTGTGCCAGTAGCAAATTTATCTGAAGCCAGCCAGGTTCCTAGGCAATTTTATTTCACTATGGTCTATATTTATCCCCGGAAGTCCATGTTACAGAAATTAGGGAGGAGGGAGAGGAGAAAGACATAAATTAAAAACTGTAAAAACACCTCATCCCTATTATTTAATCCGTTTGCACTATTTTCCAGGGATTTGAGGTGAGAGAAGGAAGTCTGAGTTCCCCTCTTTAGGCACTGCTTATACAAGGTGAGATGAATTCTCCCACCTGGTGTTTGGAAATCCATCTCTCTGCTTTTCAGTCCTCTTCCTGTCTCACTTAAGTCTGTTTGCGTCTTGCTAAGCACACAGAGTGAGGAGCAGCATAGAGCAGAACTTCCTTTCAAGAGCATCTGTGAGAACTTTTCAGAATGGTGATGTCAGCAATAGCACGGTCCCTGTGATGTCTGCAACCAAATGGAAAGTGAGCGGTTGAGAGAAGGGAAGAGAGCTGGCTCTCTTCTCAGTCATGCTGAAATGTACTGTTATTTTCCAGGGTTGGGAGTGTTTTAAGATAGTAGAGAGCAAGGTCAGGCCAAATGGACATTGTGACGGGAGTCTCTCTCCTCCTTCACTGCATTGATTAATAGCCTAAGAGAGAAATAGAGGAGAGAAACAGAACTTTAAAAAGATAAAGAAAACAGGGGCGCAAGGTCAGGCAGTGCTCTCCCTGTAGAAGGAGATGATTATTGTAATTAGCGAGGATGCATATGGATAATGCCAATTTGTGAAAGCTGTGTGGGTGTCGTACTTTTTCTATTCTTCCCTCCTCCCACAGGCCTCTGTTAACTCAGCTGCTCCTCTCTGTTAACCCGGTTACTATGCTGTTTTTGTGTTTGTGGTGTGTGTGCGCGTGCACACGCACGCTCGTGTAGGTAGATGTACATATGGCTATGATAATTAATTCTCCAGTGACCAAATACTGCAAAATTGCCAAAAGAGATAGATGGTGTTCTTTGGTGAATGCAATTAAGTTCATGGTTACCTATGATTTAATGTGGACTCACCCCCTCCCTTCTGAAGATGAGAGCAACTGGGTTGCTTCAATATCCACAATTACCCTTGCCTAGACTCCTGGAGAAGGATAATTTTGAAGTTTTAAACCAAATTTTAAACCAAACTTTCTAACTTCTTATTTTTACAGGTGAGAAAATGAGGTCTAGACAGGCTAAATTATGCCTGTAAGGTAACCCAGCCGCACAGTATCAGGGCCAGGATTGACATGATAATTTCATTTTTGTTTGTTTCATGTGACATACTTGTGAATAGAAGAGGGTAAAGGCATTATGTATGGGTTCAGACACACCCAGATGTGATAGTTTTAAAAAATACCTGGTCTCTCTATTCTACACTTATTTATTCCATGCATGTACAGAGGTTCAAAGACCTTGTAAGCTTTTACCCACATAATCTGAGACAAAAAATATTTGTTATTTCTAGAATATCAAACTGTATCCTTGATAACCTTATCCCTTTTGTCTTTCTATCTCCTGTTTTTCAAAAGCTTCTTTGGGAAATTTTTGGAGGATGATGATAAAGGAAATAACACTTTTAGCTTGACCCATATTCAACTTGTCTTTGATAGCGTTGTCTAAGGAAAGGTTCCCTAGGATGCAAGGTGGTCTCCAAACTATGAACGGAAGAACAGGAAGTAAAAAATGAACAAGGGTAAAGGGAGTAAAACCATAGGATTTTGGCAACCATATCTCTGCTCTTGCTTGATCTCTTTTGGAAACCTTGTGTATACACCTTTGAAATTTGCTTTCAATTATTTGTTTTACAAATAGAAATCATGTCTTAGATGCATGTGATTCTGACATCGAACGGCTGTGTTCCTTGTTGGTATTGTTTCTTAAAGCTTGAGAATAGCTTTCAGTAGCACACATGGTCATAATTTCCCATCTTTACTCCTCCTCTCTTATTTTCCATCAGAACCTGAACCATCAATTATCAAATTACACATTTTAATGAATGTTAATATTTATCACTGCTTATTTCCATTTATCTTTGCAAAGAACACCACCAAAATTTCTCATTTCAAGTTCCCACTTGGCCACCTCTCAACTGTCTGACTATAACCAAATCTCCCAACTTCTTAGCCTTAGTTTCCTCCATAGTAAAACTAGAAAATGTATAAATATTCTGCTATTTCCATGAGATAAAGTGGGAACTGCTTGCAAAATTCACAATAGCCAATTCTCTAACCAGCTGAGGTGCCCATCACTGGATAAAGGGATAAAAAAAATGTGGTATATTTATACACAACGAAGTTTTATTCAGCCATAAATGATATTATGTCATTTGCAGCAAAATGGATTGGAATTTGAGAGCATTAATGGTAAATAAAATAAGTGAAGCTCAGAAAGTCAAGGGTCATATGCATTTCTCTCTTTCTCATATATTGGAAGCTAGAGAGAAGAAAGAAAAAAAAGATGCATGTGTAGGTAGGAGGAATCTCATGAAAACAGAAGGGAGACTATGGAGTACACAAAAGGGACCAGGGACAGTGGGGAGGGAAAGGGGAGATACTGGCCAAATTCTGTTGTTGTATTGTGTGCATGTATGAATATGTAACAACAAATCCCACTGTTAGGTATATTATAATGCACCAATAAAAAATATGGTAAAAAAAAGTGGGAGTGGCTAGCCATTTGTAGGCAGAATTCAAAGATGGACCACAGGATTCCCACCTTCTGATTCGCATTCTGTGTATAATCCCCACTCTGCCAGGTCTAAAGAAGACAACAACTTTTTGCAAACAGCCTATGGATCTGTGAATGAGGCAAGGACCTGAATCTGGCCTCCAGGAGCTGAGAGAGATTCCCCAGTGATAGCAAAAAAATGAGGCCCTCAGACATACAGCTGGACATGAAGGGATTCTGCTACAAACGTTTTTCCCCAGCTGTGCTTCTGGAGAATGCATCCCAGCTGGCACCCAGATGACCTGAGATAAAATCTCTGCTACAGTTGGGCCAGAATTCTGACCCACAGAAACTACGAGATAGCAAGTTTGCATTGTTTTAAAATGCTAGGTCTGCAGTAATTGATTATGCAGCCATATAAAACTACCAGTTATCCACTAATGCACAGCAAGAGGTGAAGGGTGAGGAAAATGGAGATTCTTCTTCCCGCTTCGCTTACACAAGGACAGAGATTTGGCCAATCAGATGTGCTCACCTAGAACTTTAAATCTGGAGGGAGAGACACCAAGTGTCAGAGACTGTCAGAGGTTAACTCCAGGGCACAGAGGCACAAGGAACAGATGCCCAGTGGGGGTGGGTGCTGAGATGGCTCTCAGACCATATGTGACTGTACCCTGACTTCGAGCATGCCACATGAACCAGGCTCCTTAGTTCCAAACTCTGATGTTTATGTGAATTCTGGAATTATCCTTCTAGTACATTTATTTCTGCAGCAATTAGCTAGAAATGGCTTCTTTTATTTTTTACCAAGAACTTGGGTTGTTATAGATCAGGTATGTAAAATAGTGCTTTGTAATCTGTTGACAGGTACTATAGATGTAATGTACAACTGTTTCTCTGCTTTGCCTTTCCTTCACACTCTTAGGCCCTTTCTGAGTTGGTATAACTCTTGATATCATTCTGCATGCTGTTATTTCAATAAATAAATGTACTTTTAGTCCAATAAATAAATAAATAAATGGACATAGCATATGAATCTGAGTCAAAATGAAAATGTCTTTAGGAGATCACGTGAGTCAGGACATTTAAAGACTCTGGGGGAAAGACTGTTTCCTGGGAACTTGAAGGGCTTATTTAGATCTAAAGTCCTTAACATTAGTTGAACTCAAAGGTCAAACAGAGAAACCTCTGTTTCAGTCTTAAACAGCTTCAAAAACAAGTATCTGCCACTGTGGTGTCTCCAGGGAAGATGTTTCCTTGACCATTCTTTGGAATAAGCTGGAATCTCAAGAATGTATGAGACAATGGGTTCAGGCTCACACCTGCACTGAGCCTGAATAAAAGTCTATACTCATTTTCACAGACCTCCTGCATTCCTGTCTTGAAAGGTGCAGAACAGGAATAAATGCAATGAGAAGCATCATCATTGAAAATAATTGCACAGCACAGTTTAAGAAAATCCCACTGTGATCATCAGAGCTACCTTGGGGAGTTGGGATTAGGGTGGGAATAGCGGGCAGAGCTTTTGGCAACCAACCATACCCAGTCCTTGCAGCTATGCTCTTACATGTCCACGCTGAGATTTTAAGGACATAAAAAGTTTATGGGGAATCTATTGTTTGGATTGCCTGAACCCAGGGGTATTGGGTCAATTTTTGTGTAACTCATGGAAGTCCAGGGTCCTTTCTGCTGAAAGACTTCTGGGCAAAGATAATAAAGATGACTTTCTCTAGTCACCACATTTGGGTCTAGTCTCCAGAAAGGAGAAAGAAGGTTTGCATCTGACCCATGGGAGGGTTGTTCTGATGGAGCAGGAAGCGGCAGGCAGTCAGCAAACATGCAATTTCCTGAGCACAGAGAGGATGATAGGAAGAAGAGTGAGGCTGTGTGTTGTGCTTCGCTGAATAGCTTCCCCTGCAGAATGACGTAAGAACTTCATTTAGGTTCCTAAATAGAGAAAGCACTGCCAACAGGATCTCTGTAGAGGAAGCTGTAAAAGTGAACAAACATAGTCATAACGACTCTGTCAACCGCACTGCCAGTTGTATTAGTGTTTGATGCTAGTAATAAACGACTCTTACGGGTTTATGCACTTACTGCACTGTACTTCTTGTTGTTATTTTAGAGTATGCTCCTTCTACTTAGAAAAAGGAACATGTAGCATGCCATGTGGCGGCAGCAGTAGCCTCATCCATCTCTTGGTTACCAAGAGGCCACGCTGAGTGATGGACCCAGATCATCTGGGTTTCCAAGTACATGCTAGGATGCTCTAGCACAATTGCAAAATTGCCTAACAGTGCATTTCTCAAAACGAATTCCCACTGGTCGTTAACTGACGTTATGACTGTATAGCCACTTTGGTTTGCAGTTTGCCTGCAGCACTTGGAACAGACTTTCTGGAAAGTGCCAGAAAGTTACTGCCAAGTGATGGGAGGAGGTCACCGTGCATTGGTAGCAATCAGTGGCTGCAGGAGAGGCAGAGCAATAGGAGAAAACCTGGTCTCCAGCCTCCTCAGCATCAGACCCTGATTGAGGAGGACACTCAGAGAGGTGGGTCTGCGGAGCTGCCCAGGCCTGGCCACGGGCAGGGCCATATCTGTTCCAAGGGAAAGAAATCAGGATTGTATGTCAATTAATGCAGCAGAATCCATCTGGAAATCCATCCCTTTGGGTTGATCTGAGGTCAGAAAAGTTGGGCCTGCATTTATGAACATGGTCTGTGATTTAGTGAGATCTTGTAATGTTTTAAATTTCCTGTAAAAATAGACTTTCCATGAAGGAAAGATTATATAATTTCAGTATTTCAAGGCTCAAAAGTCAAGGAAAAAATGCCAGCTTAAAAAGTTTAAATTAATCAGGAGTGATGGCACATGCCTGTAATCCCACTGGCTCAGCAGGCTGAGGCAAGAGGATCACAAGTTCAAAGCCAGCCTCAACAAATTAGCAAGGCTGTAAGCAACTTAGAGAGACTCTGTCTCAAAATAAAAAAATGAAAATGGTCTGGGGTTTTGGTTCAGTGGCTAAGTGCCTCTGGGTTCAACCCTGGTACAAAAAGTTTAAATTACATTCCTGGTGTATATAAAGATGAATATGGCCGTAAGTGAAGCACTAAGTTTAGAAAAATTAATCAGTTTACATGTGGTTCATTTTGTTCACATTATTGGAAAGTCAGAGCTACAACTTTTAAACTGAAGTCTTAAGGTTCCAAGAGTGAAAAGAGACATCAGTCCTTGCAATGACTTTGACTTATTGCTAGAATCTGATGTGATTGATACCAGGGATTTCCCTAATGGATGCTGTAGTCAAGTATAGCTGAGGGAAGGAAAATCACAAAGTTCGATTAGAAGCCCTGCTACCTACCAGTGACTGATGACTTGGCCAGAAATGAAAATATAAACAAGAACATGACTTGAACTGGTCAAGAGCAATAGTGGCAACAACTTTGCCTTGAGTATTTATCCAGTGCTAACTCCTGGGCTGGGCTGTATTTATGTTATATCTTTTAATCTCCAAAACATGACGGTAGGCATCATTATCCCCACTTTACAGGTTTACGATGAGCTACATCAGGCCACACAGCTAGTATGTGGTCAAAGGGTGATGACAGACGATGTCGATGACTGCAGTGGTGATGATGGTGATGACAGTGACCATGAGGTGTTGCCTGGCATCATGCTTTTCTGTTGACAGAACAAATTAAATGATTGCATTTGATCCTCGTGGTGTGTAGGTGCTATAGGTATCATTTTTACCATTTTCATTCTTTGCGTGGGAAAACTTGGACTCAAGACTGCTTTAAAAATAATTCTTATTAAAATAATAAAATTCCTTCTTTGTATCCATGGCAGGTACCCCAATTTTTAGCTATGCAACATAACAAAAGGCCCTTAATTTCTGTAAGCTTCGTTTCCTTGCACCGACTACTCAGAGTACAAGGAACAAATATTATCATTTTAAATTGCTCACTATTGCTAGGACTTAATAAATATTAGCTACTTATTAGTAATAATATTATTATTACTAGAGTTTCAAGTTTCCTTCCACTTTTCCATGGGACTTATTTTATAAACCATTAAAAGAGTTTTAATAAGGTTATTGGACCCTTGAAATGATTGTACAACTAAGGGCAACCTAGATTAAAAATAGAATATTTGCTAATATATTTTT
>CM053406.1:111541042-111569418 GCA_028644305.1 Xerus rutilus | reverse complement strand
TTGCTAGGACTTAATAAATATTAGCTACTTATTAGTAATAATATTATTATTACTAGAGTTTCAAGTTTCCTTCCACTTTTCCATGGGACTTATTTTATAAACCATTAAAAGAGTTTTAATAAGGTTATTGGACCCTTGAAATGATTGTACAACTAAGGGCAACCTAGATTAAAAATAGAATATTTGCTAATATATTTTTAAAGAATATTTTTGGTTCCATATATTGACCAAATAAACACATAATGTTTCCTTGGCATACTTTACTGTTCAAAACATTGGAAGTAAGCCCATGAGTCAAACCTAGACCCTAATTTCAAAGAGTTTGCCATCCAATGGGGCAGCCATTTATGTGGATAATTCCAATAGCGAGATGAGAGCCTTTTGACCTAGCTGTTCCACCTCTAAGTATTTCCCCCAAAAGAAAGGAAAACATACATCTTCCAAAGGACTTGTATAGGAATGCTCATAGCCACTTTATTTATAATGACTCAAACTGAAATTGAGTAAAATGTCTAATGAGAAAATAGATAAACAATTTGGGATCTATCCATACACTAAAAGCAATAAAAATGATGATACAGGGATGCAAAGATATGAATGAGCCTTTAAAATATCATGCCTAGGGCAAGACGAAGAAGCCAGGCATCTTACGTACATCTTACATAATATAATTTGAGTGAAATTCTATAACAGGCAGCATGAATCTATGGGGACAGAAATCCAAACAGAGGCTGCCTAGGTTTGCAGTGAAACTGTGAAGGGGCATAAGGAAGCTTTCTGGAGTGATGGAAAGGCTTAAATGTTTTATGCTTCCACAGGAAGAAATAAATTTTTTTCCTAAGTAGTTTGCATTTTATATTATTATAAATGATACTTTTGAAAACTGTATTTTCCAAATGTTTGCTGTTAAGATATTGAAACCCAATTGATTTTGTATGTGTACCTTGTACATTTTGACATTAATAAACCCATTAATCTAGTAGATGGATTTTTTAAAAAATATATCTTTGGACTCTGCGTATGGTGCACCTCCTTTTAGACTTTCATTTCTCTTAACCAGTATCTTATATTTCTCATTTCAAATCTGTCTACTAGGCTTTGGTCACTTTTTTTTAAACCATTTCCTGTTTATT
Source organism: Xerus rutilus (assembly GCA_028644305.1). Taxonomy (NCBI): domain Eukaryota; kingdom Metazoa; phylum Chordata; class Mammalia; order Rodentia; family Sciuridae; genus Xerus; species Xerus rutilus. Next base: position 111,568,285 of record CM053406.1, on the reverse strand, counting down.
GCAGATATTTTCCATCTTTATTTCTTTTTTTTTGTTGTTTTTTTTGGTACCAGGGATTGAACTCAGGGGCACTGGACCACTGAGCCACATCCCCAGCCCTATTTTGTGTTTTATGTAGAGACAGGGTCTCACTGAGTTGCTTAGTGCCTCGCCATCGCTGAGGCTGGCTTTGAACTCGCAATTCTCCTGTCTCAGCCTCCCAAAGTGCAGGGATTACAGACGTGCGCCACCACGCCCGGCTCATCTTTATTTCTTTAAGCACAATGATTCTATAAATTGCATCCGATTATTTCCAAACCTGAAGTGGAGTTTTACTGCTGCAGTTTCCCTCTCATGTGACTTTCTTGTGACTCAGTTGCCTTTTAATACACACTGCTATTCCAGGAGACAAGAGTTTTGGTGATTCTTGGGACTTGGGAGAAGGTGCCCTTCCCCAGATAGCTTTGCATATGCCCCTGATGGGCATCTAGAGGCACTACCTCTCTGTAATAGCCAATTTAAATTAAAGTCATGGCTTAAAGTTTCCTAACAACACTTGGATTTTGCATTTAGGTTATAAGTTCTCAGAGGGCTGATCTCTAGGTAGAAGTATTCAGGGACAGTGTGTGTGTGTGTGTGTGTGTGTGTGTGTGTGTGTGTGAGCGTGTGTGTTTCCCCCTGTACTCAGTATCAAGGTACCTCTCTCTTGGGACTGTGGTTAGTTTTTACTTCCTGAAGTTTCTCAACTTGAGATTCTTCGTTAATGTAAAAGAGATCTAGCATCAATCTTCCAAGGTGGTTGGACTCTGAGCTTCGACTTCAGTTTCTCTTAGTCCAAGAACTTTTCAAAACTCTAACACAATTGTCCTAGAACATTTCTTTTTTTTTTTTTTTGGTACCAGGGATTGAACTCAGGGGTACCTGACTACCGAGCAACATCCCCAGTCCTATTTTGTGTTTTATTCAGAGACAGGGTCTCCCTGAGTTGCTTAGCGCCTCACCATTGCTGAGACTGGCTTTGAACTCGTGATTCTCCTGTCTCAGCCTCCCTAAGTGCTGGGATTACAGGCGTGCAACACCGTGCCCAGCTCCTAGCACATTTCTTTTTTTCTTTTTAAAAATTTTTTATTAGTTTATTTAATTGCATTTCAAGTCATAATACATATATAGAGCTCAGTTTTCCCATTTCTCTGGTTGCAAACCAGATAAAGTCACACCAATTGTGTCTTCATACATGCACCAAGGGTAGTAATGACGATCTCCATCAACCATCTTTACTATACCCATTCCCCTTTCCTGCCCCCCCGCCTCTCCCATGTCGCGTCCAGTGTTTCTCTATTTCTCTTATGTTTCCCATTCCCACCTCCCTTATTCATCAGCATCCACTAATCAGAGAGACCATTTGGCATTTGGTTTTTTGGGATTGGCTTACTTCACTAAGCATAATGCTTTCCAATTCCATCCATTTGCCTGCAAATGCCATAATTTTATTCTCTTTTATTGCTGAATAATATTCCATTGTGTATATGTACCACAGTTTCTTTATCCATTCATCTATTGAAAGACATCTGGGTTGCTTCCACAGTTTTGCAGTTGTGAATTGGCCTAGCACATTTCTTAAGGCAAAAAGCTTTTACTGTTTTTCTTGCCATTCTGGGTTCCTGGAGTCTCTTAAATTTGGGGCTGATAATTCCCTACTATCTTTGTCATTTCTTTGATGCTTTTAAGGAGATGAGAAATTATTTTATCTACTATTTTAAATTAATGTTAGCAAGAGGATTGGCCCAATTGACCTTATTCTTTATTATTGAAAATGGAGGATATTTGAAATATTTTTGTAGTCTCATTTTCATCATTTCTAGGTATAAAAGTAATTCCTCAAACTGATGCCTCATTATGTAAAAATTTTAAAATCCTGCATGTCAAGAGAGAAAAAAATTAAAAAGAAAGAGAAGAAGTCACTAAGGAGAACACTAGCAATCTAACAAACAGGGAAAAATGTTTGAAATTCACATCGGGAAGCTCAAGCATAAGCAAAAGGATGGCTTTTCCTAATATAATAGAATACTATGTTATTATTGATTGATGTGCACAAAGTTACCACAAAGGTGAGCATTCTAGGGTAGCAAACAGGTATTTTTTTCCCTATTTCTGGAATCTGGGGCAGTCCAGCTGGGTGGTTCTGGCTTAGGATACTTAAGGACACCGTGGTGGAGACATTGGAGGCTTGCTTGAGACTGGAAGCTGCTTCTGAGGCCACCTATTCAAGTCCTGGCAGGAGGCCTCTGCTCCTCACTGACTGCTTTCTGGAAGGTTCTGCTCCTCGCCACATGGTCTTTACCATCAATCTGCTCATGACATGATAGCTGGCTTCCCCTGGAGCGAGGGATCTGGAGGAAATCACCAAGACAGGAGCTGAATATTTTCTATAAGCTAATCTTGGAAATTTTATAACACCACTTCCCCATGTTTTATTGGGTGCACAGACAACAGCAGTATGTGTGGGAGGTGGCCGTCACCTGTGGCCATCTTGGAGACTACCTGCCACAAGCTCCTCCAGTTCAAAGAGAGGAAAACCCAAGCAGAAAAGAATAAACACTATAAAAAGTCTGTTTGTAGAAAATGCATATAAATAAATATTAGGGTATATCGTAAATGTGAATTGATGCTTAACCTCATTCCAAAGAAGAGTAATGTCAATTAAAACTGTGTGGAGATGTAATTTCCACCCGTGGGACTGGTAAAGATAAAACACAAAGTTATCACTCGCTGAGGATTTGAGAAAAGAGAGTCTCATGTTTTGTCAGTGATAGACGCTGGTAAAACCTCTATGAAGCATAATTTGGCAATAACTCTCGAAAGTAAAAATATGCATATCCTTTGATCCACTTCTAGGAATTTATTCTAAGTATTTTCTGGTGCATGCGCAGAATCATGTCTGTATAAAGATACTTACTGCAGAGCCAACTTGTCACAGTGGAAGGTTAGAAACCATCTCAATTTCTGTCAATAGAGAACTGATTAAATCATAGTAATATGCATATAATAGAATTCTATGTATTTCTTTAAAAAGAATACAGCAGCCCTCTCTATGCTGATTTAGAATTTTCAGCAACATGTACTGAAAGATGTAAAAGCAAGATGCCAAATAGCACATTATCATTTGTGAAAAAATATGTATATGCTTGTAACACAATGGAGTATCTACAGAAGCGTGACCAAGAGACTGAGACTGGTTAGTGCTATTGAAGAGGGGAATTGGGTGGGTATGTTATATGGAGATGAGAGAGAATTACTTCTTATGCATTCCCTGTTGTACATTTTTAATTTATAGTATGTGCATGGATTGACCATTGTCTCAGTCTGTTTTCTCTTGATATAGCAGAATACCAGAGACTAGGATATTTATAAATAAAAGAAGTTTATTTTGGCTCAGTTTCAGGGGTCTAAGGGCATGACACCAGTATCTCCTTGACTCCAGTAAGGACCATATGCTGTGTCACAACATGGCAGAGAGACAGATGGAGAAGCGAGCAAGGGCAAAGGGGAGATATGCTTGCAAGAGAGTGACAGGACAGAAGGTGACCTGCTTTATAACAAGCTACTCTCTACTAACAACTCCAGTCCCAAGAGACCTAACTCACCCCCAGAGACCTAGCAGCATACCTCTGATAAGAACACTTATGCATTTGATGAAACAAATTTTATGGAAATTAACACATAAGGCTTTAAAAAATCAAGGCTATTCTTTTCGATATTCGACTGTAAGCTTCTTGCAATTCAAGATTATATTTTTAAATTCCTTTGTGTGTCTTACAGTACTTAGTATGACTTGTTGTAGATTCCCAATAAATAGTTATTAGATAAGTGTCTGAAAATGAAATGTCTAAAACCATGTTTTTCTCTTTTCAGAAGGTGGATGGAATATTCCCCTAAACACAGAGTACGAGCATCAAAGAGATTGAAAATACAATATCTCATCATCTCAAGGATGAGAGGGCACAAGTGGAGAAAAGAGGAAGCTCAGGCAGGAGAGGGACAGCAGCAAATTGCTAATTGCAACAAGGCACGGGAATTTCACAGAATAAGATGATTTGTTTCAATGTGCCTTAGAAAAGGGAAGAGTCAATTTAGCCACCAGAGGGCGCTCATCTTTGTATTTAATAGTAGGCTTAGATCCAAATATGAGATAAAAGATAAAAGCAGTTGAAGACCAGAAAGAAAAAACAAAATTATCTATATAATGAACGTATTTCCCCTCTTCGCCATTACGCTATGCCACCAATGTGTGGATGTCAATGTTATAAGATGTCAAAGGCCTCTTGTTACGGGATAAAGGACTTGAACATCAGTAAATGTGCTTTAAATGCTCCATCTCATGTTGAGGAGGGCTTCCTGTCATTCGTTGGCTGCAATTTGAATTTTACCTCTCATGCTCTGTGATGTACAGACTGCCTGGAAGGTATTCCATATGTTAGGTAGGAAGGGGGAGCTGTGGTAAGCCACTTCCTGTGAGCCTGCTGAAGCTGTTATTTGTTGAAATTTTAGTGCTTTATGAAGTCTGGAAGGTTCTAAAATCTAGGATAGCTGGAGTGCTTAGCATTTGCAATTTTTATTGTCTTTGCTTGCTTTTGTTCTACTTGAACTTCAGGTAGGGGAGAGATGTTATAACCTGACTTGGGATCCTCTTGTTGATTTTGTGAATTGATACTACTAATAAGTGAATTTTCCTCCTATGAACACCGTCTGACTCCTGGTGGCCCCCATCAGCTCCTTTGGGCTCTGTGAATTTACCACTAAGTCTACCAGGCGTGTATGCTATAACCTGTAAAATCCCTCTTTGCATCCAGAGAGCCTTTCTGTTAAGAAAGCAGAGAAAGAAATGAATGCTTATTGAATGTCAACACCAGGCTGTGTCCCAAGTCCATTATTATTATCATCTATCCTCACAATTACCCTACACAAAGCAGATATTGCACCCCCAATTTGCATAAAAGGAAACTAAGTTCTGCAAGATTGAATGACTCATGCAAGATTGAAAGTGTTGGGGAAAGGGGACTAACTGAATTTAGAATCTAGAAAGCTCACCTTCCTTCACTCTGACACTTTAGTAGCCCCCTGATGTAAGCTTGTACTTTCCTCTCCGGAGACCACCTTCTCTTTGAGCCATTTAGGGTTTTGTGACAGCAGCTCTTTGGTGGAGTTTTAAGGCAGTGTATTTGGTGTCTTTTGAGAGTGTGGCTTGATGGTCACCGCAATACCACAAGGACTGCTCCCCACATGTGGGAGGAAGGTGGGGGTGGTGCTCCTAACCCCTACCATCCACAGTATGCAAGGTAATGCTGAAACAAAGCCTTTCAGGGCTGCTGTAGTCACTGTCACGGTCTTCTGCAGCTGGGATGCATGCAGATAAACACAGGGGGTGTCTGGGCCACCAAATCTATGACAGTGCTCCTTGCTATGGAAATGTGTATCATTGCTCATGCTGAGTGTGTGGTCATGAGCCTTGTTCATATGAGGAAGGCACAGTGGTCCACAGTCAAGAGGACACGCGCCTTTTATGGCTTTTCCCTCACTCTCCACATCTCCCACCTAAGTCACCTGGTGGGCAACGTTATTGGGCAGGACGGAAGCCTGGGTTTGGTTATGAGCTGCCATGCAGAGCAACGGGCTGTAGCAGCTTCTTCAGGAAGCCACACCCAAGACTGTAGCCTTGAGAGCATCATGGGCCAAACCCAACCTGTCACTACAGAACGAGCCCCCCACAGCCCAGCCTCTAAAAAGAGCATCATGAAACAAGTTTCCTTACTGTCATGTGTGAAGGGGTCTCAAAAAATTAATTTTCAGAGTAACATTCACATGTCAGGGTTTTGTCTCTGAAACCTGTTCCACGGACCAGGTTCATCCGAGGGAGGACAGACTGCTACGTCTTTGATTGGATGCTGTGGGACTTGGGGATGCTCTTGAATGAAGCCAGGAGGCAAGCGGAAGCTGAAGGATTATTATAGGCCTATGAGTCACACAGGCTGCAGGCAAATGACGCGGAGCCGGGCCTGAGGGAGGGCGGGCGCCAGCAGGCTGGAGGCAACTGAGAGGAAGGGGGTGAAGTGGGGAAGCGAAGGTAGAGGAGTGTCAGGGCTCTGCAGAGAAACGGGACCCACAGACTATTATGTGTATTTGTGCAGAATTTAAGGAACTCATGTGATGATGGAGGCTGGCAGGTCCAAAGTCTGCAGGTTTGAGACCCAGGGAAGAGCATATGTTGCAGTTAAAGTCTGATGGCCAGCTGAGTGCTGGCAGGACTCCACCAGGAGACTCCGATTGCTCCAGTGGCCTAGGCTTTAACCCATAGCAAAGTACATGGAGGTCTGTGGGTGGCAGGAGAAAGCCAATACCTAAACTCTGCAGAGGCCTCACATCCACTCCTGGAGCCTGGCCCCACACTCTGCCTCAATGTCACCTCTGCCGGTATACTCAAAGGAATCAGGCAGTCAGCCATGCCACCAGATTCGCTGAGCACTAGCATGGTCGGGCAGTGGCTCTTACAAGCAATGTTAAAGCAGCCTGGAGACCTCAGCTGCTCCATTTCCGAGGAATACCAAAGGAGAATTTCCATACATCAGCAGTCAAGGTGGTGTCCAATGTTGGCTGCCTATCGGAGTGAACTGGGAATGTTTTTAAAACTCCCTGTGCCCAATCCATAGTCCAGACCATTCCAGAATCTTTGGAGAATCTTTGGAAGAGGGTTCTGGGCAAAAGGATTTTTATAAGCTTCTCAGTAAGTTCAAATATGCAGGCAAAGCTGAATAGTTCTACCATGTACCCATCTTAGTCCAGTGTCTATTGTTGTAACAGAATAACACAGACTGGGTAATTTATAAAGAGTAGAAGTTTATGGGCTGGGTTTGTGGCTCAGTGGTAGAGTGCTTTGCTTGCCTAACATGCATGAAGTCCTGGGTTTCATCCCAGCACTGTCAAAAAATAAAAAAGTAGAAATTCATTTGGCTTACAATTCTGGAGGCTGGGAAATTGAAGACTAAGCACCAGAATCTGCTTAGTCTCTGGTGAGGCTCCTTGTGCTATGCCATACCACCGCCCAGGGCATCATGAGGTGAGGCAGAGCAAGTGTGCCAGCTCAGTTCTCTTCCTACATCACTAATGTCACTGTGAGGGCCCCTGCCCCCATGACCTCATCTAATCCTAATTGCTTCACTATGAGCATATGAATTTGGGAGGCTAAGTTTCTAATACACGAACTCTGGGGGAGGTATTCAAACCATAACAACTCCATTAGCAGCATTTAGCGTTTCCATTTCCCCTTCCAGGCCTCACCCGTGTGGAGCCTACACCCACCACTGAGCTCCAGCCCCAGCCCACATTTCTCCTGCTACAGTTTCTGGGATTCAGGAAGGAGAGTGTTTCCACAATGATGTGGTTTCCCTGAGCCTACACCCCTCCCATATTGGCTCAGAAACCCTGAAAGGAAGATGCCTGATGTTTTGACCTTATTTTTTCAAACATCATGAAGGACACAAATAGGCTTGGATACAGTTTGTGTTATATGGGAGAGCGGGTGGATATCAGAGCCAGCCAAACTGAACTTTGGCCTCCATTCTCTTAGGGTAATTATTCGTTGAGAAAATTCATCAGATTCACTGGGCCTCAGTTTCTCTGTTCCTGACATTGGGATAGTGATGTCTATCTCCTGGAGATGTGGCGAGGCTGAGAGACAAATGTCCATCCTGCAGAGGGCACTCAGTAGCTGGCATAAATCACAGGACAGACAAGTGGGAAGAGTTAAAACTTGGAATTTGAGAGCCAATGACCTTGAACCCTCAGTCTCCTCATTTGTCAAATAATGCACGAAGGAATAATGTGTTGGGTTGAATGGCCTGTCCTCCCTTTCCCTGGATTCATGTTCGCCTGGAACCTCAGAAAGTGACTTTATTTGGAAACAGGGTCTTTGCAGATACAGTTAGTCAAGGATCATTGTGGACCCCGCATCTATCCAATGACTGGTGTTTTTTATAAGACAGTGGAGAGGGAGATTAGGACAGAAAGTCCAGAACCTGGTAAGGTAAGAGACAGAGACCTGCAGGAAGGATGCCATGTGAAGGTGGAGGGACAGATAGGAATGTTGCCGTGACAATCCAAGGATTACTAGAAGCGTCCAGAAGAGAGATTTCTTCCTTAACAGTCTTCAGAATGAGCATGGTGCTGCTGACACTTGATTACAGATTCTTAGCCTCCAAAACTGTGGGAAGTTAAGCCTCTATTATTTTTAAGCTATGCAATCTGTGGTACTTTGTTATAGTAACTCTGGGAATCAAAAACAAATAATAAGAGCTATACTACTTCTGGGTTATTGTAACTGTAATTAGGTGTTTGCAAATATAATTAGATTTAGTAATAAAGTTTTAGCTAAATGTTAATTGGGGCTATTTAAACAGTGGGTAAGCAATCTAGTGTGATGATCATCTGTGCTAGGAGCACTTAGAGGGTCTTTCAGGAGTGATCGTGTGAGGGGTAAGGTGAAATGGTAGGCGTGGAGTCCGAGAGGGGTCAAAGCAAGGTGCTCTAAGGCAGTAAATGACAGCAAAGAGCTGCCTGGGTCCGGGCACCTCCATCCACCTACCCAGGAAGAAAGGCTCCTTGTCCTTGGTCCCTGTAACACAAGCCAGCCCCTGGTAACAGACATACATCACACATGCACACCAGTACCTTAGAGTTTCATTGGTTCTTATCTAGGAATCCTCTAGAGTTGTGTTTTCAATCTCTTCTTCATTAAGTAACCACAGAACCAAAGTTTGAGTGCACATGGTGTTTCCATTAAGCTCACTGGATTGGGCAAGTAATTTTGCTTTAACATGGTTAATAGGGTGTCCCCTCTTGGTCCCCATTTGAGGTATTGCTTTCTGAAGTCGCAATTACCCATGGTTCACTACTACCTCAAAACGTGAAATGAAAATCCCAGAAATAAATGGTTTGTAAGTTTTAAATGACTTTGATTATAATATATTGTTATAATTGTTTTATTGCATTATGAAATATTGCTATTGATCTCTTGTGGCGCCTAATTATAAAGTAAACTTTATTATAGTCATGCATGTAGAGGGAAAGCATAGCGTACATGGAGTCTGGCACTATGCAGGTTTCAGACATCACTGGGGTGTGTATCCCTGGTGGATATGGGCACCACTGTACAGCCATGTACACCATCCCTATCTTGCATGTCCAGCCTCTAATGGCTCCCAAGTGGCCTTAGAGTTCATCGTTGAGCTGGGAGGTTGTTCTGCAGCAGTTCTTTTCTTTCTCTTGATTGGAGGCTTACAAAGATATCCACAATGCCGGGTGGGTAGACCCTAACTAAACTAGGGAACAACCTTCCTGTAGGTTTGGTTGGATGCTACAAGGTTGCCATAGCAAAAAGAGCCTGGCAGAGGATGGTGTTTGGTGGTGCCAACATGATCTATTTATGATACTGAAAGTTTGACTTAACCATGCAACTTTAAAAATTGAAAAAGTTGAGTTATTGCAAGCCCATAGAACGACAGCTTAATTGCCTTTTAGCACGTCGTTAGGGAAATTTTCGTATAGAATAAAGCATGTCTTGTTTGAGTTTTCAGCGTGGCGTAACAGATTCCCATCCAGGTAAAGCCATTCAGCATTTGTTTTCCTAACCACATCATGCAGCTTCATCCTTCAAATCTTAATAAAATTTAGTGTTGAGTGAAAACTATCCCTAATGTGTAACCAAATACATCTGCTCAGGCCAGACTTAAGCCTCAGCGGAAGGCTTGTAAGCTCTTGTAGTGGAAACGAGCTTTCTCCTCCTCCTGTCAGCATCTCAGAGGAGTGGAGTCTGGCGAGGCAGCTGCTAACAGCGAGCTGGGACAACCAGGAAGTTCTACCTTACCAAAGCTGCTGCAGTGTGGAAGGACATAAACCTCCAGCCCTAATGCAAACGGCCAGGCGGAGGCCACTGTGTCCCTACTCTGGCTATGCAATGCAGATGGCCAGAGCCACGCACACAGTAGGCACTTTGTAATCATTTGTTGAATGAATAGATGAATTCTCCAGCACCGTGGAGTATAATGTGGTTCCACTCCTTGAATTAATCCATTTGTCCCACCATCCCAGATGTGGAACACCTGTAAAAACTTAAATATAGAATATCATATAAAATAACAATCTCACATATAATATGATTATGTTGTAATAGAATCATGTTAATGCTTTAGATTATGATTTCCAATCTATTTTAGTGCACCTGTATCAGTTTTATTGAATCATTCATGGAATTGAAAACTTGGGACTTAATGGGTTAAAGTTAACCCTATTATTACCAAAGAAATGCATTATTTTTAATTATACCATTATTAGATTAGGATGCCAATGTAATGGTCACAATAGAGTTTAAGTAATGGAAGAGGAATAACTGTGACAGAAAAGGAGGAAGTCTCATTTTAAAGATGATATATGATTTTAGAAAACTTATGTTTCTTTCATACACATGTGTACACACAAGTGTGTGGGGGCGCTTCCACTGAATCCCAAGGCCAAATTTAATCCTGGGGGTATCTGTCAAGAAAGATCCAAGTTGTCAGTGGGTCTTTGATATTCACTGTAAAGACCTGAAGTCAGCGTACTATAACAACACGTGCCTACTCATGTTTGTAGCAGCACAATTCACAATAGCCAAACTATGGAACCAGCTAGATGTTCATCAATGGATGAATGGATAAAGAAAATGTGGTATATATACTTGAAGGAGTTTAATTCAGCCATAAAGAAAAATGAAATCATGCAATTTGCAGGAAAATGGATAGAACTTCAAGCCATTATGTTAAGTGAAATAGGTCAAACTCAGAAGGCCAAGGTCATATGTCTTCTCTCATGTGTGGAAGCTAGAAAGGAAAAAGGACAAGAAGATGGGGGAGGTGATCTGATGGCAAGCAAAGGAGATCAGTAGAATAGAGGAAAGGACTGGGGTGGGAACAGGGTAGGGAGGAGAAAGTGCTGGGGAGGAATATTGGCCAAATTATATTGTTATATTGTGTGCCTGTATGAACAGGTAACAACAAATCCCACTATTATGAACAACTGTAATACACCAATTAAAAATATGCTGAAACAAAACAAAACGAAATAAAAAAGAAATTGGTAGAGAGAAAACCATGAGGTAGGTGAGTCAGATAGATCTGGATTTGACTTCCAAGTGCCATAAATCACTAAGCATGTTACTTAAATGTGTCTGGGCATCTAACAACCATTTGAAGTCTATGATTTATCACTCTCTGTGCTCTGTGGGGGTACCAATGGTGAAGAAGACATACTTCTTGCTCCCAGAGAGTGCACTCTCTGTGGGTCTCTAATGCCTCTGGATCTCTGTGACTAGTTGATATGATAGATGAAGTTGATATGATGGATGTTTTATTTTCAGTCCCTTCTCTTGGTAAGAATGGTGCCAACTCAACACTAACTTCTCTAAAACAAGCTTATGTTCTTGTAGTGTCAGCCAGACCATCAAGACTGGAGGCTGAGAGTGACATGTCACAGCTATGTCTACTCCTCCAAGGGCAGGCAAAATTTAGTTGACTTTCAGCTGCCAAGATCACTGACCGGCTTCATTTTTAGGGGGTGCTGTAAAGATGGATTAGCTCTCTCAGGGAGGGGTGAGAGCTGAGACACATGCCTAGCCATCTCCTGGCAACTCACATGGTGAGTAGTTGTAAATTAGGTGAGATTTGTCCTTAGAGGCTACAGACAAATCCTTCTGTCCCTGTTCCTTTTGTTGCAATATACTCATTTTCCTACTCTTCAGCCTGCTCCTTCCCATACTAAAACATACTTTCAAATCACCTAGCATCCCTCATTTGTAGTTGGACATGCATGAGTTTCAGCCAACGAATCAGTTTTTCTGGAAGTAGTTTCATGTTCCAATTGTCTTTCCATGTAAAGTGGGAAATGTTATCCTTAGCAAAGGATTTTTTTTTTCACATTAGCAAAAATATACAGTGTGGAGTAAGAGTAGAGGCTCTTTCAGGTCTCTGAAGACTCACACCATGGGAGAGGCTGATGGAGAGGTGGTGCCATGATGGGGTCAGAGTAGATCACAAACAAGACTTGTCTTCAGTGTGCTTCCATCCTGCAAAAGGAGCTGCATTCCTGGGTTGGACCCAGCTCTCTGACAGGCGGAGCTCCACCTGTATGCAACCCTGATACTCAAGGCCTGTCCTCATCTTCTTTTCCTTATTGTTGTGGTTTAGATATGAGGTGTCCCCCAAAAACTCATGTGTGAGAATGCAAGAAGGCTTAGAGGTGAAATTATTGGGTTATGAGAGCCTTAACCCAGTAAGTGAATTAATTCCCAAATGAGGATTAACTGAGTGGTAACTGAAGGCAGGTAGGGTGAGGCTGGAGGAGGTGGGCGTTGGGGACATGAATTTGGGATATAGATTTTGTATCTGGTGAGTGAGTCTCTCTGCTTCATGATCATCATGGGAGTCACTTTCCTCTACCACACTCTTCTGCCATGATGTTCTGCCTCACCTTGAGCCCCAAGGAATGGAGCTGGCTGTCTATGGATTGAGACCTCTGAGACTGTGAACCCCCAAATAAACTTTTCCTCCTTAAAATTGTTCTTGTCAGGTCTTTTAGTCACAGCAGTGAAAAAGCTGACTAAAACACCATTACTTTGTCCTGCGTCCCACTCTATCTGTGTTCTTTCCACTGCAAAGTCATGTGAAACTGTAATTTGATCTTCACTGTTAAAGGAATTCTGATATTTCACCTTCAGGTGGAGAGAAGATCTTAAATGTTACTATTCTCTCTAACGTTGAGGAACTCAACTTCCAGGGAAGCTGAAGGTGGAAGATATTTGGTAATAAAATCTATAAGATGAAGAAGCTCCTAGTACTTCTCTAGTCAGTTTGTATTCTCAGTATTGTCTAGTGACATGGAATTAAGCTTTTTGGGGGATAAAGATAGGTAGACATGGTGCTTGGCCTCAGGAGTTTGCAGTCAGGCAGGATAAGATGGGGATCCAGAATGCCAGGCACTTGCAACCACTTTGGAGAATCTTATCTAATCATGGTAGATATTGTAATCTTATCTTTGCAGATAAGGAATCGAAGCTCAGATAAGTAAACTGTCTTCCCCAGGTTCAATACAGAGAAAGAATAATGGAGACAGAATTTGAACTTAGGTCTGGTTTGAGTCTCAAGTGGGTGTTTTGTCTGGCCTTCCACACCATGCTGGTAGCAGAGGCCCAGGGGATGTGTATAGATAGTGATATGGACTGTGTGGGAGTTCAGGAAACCCCCGGGGGGTGCAAAAATGCTTTTGAGAGAAGGGCTCAGTGGCCTTCAGGTGAAGTCTGCAGCCAGAGACAATGATTTGCTCATTCCACAGTAGCTGGAAGGCAAGGGTTTTCCCAGGTAGACTAGCTCAAGCTAGAGCTTGAGAGTAGGAACAACTATGTGCTGGCGCCCAAAAGGTGGAGACCTGAAAGGGGAATGAAGTCCTCCCTGTGGGACCACCTTCTCTCCCCTAAACATGGTTCAGCTGAGGAAAGGAGAGTAAGATGCAGGAGGTGGTGTCCCTTTGGAGACAGGACAATTGCTGGGAGCCATTGCCTCTGGAGGGTATAGGGGCTTCTCTTCAGAGGTCCCCTGGGTAACTGCTGCTTGCAGGAGCCTACTGAGGGGAGGGCAGGCAGGTGAGAGAGCCAGGTGGTTCTCCTTCCCTTTCTGGAATCCTGGCCAGTTTCAATTTACATAACAGCTTAATCCACAGAAACAGGAGCTGGGGAGGCAGGCAGGTTCTTTCTTTCTTTTTTTTCCTCTCCAAGACACGGAAACCTTTATTTTCTCCCTACACCACAAACTGGTGCTGTTAAATAATATTGGATAATTGCACCTGTCGTGCTCCCCATATTGTGCAGAAAAAAAAATAATTGCTGGTTTTCTGCTTTGCCGTTTAGCTGTGACTCCGTCATTTGACTCGGAGCATGTCATTTTCTCCCATTTTAGACTGTGTACAGTCAAACTGTGTGAAAGGACTCCCAGATAGCGGCCCTGCGTGTGTGAGTGGGCGCAGACCTCATTCAGCAATGATTTCTAATTTATACAGCATTGAAAATCCACAGCTATAAATAAACAGTTCTGACTGGCTTCACTGCCTACTCAAATGCTTTATTAAAAAAAAAAAAAAGGCATGAGAAAGGAAAACGAGACTGGAGACGGAGTCCAGTTTCTGTGTCCTGGGTCTGGGAAGACAGGACACGCAGCCCTGGGATGGCTCAGGGCGCAGCCTGCGGTCTTGGGAGAAGCCTGGCCTAGCCGCACCTCCCTCCTGGCCCCCTCACGCTCCCTGGTTACGGGTGCAACGTGTTTGGGGATTACAGTATATGAAACTAGCTTCCTGTTATGACAAATTCTGCAAGCGTGTAGGTGCAGAGCTCAAAATAGCTTGGGAAATGTATGACCCTCTGGAGGAGGAAGAGGTGGATGAGGTCTTCTACTCAAATTCAAAATTGGTTTCACATGTGAGACAGCAACCAGGGACCTGAGGCACAAGCTGGTCCATGGGGTGGTTCTGCTGTGGCTCCTCCTGGTGTCTGGACTGGGGAGCATTTCCAACCACGTGGGGGCCCCTGACCACCTTCTTTTTGCAAGATGTGAATGCATTGTTATTTTAAATAAAAGCCTTCAGATGACCAGTTACCACTTTGCTCTGTAATGAAAAGTTAGAAAGACAGGCTGCAAAATCAGATATCCTCGTAAACTTGGTCCTATCCTTTCCCTGCTCTGAACCCAGATGTGTGTTGGAGACAGGCTATCCAGGACCCAGGGACTGGGCATGTCTCTTCCCAATTCTGCATTTGGCCACATGGTGTTAACTTGAAAAAGGCCCCGGTGGGGGACAAACATAGTGTCCATGTTTACGTCATGGAAATGGGCAAACCCTATGAACCATATGAATTATAGTTCTCTTTTTGCCCCCCAGAGAGTTGGTTGTTAAACATTTACCAGCACACCACCATATGAAGTTTACTTAACTCATTGTAAAGCAAGGACATGATATGTTTTCTACTTACAAAATTTTGTGAGGCTAAAATGAATGAGGGTGATTGTAAATCTCCTGACACTATACAAATCTTGCTGGTATCATGGTTTGGTTTCTATTATTGTTATTTCATAATTACTGGGGACTTAACACAGCCCTGCACAGGCTGCAAATACTGTATATCTTTTAATGCATGTTTAATCAGTGTTCATTATAGGTGTTTTGCTGCTCCTATTTTCTTAAGCTATAGCTGCACCATGGAAGAAGCTCTTGGGTGCTGGTTATGTATGTGCTCAGTGGGAAGTGGTTCTGAGATTTCTGCTGTTAGAAGTAATTGTACAGTGACCAGTCATGCTGCGACCAAGGTTTAATTTGGTCCTGGGATAGCAAAACCACAAATAGAAATCTGCAGCCTGATCTGGGCCAAGAGCTTACTATGACCGAGGAGTATGCAGCCCGAGTTGTCTCTGGGTGTGGAAAATTTGGGTGATCCCCGCAGGCATCACGGTGGAGGTATTTCCACTGTGACAAGTGTTTCTGGAGCCTGCTGAGACCAGGTGCTTAGAGCATTTAAGAGGCAACAGCATTTAAGAGGTGGTGTCCCCAGCTCTATCTGAAAAAGACCCGGGATTCATGCTTATGTGAAAGTAGAAAAGAGGTGGGGATTGAACAGGTGTCCTGGTGCCTGCCCTCATCTTTCCTGGAGATGTGCACCCTATTGGAATATTTTTCTTTCTTCCTTAAAAGGAAGACTGTTTTGAGTGTCCATCTTTGCTAACTTTCTCCTATAGACTGTCAGGTCAGTCCTGTCGTTTTCCTGCTCTGAACCCAGAGCGTGCTGAAGACAGGCTCTTGAGGACCCAGGGACTGTGCATCTCTCCTCCCAGCTCTGCCCTGGCCACATGTTGGTAGCTGGAAAGTACAATTTACTCTGCAGTCCACATCCTGACCCTATGAGCCCAGAAACATGCTAGAAGATTCTATCATGGCTACCCACCAATGGACATTGGCCATTTGTGTTCTTTTAAAAATATGTCTAAGCTGGGCACGGTGGCTCACGCTTGTAATCCCAGCACTTAGGGAGGCTGTCTCAGCCAGGAGAATCGTGAGTTCAAAGCCAGCCTCAGCAATGGCGAGGCACTAAGCAACTCAGTGAGACCCTGTCTCTACATAAAACACAAAATGGGGCTAGGGATGTGGCTCAGTGGTTGGGTGCCCCTGAGTTCAATCCCTGGTACCAAAAAAAAAATGTCTATAAATAAAGGTCTATAATAAAATCGCTTGGAAAATTAAATCAGCGTTCAGTAATCCTTGTTAATCACCTGAAAATCAGCTTTCTTAAACCATGTACTATCTCAACAAAGTACTTTTTACCACAAGAATCTCAGAAGGCCTCATTGTATTACTCCCCAAGCATAAAGCACAACACGTATTTGACAAATTAATCAATATTTGAATGGAAGAGATTTTTGACAATGTTACTATGTTAACAGTTTATTCCTGCCCCAAATATTTGTTTCCAAAAAGGATCAATTTCCCAATAGTTTGTAACTCATTTTCTCATTGTCCCAACTAATTTGCTATGATACCACATCGACAGACAACTTTGCTAGCAACCACCTCTCTACACTTCTAAATCAAGAAGAAAAAAAAGAGAGAGAAGAGAGAGAAATCCATGAACATAACTACCTTACTAAAATACTTATTTTTTAGAGAAAAAGAGATTATTGGAAAATGGCCCAGAAGTGGAAGTTAGGAGATTTGGGAGACAGAAGCTGTTATCTTTATTTAGATACTTTGACGCAGGTAACTTCTCTTCTGGATCCTCACCGTCCTTCTTTGGAAAGTGAAGAGTTTGGATGATCCCAAGTTCCTCTGCCTTTCTCTAAGTATTCTTTAACATCAAGTTTCTGTGAGATTCTTTGGTCTTTGGCCAGATTTTGACCCAGAAACCATCATCCTCTGTGAAGGTCAGACAAAGGTAACAAATTCTGAGATGGGAAGGAGTTGTTTTGGGCACCTATGAACTTCCAAAGAACCAAGAATCCTCAAATTAAGCTATATTTATAACTTCTTATTAAATTTACATATCAGCCTGTCCTTTCTCCCTTGCTATGTTATTCCATCACCTCCTCCACAGAAATAATAATAATAAATAATAATAATAATATGAGAAAAAAAATCTGTTTTCTTCCTCCTTGGTTCTTGGAAAATGGCGTGTAATCACTTCCTCTTCATCCATGGCTGCATCATGTCACCTGTACAAAGAAGAACATAGACACACCTCAGGCTTTGGGGTTTCCCTAACAGGTACTCTCATGTGAGTAGAGATTCAGCCTGATGGGGCTGTGGGAAGTCAAGGACACTGTTTCTCCAGCAAGAAGAATTCTAAAAAAAAAACAGCCCACAACTGCAAGGGCAGGAAGCCATCTGCCCTCCTCTTTTGATGATTCTAATGCTATCAGGTAGCTCTGCATTAGAGGCAGTGCTCACTGCTGTTTTTGATGAGTGAATGTAGGCCGTACACAGGCATGGGCAATGCTGAGACTTCAGAGATGGGAAGTAAGACACCACATCTAATTAGAGAGGAAATGGAAGGATGGGTGTTCACCCAATTGGGGTCAATTCCACAACCTCTCACCAAATTAAATTATATCAACCCAGATGGAAAAGTACTGACGTATGGATTCCTTTTTTTGTTTTTCGTTTTTGTAAGCACAGTGTAGGGACCTTCTTCTATTGAAATTGTAGCATTCAATTTCTACAATGACCTCCCTTCAATCCAAAAGTTAGTACCTCCCTATTGAATGATCATAAATCTTTGCATAAGCTTTGAAATTGATAAAGTTATATTAGCTCATTATCTTTCCTGCCTATTGCCAAATACTATCAATCCTACTTTGAAAACTTTTCTCAACTCAGTGTCTTCTCCTTCATTCTGGAAATTAGATCCCCTATGGTTTGGGTTTGGTATTCCCATAGCAATCTCCTGCTCCTAATTCTAGGCCAAGTTTATCCTTCAGATCCTGACACTTTCACCAATCTTGTCCCTAACAGGAAACATTAAATATCTTCTATTCATTTTATCTTGCTGGAACTCCCCTTCCTCAGAGGCTGTCGGGATTGGTGACGTAAAGTCCTACTCATGGCCTTTTAACCACTCTGATTTTCTAGGACTGCCAATCTCTGGATCACTTAGCCTTACGAACACCCTTATTTTCATCCCTCTCAACATGGTTTTGAGGCCAGAACTTTCCTTTGTTCTATTCCTCATCAACCCATACCCCAGCTGTGTCTGGGCATTTATTTAGTTTTTCAGGGTAAACATTGTTTTCATTTATGTTTCCACTTATTTTCATTTTGATTGAAACTCTCATCCAGGTAGGTCATATCTATGTTACATATATAACTATGATCACAGTAACTTCTCTTTCTTTTCTGCAGTGTGTGCTTTGGGTCTTTAAGGAAAAATTTGTACACTAAATAACAGGCCTATGTCCTCACATTCAAGAGCTTGGTCAGTATGAACTTGTGAAATTTGTTCCCTCTGCTGTCACTCCAGGGCTCCTAAACTGCTTTAATCCATGCTGTTTAGTAATCCAAGCCCCTTGAGGCCAACTGGAATCACAACCTTCCTCCTTGGAGTCCAGGTGCCAAGGGCTAAGATCCCTCCCTTTAGAAAACACAGCAGAACATGAAGGCTTGGAGAGAAGTAGAAAAGATGGTGTGAAGTTCTGACAGAAGAGGAGAGAAGGTGGCTCCTCCTGGTAGATCACAGACCGAGCACTTTGGTGGAACACCTGGGAATTCCCACATCCCCACTGCCATGGATGGATGTGGTCTGAGTATACCCCAAGGGCCTATTGTGAGTAAAGTTTCCGTCCCCACTGTGGTGATGCTGGGTGACAGTGGAATCTTCTGGAGATGGGGTCTACTGGGAGAGCTTAGGTTATTGGGGGCCTGCCCTCAGAAAGCAGTTCTCATGGGACTCAGAGGTAGTAGCTATAAAAAGCCTTAGCTTGGCCCCACTCGGCTCTCTCTCCTTTCCTGGTTTGAGCTGTGACTATGTGCATGCTATTCTACACACACCCATCATTATGTACCACCACCTGCTGCCCTCACCAGAGACCAAACCAATGGGGCCACCCAACTTAGACCTGGAGCCTCCACAACTATATGATAAATAAACTTTTTCTCTTTATAAAGTTAGCTGCTTCAGGTATTTCATTACAGGAATGAAAAACTGACTGACATATCACTAATATGTTAGAAAGGCACCATTCCCATTATTTTTGTGTGTTGAGCTCCAATGATAATTTTATTCTGTAGAGACTTAACATATATGAATATCTTAGAAATTTGTTTTTTCTTTTTGCTTCAAACAGGGGAGGTATGAAGTGGGTCCTTAGTTTTGAATTCTCACAGAACTGAGGAGTTTCTAAGTTTAAGTCTTCTGAATTTATCTCTATGTTTCCATAGTACATGGGAACTGTCAACTTAGTAATAGATCACGTATCTCAGTAAAACAAAATTCACAAAATGGATTTCAAATTCTGGAAAATATTATTATTTGTTATAACATTTCTTGATTGAAGAGAATTTTTCCCAGTAGAAAGTCTGCTAGTTCGCAGCTAGGGAGTTACATCCATCCCTGACTTTTCAGTTCTTTCTTTATCCTCCATCAGATGTGCCCATGGCTAAAGAGATTTTAGGCCAAATATTTAGTGTTCATCTACTGGTATGGCAAAGAAATCATTGTTTTAACCAATATTGCCATAGATGTCATATACAATTATATACTTATTACTCAATAGTCAGAACATAGGATAAATAAAAACATAGTGTCCCTGAAGATTTAAAATTATGACTCTACAACTAAAAAAGCTACTGCTTTTGAGTTTAACTTGAGTTGAAAGTCTGAAGAGCGTTTGTGGAGTTTTGGTAGCTGCCTTGGAGAAGGGTAACAAGACAGATCCTTCCACGGAAGGATATGTATGGGGTGTTAGATGCACAGAGTTTGGGCATTGATGAGCTGAAGCCATTGTATAGAAGAACCAGGAAGAAGATGGAGCTGAGGGCTGGCTGGAGAAAGAAACCCTGGTAGGAGAAGCTGAGAAAGAGGGAGAAACAATAATATAGAGAAGAATCCCTTTGAGCTTAGGGAGATGAAGTTAAGATGGCAGAAGGAGTTATATTTTTGCTGTTGACTAAATAGCTCCAGGGGGATCATGAGTAGATGATCACAAAGTCATCTCATAATAAAATTCTTTATGAATTTTATTCATAAAAACTGTAAAGTCATCTCATAATAAAACCATTTTCTTGCATATCATAGATAATATGCAAGACAAATATACCTTACCTAAATTTCTTCTTGTGTAAAACCAAGGAGGTAGACCAGATGGCCTTTAAGTAGCTTTCAACAAAAAAATATTTTAAAACACCTAGTCTATGGCAAATATTGTTAAAGGTAAGTTTTTGTTGTTGTTTTTTATTGTTGTTTTGTTTCATTTTAGGAAAGTCTTTACATAATTCTTTTCAAGTACTATTACAAAGTCACTTGGCCAGATTGGGATTTTCAGTGTATCAGTTTATGATTGTCCTTAGGAGAAAAAGCGTCCATGGTCTTGAAGCCTGACAAAAGATAGCTTGATCCCTGACTAGTGGCCCTAAGGATAATAGGAAGAGGGGTAGATCCTGGGTAAGCTAGTGTCTCTTTAGCCAGCCCTGTATACCATTTTGGTCTGAAGGCACGTAGTCCTTTCCTGTGCCTGATATGTCTTATGGGTTTGTTTTTGCTTCTTTGAGTCCTAGTGTCAGCATCCCTATGTCCTACCATCAAGAAAAATAAAGAAAAGAAAATTAACTAGTTAAATGGCAAGAAGGGCTTTCATGTGGTACCCTGACAGTCCCTTGCCCAGAGCAGGTAGGGGGAGAATCTACCTGGAGCCCATCTAGATGGTCAGACAGGGTAGGCCAAGCTCACAATGATCTGCCAAGACTGCTTTCTCTGTCTGTTTCATTGACTTCTATCATTGTTTGAAATCAATTCCATGCTCCAAAAGTAGAAATGGAATCTTTCTTGGTGGGTGGGTTACCCTAATAATTACCAGTGCAAACAGCATTTGTCTCCCTGGTATACAGAGCCAGACCCCTGCGACTGTGGGCCCTAGGAAGACTTCTTCATTCACTTGCCAAGTTCCCATTAAATTCTTGGTATCATTTCTTGTAACTGTCCTTCTTGCTCTCTTCACATTTACCCAGTGACATTATAAATGAGGGGGAAGCAGATGAGCAGATGTTCAGCAATTGTAGCCCTGACATAATTATCTCCTTTGGGAGGCCTCCAGGGTCCTAGTTGTATAGAGACTTATACTCAGACCAGCAAATGGTATCTCTGGGACACACTTTCAAAGGGCAGAATCCCCATCTGCACCCAAGGTCTACTGAATGAGAACCCCTGTTTTAAAAAGATCTCTAGATTTTCCAAGATCTTCATTTTAACACTATCCAGAGGCACATACTGATTGAGAAACGCTCCTCTGTAACAGTGACTCTTGATCCTGACTGCAAATTAAAATAACTGGGAAGTTTAAATAACACCCATGTTAAAGCCCCATCTCCAGAGATGTGGACGTAATTGGTGTGGAGTGGACTTGAGAGTCAGTATTTTCAAGACACTTTTAGTGTTTCTATGATGTAAGGCCAAGGTCAAGAACTACTGTTACAGAGATACCTGGTCACTGCAGATAGTTTGCCTGGGATCCTTGACCACTGGATGCTGGTCTGGTAGCTCCCAGCCAGGTCCCACTCTCTCAAAACTTTAGAAAAACAGATTCCAATGAATTGTAGCCTCAATTGGCACAACCTCTTTCACTCTAAGTTCCATGCACCATCTCTATCCATTTACATGCAGTTAGGTGACTATTACTTTAAATCACCTTCAGCTGGGAAACTGGTAATTTGTGCATAAAGGGGAAGGGGAGGTCGGGAATAGCCACACAGAGGAGAAAAATGGCAATTTTGCTGGGGAGATTGAGACTAACAGCAATGTGATAAGCTCTTGCTAGTATGCAAGGCTCTTGACACTTAGACAGTCATTGAAGGACTTTCAGGATCTTAGAAGGAGGGTGTAAGTGTTATCTCCATCGTGAAAGGAGAAAACTGGCACCAAGACACTTTGAATGCCTTGCTTAGACTCTTGGGAACAAGGCTAACACGGAACCCAGGCAGCCCGGCTCCAGAGCTTCTCTCCCAGCCGCTGCCCCCTACTGTTTCACCGAAGGTCTCCTGTGACTCTGCTCTCACCCAAGGAGCTCAGACTGCAGAGGATGAGAGAAGAGAATATTAGTTTGGATTTGGACAGACGACATGACTACCTCGATGTTGTCATAAATCCAGAACAAAAGACGTGGAGAGGGACTCTCAGTAAAGGGAACCAGACAACGGATTGTACAGACTTAAGACAATCCAGATGTCAATAAGGACTCTGGCCTGGCGGGCATACACTAGGACCATCCCAGACGAAATGGGCTACGTGGTCACCCTGCTGAGATGTCAGCCTGTCTTTGACAAGTTCAAGTGCATTCCCTTAGGCGGGTCTGTGGCCTTCCCATATCCCACCATTGATTGCTCTGATTGGTGACTGGGAAAGCTTCAGATATGGACAAGATGCTCTCCTAATCCTTAAGAAACCCAAAGTCCATATAAAAACAAAGCCCTAAGGCAGTGGTTAAAAAACAAACAAACAGTAATAATACAATGTAAGTCTGGCATTGGGAAGTACAAAGGGAGCATTTGGGAAGAACATCACATTCAGCCTTGGCAGAGCAGGGAAGGCTTCCTGGAAGAGGTGAGCTGAAGCGAGTGAGGAGGTGTGAGCTAGGAAAAGGCGGGGGGATATGAGAAAGAAGCCCCTGGAGGTCAGAAGCAACATCAACATGGAGGTAAAATAAGTAAATTGATGCTGCTGGGGCCCAAATTAAGAAGAAGGTGAGAAAACATTGAGAGGGGGACTGGGTCACGGAGACCATGGTGTGTTATTCTCAGGGCTGGCCTTGTTTCTATAAATTGGGGGAGGTCTTAAACTGTTGTGGGCAGAGGAGGACAGGGGGATTGGTCTCTGTGTCCACACGGATCAACAGATCACTCTGTTTGGTTTTCAGCAATTTAAAAGCTTTCACTGCTGTTTCAATTTGAGGGATTTAGTTTCTCTTTTAATTGTTATTCAGTTATTTGCAATTAATAAAGATCTGTTTGGTATTTAACACATTTATGATCCAGTTTTGATGCTACATAGAACTTTTCACTCATTCTCCTCTTGTTTTTATTTTTTTTATTTTTTTTATTTTTTTTTTAAATATTGTTTTTAGTTGTAGATGGACACAATATCTTTATTCATTTTTATGTAGTGCTGAGGATCGAACCCAGTGCTGAGGATCGAACCCAGTGCAAGGCAAGTGCTCTACCACTGAGCTACAATCCCAGCCCCTCTCTTCTTGTTTTTAAAATTATTTATTTTTAAAAATTTTTGCAGGATGAGGGTAAACCCATAGGCGCTCTACTACTGAGTTCCTTCCCCAACCCCCCCCCGCCCTTTTGTTGAAACAGTGTCTCACTATGTTGCCAAGGCTGGCCTTGAACTTGTGATCCTCCTGTCTCAGCCTCCAGAGTTGGTAGGATTATAGGCATGTGTCACCATGCCTGGCCACCCATTATCTTCATAAGGAGATAAACATAGAAAGAAGAGAGAGAGACATACAGTCCCCTACGATAGTCTATCACTCATGTGAGGCTTTGCATTTGCGCAAGCACGTGACCGTCTCTATGTTGACCTAGTTGGAGTGGAAAACTGGAATATAGCACCTAAATAATGGGGCATATTAAGAAGAGCTTTATGTTAAAAGTAGTGATTTCAAGAATAATAAATAATAGTGAAATTTTATTTTTAATTCGATGGATGTTTAAAATTCACTGTAGGGTAACAATATAAAAATTAATCATTATTGAACTCAATACAATTGATTAAAAAAGTTTTTGTTCTCTAAGTAATCCCATTATTTTCCTGTACTTCTTACATCTGCCAAATTTCAAATGGATTTTTCTTTCTTTTTTTTTTAAACTATAGATTTGTGGAGGACATTGGAAAATCTTTGCTTAGAACTTTAAAGAGCCCCAAATAGCTAGAATTAGTTGTCAATGCATTTGGAATGTTAAGGTTTTTTTTTTTTTTCTGGATAATTTTCTACGATTTGAAATCTTGCTTTGGGAACTATAATTTTTAGTATTTTATTTTTAAGTGCTTGCTTTCATATAGGATATTGCCTTGGAGATTTTCTTAGCCAAATTCTTCAAGAGTAGAAAACATGTGATAAGTCCAAATTGCTTGCTTATTTCTCCAGGGTCTCAGCCTGTCCTCAGAAATACACATTGTGGTACCAAGACTACTGAAACTGTGGATGTATTGCACACACCGGCTTAGTGTTCACACTTATTTATACAAACACACAAGATGCCATCTCTATTTGGGTAGAACAGAATGGCCGGTGAGCTAGTGGTATGGGGGGACTCAGGTAACTCTGCCTTCTTTAAAATACACAATGAGGGCAGAATTCCTGCACATTTCCTTGGGTAGGGGGAAAAAGTCACATTTTGCAAACTGACTTTCTGCTACCTGTGGTTACTTTTCCAGCAAAAGTATGTTTTAGAGCTGCAGTGCAGAGGAAGGAAGCAAAGAGAATAAAATCTTCCCTTTCAAAATTAACTGACGATTATTCTGTGAAGAACCTATCTGGTTCTACCTGCCTATGATTAGAAAGCTTGGCTTGCTCACATATCCCCATTGCCCAGGACCCTGTCTAAATGAGAATTCCAATGTCAAGTATAGCATGTGATTCTATTTGGTAAATGCTTTTTTAAGCTTGAGAAGCAACCTAATAAAAGAAGGATAAAGTCTCATTTGGGAATGCACTGCTGAGATTGGACCAGCTAAGAGGGTCACCTGAGCTCATTTCCTTCAAAAAGGAAATCTTATCATTGTAACAGCTTTTATCCTCCTCGCTTGGGTAGTGGAAGACTCTGCTACCATTTTTTTTAAGTATTTCTTAGTTGTAGATGGATATAATACCTTTATTTTATTTATTTCTTTTTATGTGGTTCTGAGGATCAAACCCAGTGCCTCGCAAGTACTCTTCCACTGAGCTGCAGCCTCAGCCCCCATTTCTTTTTTCATTCCTAGAACAATAATATCTTGTTCTCTGGGTCCTGAGCTTTCTAAATAAGATATACCTTTCGCATTAAATAAGATGTTGTCTGGGGAGGAGGGGAGATGATTGGACTTTTCCCAATCCTTTGGATGAACACTCTCAATCACTGCCTTCTGTGTTGAAGTAGTTTTTCCTTCCATTTCCAGAAAGAGTGGACAAAAGGGTAAGAAAAAAATATATTTGTAGACAAAAAAGAAATACACTGACCCCATTTCCAGCGGTTGATCCTCTCTCCAAACAGGTAGATGCTGACACTCAAGAAGTAGCTAGAGGAGAAGAAGGCTATAAGACCCAGCGGGCTGAGTTTTCCAAGCACAGGGTACACCCACCTGCCGGTCTCAGAGTACAGCCACAGGACCCTGTAGAAAGCAACACATGACAACCGTGAGAACAATAGAGACACACTAGCCATTTCCTCCCCAGTCTCAGTGGAGAACTGGAGCCCAGGCAGGTGAAAGCAACCACCAGGAATGTATCAACAGATTCCCACAGCTCTTCAGAAGCGAGTCTTCTCTTGGTAAATTAACTTGATTTAACAAGACATCTTGTTTCACGAGGTGAATGGGGCCTTTTCCTCCTAATCCATTAAAATCAAATCTTGGTGAAAAAATAAAGGAAACAAATCATTAGTGAAGGACAGTTTGTGAATCTGTGCCCAAGTTTGCCTGGGCATCAATGGTATATCCGTAAATCACGACTTGCCTACCGACCTGGACAGTCAAGTGCAGGCGGTATGTGCTGTGTTTATAAGCAGGGGTACTTTTTTAACAGACTTAAAAAATTCTTCAAAATGTTCCAGCTCCCCACCAAGAAGTGGTTAAAGTGGATAAGATGCAAAGAGACCAACAGGCCTGAGACCTGGCCAAAAAGACACCTAAGGCTGCTGGGTTCCTAGCTATAGGCTGATACCACTTCATCATCTTCTTTCTTTTTGGGGTGCTGGGGATCATGCATGCTCTACCACTGAGCTACACCCTTAGCCCACACTTCATCTTCCTGATGTGGGATGGAGATATAGACAGATTATTCCTCCTCTGAGACTAATGGTTTGCTGACACAAGGACCTGTTAAGATAGCGTCCATTTCCTGGCTCTAGTCAAACAAGTGAAAGGTTTTTTTTATTCTTGTTTCTGTTTTGGTACCTAAGAGTAAGGAAGAGCTTTCCATTAGCTCTCCAAGTTCTTTTGGACCAAGAGGAACAGAGATGGAGAGATGGAGCCTAATTGCTCTGATACGGTATGCCTGGGGTTTAATTGTTGGCTCCAATTTTAGCACAAGGATATAATTATGGATAGAATGTTAAGTAGGAATGGATGGATTTATAGGAAGGCCCACATCTTGCTCCCGTTAGGATTGACTGTAAGTCATTTCCGTAAGCCAAAAGAAGGAAAAGAAATGCTAGGAGAGAAGCCGTGATATCTAAGTGAAGCCTAAAAATATGGTTTGCTGGAAACCAACTGCACTGGAAGATGCCAAAGTCTGAAGTACCTTAAAAATTAAATATGGGGAAGATGTTGCATCAGCAACAGTTTGTAATTGGTTAAAAGTATAGAATCTGGAACCAGGTTTCTATGATTCAAATCCCAGCTCTGCCATCTATTAGCTATATTACCTGCAGTACTTTATTTAACCTTTCTGGTATAAAGCGGGGACCTGAATGGCACACACTTTGTGAGGCTATTGTAAGAATTAAGGGAGGTAACACATGTAACTGCATGCATGTGTTCTAAGGAAGCTACATAGAACAGTGCCTGGCACACTTGTAATCATTTGACAAAAGTTCCCAGCTTCTGTCTCCACAGAGGGATGGCATGATGGGACTCTTCTCAGCAACTTTTCTTTGAGACTGCTGATCTCTTGTAACAATTGAGATAAGCCAGGTTCTGCTTCAGAATCAGCCCTCAACTGTGGCTATACTGAGCCAGGCATG
>CM053406.1:111518720-111540542 GCA_028644305.1 Xerus rutilus | reverse complement strand
GTGTCCACTCAAAGCTGGCAGAGCAGCCTCCCCCACCCACTCGCCAGGCTGCTCTCGAGATTTTCACTTGTCTTGCGATCATGAGATGTTAGCTCTTTCCTACCTACTTAGATTCTTATTTTTGTTGCTTGGTATTTCGGAGAGGCTTAGGATCTTCTGTTATGAGTTTCTTCCTCTTGGTTATTCTCCAGGATAAAGTCATTCTCCCCATTGGGATGTCGCACCGGTTGCCATGGAAGCGAGGATGGGTTCATTCACACAGGAGAGGATCCTCCAGCCACCCCGCATGGGCACCGAAGGATGTTGGTTACTAGAATTCCTGATAACTTCTCAAAGGACTTTTGTGCTTTTCTGATTGCCTAAGAAAACCTTTGACCTCGATGTAGAAATTGAGATGCACTGTTCACAGGTGTTCTTCTGTTGACTGGTGTTCTCTCAACAGAGAATCACTGTATACTGAAATTTCAAAAGCAGACTGCCCTTCAGCACCTACTGGAAATTCTGTACCTTGAGATTTAAAAGCAAAAATAAAATAATGAAAAAACATACTCCTGTCTTCCTAGATTTTGCTCTGGGGAGATGAAGAAAGCAGACTCAGGGCTGCTTGGTTGATTCTCGTTGTGGAAAGCCCTCAGTGGACTGGGGGTCCTTTAGCAGGTCATTATTACCCTCTCTTCTGTTCACCTGCAGATTTCCGGAGGGGGATGATGGCTTTACTGTTGTTACCCATGTACCTCATCCCAGGTTAGCGTCTGATTTTGCCACTGAGATTCAGGCACTCATTTAGCTTCTTGTGTTTGCCAGGTGAGTGTCAGAGCAGAGCGTCACCCAACTGGCATTATAAACAGAGTGAAATGGTGAAAGGAATGGCTAGAGAGAGTCCTCAAGCAGAGAGACGACCCCAGAGGAACACTGTGGTGCTTCAGCCTAAAATAACATCCAAGTACCAGAGTGTGGTGACTGGTCTCTTTCATTCTGCAGAGGAGCCTTAGCACATATTCAGCAGTGTTGGATCAGGATCTTCCACATGGTGTTGATGGACACACCCATTCACAAGCTTCATTAATACTCTACCTTCCCTAAGGTCACACGTGATGTTATTTCTCCTCATCATTTTCTGGGCATAAAATGATGTCCATCTTTCTGACGTACACCTGCTTGCTCTGGTTTGAATATGGTTTTTTTCCCCCCACTGAAAAATATGGTTGGCATTGTATCAATGTTGGGAGGTGAGGCCCTCATGGTCCCCTTTTCTTCACACACCCACCTATACACGGGCTCCGGCCAAATGATGACAACCACAAGTTATGTGGCAGACTGAGGCCCTCACCAGGTATAGCCATTCAGCCTTGAACTTCCCTGCTTTCAGAACTGTGAGCTAAGTAAATTTCTTGTCTTTATACATTTCCTAGTTTCAGGTATTCTGTTACAGCAACAGAAAATAGACTAAAACACTGGTCTAGAATAGAAAATGGCCAGAGCATTATTTTAGAAGTTAATGGTACAGCAGACTGGGATCAGAGTTGATCCGAGTTGGGTGACTTGATGTGAAATGGTTGCTTTTCACACTGCAACTCAAAGTTATTTCACAGGTTGTTCGGGAGGTGTCGCATTCAAAATGCATTGATATGTGACCACTTGGGAAAACTGGGCAAAGGACACAGAGGACCTGTTATTATTTCTGGCACCTACATGTAAATCCACTATTATCTCAAAATAAAAAAGTTGAATTAGAAATGAGTTAAGAAATAAAACCATGTCCATAGTAGATTCTGGATATGTGTTCAGATAAAGGTTATATAGAGAAAATCTTTTTCTTTCTGGCTAGGGATTGGGCTTGCTTGAGTAAGAGATGTTAAATACTTAAGTTTTAGAGAAAACACACATTTATGACTTAGAATCACAGTCTGGACCCAGCTCTGTCTTAATTGGTTCTGTGTTCTTGGTCAAGTTGAATAAACTCCTTGACCCTCAGTTTCCTCTTCTGTAAGGGCACCAGCTTGTGATCTAGGCCTGTGTTTATGTCTCCAGGAAGCAACACAAGGGAAGATGAATCGGGGCTTGTTGACAGCAACTAATATAAACCAAGATCCCTACCAACACAAAGAAAAGAGAAGAAACAACTTGCAATACCACATTCATTGAAAAAACAGAATCCAAATGGGTATTTTAAGTGGGTGCTGGAAGTAGATTTTTACTTTTTTTTGCCTATAAAACAGGACTTAACAGAGGAAAACTCATGGAGCATGTCTTTCTAGAATCCTATTAAAAAGAAGTGCAGAATCTGAAATTCAGGGAGCTTCTGATTTTTGTAGTTAAGTCAGGTGTTTGTCATCCCACCCACCCTAAATGGTGACATGTCCTCCTATATCCCCCTGTTATACTCTTGAGTCTAACTATTAGTACTTGAAGACAAGGACAATTCCAAGTTCAAAACCTCTGTCCGTCTCCTTTACCTATAGAAGAGTTTTTAGCAATCACGCTCTGCAGCATCTGATCCAGCATGTCTATTTCCATGCATCTCCTGCATTTTCTCTCCTTAATAGCTCTGCTCTTAAAATAAATTTATCTTCTCGTCACATTTCATGTTCTTCCTGGAACCCCAGAATACTACCTCATTGGGAAATAGATGCAGGTGTCATTAGTTAAGATGAGATCACATCAGATGAGGCAAGGGTCCCTCAACCAGTTTGATGTCTTTATAAAAGAGGAGAAGAGACACAGAAGCACATGCACACAGGGCTCGTGATGCCCAGACAGAAGCACTTGAGGGAGAGAACACCATGCAAGGACAGGGGCAGAGAATGGGGTGCATGAGGCAAGGGTCAACAGCAACACTAGACGCTAGATAAGGGCATGGACCAGAGCCTCCCCAGGCCTCCTGAGAGAGCGAGGCCCTGCTGCAGACTTCTAGTGTGGGACACCTGGGGATGGATTTTGATTTTGGTTGTGAAGAGTAACATTTGGTAAAAATTCATCCGTCCCTCAGTCTGCTCTGTGGCAGTTCAGAGGACATGCTCTCCAGGTCTTGGGGCAAAGCCTTCTCTCTCTTCTGATCACCTTTCCCTGCTCACGCTCAAGCCAGTGTCACAAAAAACTTGAGGCCAGCATTTTCTCAGCAAATATGGAGAGAGGGCAATTCTGCTCCCCTGGCAGGTAGCAAGATGGTGTGCCTGGTGACTCACACCAAGTGACATGTGCAGAGGGAGGCCTACTGTTCACTCGTGAGGTGCCATGGAGTCTTCTGTCGGTCCCTTTGAAAGGATAATACTTATCTAGCAATTCTTCTTGAGGGAATAAGGCCAGAGAGGGGAAGAAGAAGGAAAGGGGGAGAGTAGAAGCTTCTAGAAAAACCTAAGTTAGGAGCTGATGTTATCAATACTTGGAAATGTGCTCTCACCTTGATCAATATCCTACTTGTCAATACCATTCAAGATTCTGAGCTTCAGCCGGGCGCGGTGGCACAAGCCTGTAATCCCAGCAGTTAGGGAGGCTGAGACAGGAGAATCCCAAGTTCAAAGCCAGCCTCAGCAACGGCGAGGCACTAAGCAACTCAGTGAGACCCTGTCTCTATATAAAACACAACAATAGGTCTGGGGATGTGGCTCAGTGGTGGAGGGCCCCTGAGTCAAAAAAAAAAAGATTCTGAGCTTCCTTTTCTATTAAAATTTTCATCTGCATCCTACAACTACCATCAAGTTGTATAGTGCCTTACCTTCTCTTGATTTGTACTTGTAACTTTTTGAAAAGACAATACTTAAAACTCAGGTGCGTGTTTGTGAGCTTAAGTAACATAATGCTACTTCCATACAGCAGCATGGAATCTTCTTATTGCATGCGGTGTTTGGACAAGCTTTTCAAAATGGTAGAAGTAAAATGTAGAGACTTAAGTTTGCATTAGTGCTAGCATTAGACAGAGTAGCTGGCTGAATAATGGTCCCCAAAGATATCTATGTCCTAATCCCTGGAACCTGTGTATATACTACCTTTTGTGCAAAGGGACTTTGTAGATTGGTACGGTTTGCATATGGTTTGAATGTGTCCCTCAAAGGTATAAGTGTTG
The DNA here is from genome assembly GCA_028644305.1 of Xerus rutilus. Classification (NCBI taxonomy): domain Eukaryota; kingdom Metazoa; phylum Chordata; class Mammalia; order Rodentia; family Sciuridae; genus Xerus; species Xerus rutilus. The sequence continues at coordinate 111,536,479 of CM053406.1, read as the reverse complement.
GAGGTTTTGACTCCAGTGCGGTAAGGTTGGGAGGAGGTGGGGCCTTTAAGAGGTGGAGTCTAATAGGAGGAGGTCCTTAGGTCACTGAGGACAAGCTCTTGAAAGGGATGAAGGTAGCTCTCTGGAGAGCAGATGATTATAAAAGCCTGAGCTGGCCCCTAAGTTGTTCTCTGGCTTCCTATTTGGTGATGTGATTTCTTCCTTCCACCATTTACCATGTCCCTCAACAGAGCTCGTGCGTTCCTATTTGAATTTTCAGATTCCCTAAAGTATGAGCTAAATAAACTTATTTTCTTTATAAGAATTTTGCTTCAGGTATTTTGTTATAGTAATGAGAAAGGGACTAATACATAGATGTAGTTAAAGGAAGGGCCTTGAGATGGAGACATTACCCTGAATTTTATGAGTGAGCTTAGTGTAATCAAAAAGGTCCTTTTAGGAGGAAGGCAATTAGGGAAGAGGCAGAGAAAGAGCTGCTTTGAAGACAGAAGTAGAGATAAAGGAGATAAGATGGTGGAAGTAGAGTGATAGCCATTGAAGAAAGAGGAAGGGGCCATGACCCAGGGAAGGTAAACAGACTGTAGACAGATAAGGCAAAGAAGTAGACTGTATTCTGAGGGCTCCAGAAGTAACATAGCTCTGCAGACACCTGGATTTTATCCCATAATACTCCAATTGAAATTCTGACCTCCCAAAGTACAATGTAAAAAATTTCTTTCAGCTACAAAGCTTGCATTAATTTGTTAAAGCAGCAATGAGAAATCAAGGTTCTGCTTACCCCCAGCACGCCCTCAGAACTGCTCTTGAACAGGTTACCAGTGAGCTCAGAATCACCAAGTCCAACGGAACCGCCCAACTCAGGTCCCCTTGCCATTAGCCTTGGACGTAAATATTTCCTCTTTCTCAAAACATCTTGATACTTGACTTTCAAAGACAAAACAGGGCTGGGTTTCTGCCTAGCTCATTGGCACTTTTTTCTCCAACACCTTTCCTCTAATCTGCCTCTTTCTCCCCCCAATCACTAAAGACTGGAATGTTCTAAGACTCAGTTCCTGGGATGTAACCACATATAGTCCCTATGTCATCTTACTCAACTTTTTAAAAAAATACCTGTATGATCAAGGCAATAAAATTTATGTCATCAGCCCCTAATTTTGTCCCACCTAGAACAATAGGTCCAACTTCCTGTTCCACATCTTGCCTTCTTTGTCTAATAAGCATCTCACACGAATGTATCCAAATAGGACAGCAGATTTCCTCATCCATAATCCTTGCACTTCCTCAGTATCTCTATCCATATTTAAAGCATATATTGTATGTGTGCTGGGGAGGGACAGGGAGAACCTCTCTGAAAATGTGAATGTCTCCATCATGCTTAGAATCAAATCCTAACCTCTGACATGTGTGAAGTATTATGTGAACCACGGCAACAGACGACCGTTCTCTTCCTTACCCCCTCTGCCCTTCTGTTTCTTAAGGACTCCAGCCTTTCCTCTTAGGGTCTTTGACCTGCTGCTCCATCTCCCTGGACTCTTCTTCTTCCAGACCTTTCCCAGGGTGTTCCTCTCACTCTAGCCACATTTCTGTTAAAGTACCAGTTCAGCATAGAGGCATCCCTTGATCACTTATTATGGGTTGGGGAATATTGGGACCTGAGACCCTTCTTCTTTTTCTCCCTTTGCTTCCTGGACACCATGAGGTAAGCAGCTGTGTGCTCCCTGCCAGGATGGTCTGCCTCGCCACAGGTCCAAAAACAAAGCAGTCATGTGACCATAGACTAGAACCTCTGAAATTGTGAGCTAAAATTATTCTTTCCTCCTTTCAAGTTGATTAGCACTATATTTTGCCATGGTGATAGAGAGCTGACTAACATACCGCCTGAACTGCCCTATACCACATTAAACCCGATACTTAGTCACACGTGCCTGTGAATGTACCTGCACTCATACACACACACATGTGCACATGTGGACTCACAATCATGCACACATACCAGTCTCTCTTTTTACCCTGCTTATCTTTAGCTGTAGCAATTTTACCATGTGACATTGTGTCATTCACTTATTGTTTAATGCTTAGGATTATGCATACTAGACAAGGACAGGATTGTGTATATATACAGGGACAGGATTTTTCTGGATGGTGTTGGTTATTGCTGCATCCTCAGGTCTTAGAAGAGAATCTGGTATGTAGTAGGTGCTTAATATATACCTTTATGTGGCACTTTCTTATATCCAAGTAAAATGTCTTGCCTATTAATTATTACATACATTAGCTAGATTTTATATAAATATTAGATTAGGTATTTAACATCTATATGTTCAATTCCTTAAGATTAGGAACCATGTCTCATATTTCTCTTACACCCCATAGAGACAAAAACATCACTAAGCGCATAATAGTGATTTTTTTAAAATAAAAAAAAAATCTTGATTTTGTCCTTTTGTGTTGAACCTAGTATTGGAAATCATCTGGGGCCCTTATTTTCAGGTTTATTCTCAGTTATGTCAGGCATTCTTAACTCAAGGCTCATAAATAGAATTTTGAAGGTCCATGAGCCTCAGAGTATACAAAATTTTATATGCATTTGTGCTTTTCTTGGGGAAGGGCCCAAGATTCACAGAGGAGTCTCTTTCCTAAAGGTTGGGAAACACCGAGTCATCAGATTTCTAGACTGTGGGTGACCTGTGCCCAGAGGTGGGGCTGGGATGAAGGTGGGGAACCTGGAGGGCTGGGAAGAGTTTATCATGCCTGGGGACAAAGGACGGTCATCGGGCGCTGATATGGCCATGGAGGATCATCTTTACTCCTCAGGACTCACCGATCCCTACTTAAGAGCTCAACAATTTCATACCAAGCTTATGAATGGGAGATGAAAATCTGAGACTGGATCTGCATTCTACGGATAGATCACATCTTGTCTGCTGTGACCCAGGAAGGAGCTGGAAGGTTTTTCCTCCTTGGCCCTTTGGACTCCCAGCATGTCCTGAAAAGAGGGCTCTGAGGCTTGCAGGTTGTCCAGTTGTGCCTGCATGTGGGTCACAGCCAGGACAGAACACACCTGGCAATAACCACAGACCACTGCACGCCCCCTCCTGGGCCAGTGTTTTATTAGCTGTTATTTATTTCACTTCATGTATGTATACTAAAATCAAACAGATTTGAGACCACTAGCTGTCAAAACCCTTGTCAAATATCAATGTCACATACATAATGGTGCTTAATAATTTTTATTTTGTTTTATTTTTTTGCAGTGCTGAGAATTGAATCCAGGGCTTTGTACATATGAGGCAAGCACTCTGCCAATTGAGCTATATCCCTAACTCCTCATAATTATTTTTTAAAGTGAATAAATGACAGCATATTTAGCAGCTAAGTAGCTCTAGCTGGTGCTTCCTCCAATTTAAAGAGCCCAGGAAAGGCCTTCCTCTCAACAATGGTAGATCTTTCTGAAGTTGCCATTTCTATCAATGCATTTTTTTTTGTTTTGTTCTGAGACTATGGAAGCACAGTTATGGACCCTTGCTGGGAATTCTTAAGTTGTACATGATAATAATATATGCTCATGCAGTCCTTGATAGTCGGTAAAGTGCTTAGGAACACATTCTCAATAACCGTGTGCAGTTTTCAAATGTAGCAGGGCTCTCTTTCCATGAGAAGGAGCTCTGGTCTCTCTCACTCATCCTTGGGGCAACCTGAACAATTTAGGTTGATTTCCAGAGAAATAAGTTCTCCAGCTTCCCTGCAGCTGGATTCTGGAGGGAAGAAGTCAGTTCCTAAGACTTCTTTTCCTGCTATTTAAATCTGTCTGCTCTGGCTCTGTCTTTAGTAAGCATTTAGATAAGACCTGGAGAGTTAATGTTTTCCTGGCAAAACCTGGAGGAATACTTTGTTGTTCTTTTCCATAAAAAAATGAAGACTGGAGAACTGCTTAGCAATAAAACAGTCAGATTGATCTACTTGAACTAAGGCAGCCAGGCCCAAATGGGAGCTCTTCTGTCATAGAGCAGCAGCCTGTCGGTGGCAGATGCAAATATCCCACCAATGTTATTATTTGGGCTGAAGGTGTAGTTATGGCGGGGAAATGTCCAGTAGAGCCAGCGACTGTCAGCTTAGGAGATTCTTACCGCAATGATGAGTTCCCAAGGAGTTAAAAGGGTTGGGATGGGCAGATTCCAAAGATTTGATTAGTCATGAAGCTTGTGGAACCCCAATGGGTCAAAGGGCACAGAGGTATTTCTGAATTTAACAGCTACCATGCATGAAATCTAGAGCAGCATCACAAGTGGTAACAGGGAAAAGACTCCAAAGCTAAAGCTAGAACAGCAAAATAAGGAGCACTGCCAAGTGAGAGAAACTTTCAGGACAGCATGATGTTGGTGACATGAGGTATCAATTCTTATATTGTGAAGAGGAAGAGGGAACAGTACAGGGAGTGATTCCCAAAGCGGGGCTCACCCCAAACATAAGCCACTAAGCATCGACTGTCCATCCAGACCACGCACATCACTCTGGCCCCCACAGGGGCAATTCTCCAGCCTCGCATCCACTCCTTTGCATTGTCAGGTAAGGGTACTAGTAAAATATGGGAAGTGCTAACAAATCAGCCTGTGTTAGTCAGCTTTCCATCACTATAACAAATACCTGAGATCATCAATTTATAAAGAGAAAAGGTTGATTGGGGCTTACTTTTTAATGTTTCCAGTCTATGACCAATGGGCTCCATTGTTTTTGGGCCTGTGGTAGGGCAGAAATCATGGCAGGGAGGATGTGGAGGAGCCAAACCTCTTACTTTGTGGCTGGGAAGTGAAAAAGAGGAAGAGAAAGGGTCTGGGGTTCCATTATTCCCTCTAAAGATCACAGCAACCTAGAGACCTCCCACTAGGCCTACCACCTCCCAACGGCACCTTCCTGGGAAACATGTCTTTTACCACATGGGCCTTTGGGGGGAATTCCATACCTTGAACCCTACCACCAAGAATAGCCATTTCTATAGAAGTTTAGTATTTAAGAAGTTGGCAAAGAGCATGCCTTCAGGCAACATGCCAGGAGAGTTTAATAGTGAGGGTGGAAAATGTCCAGAGTGAGGGACAGTCCTGGACAGAGGGATCAAATGCAGCCATGAGGGCACTCGATTTGGAGCAGAAACTTTGGAAGCAGGAAGTTTGGAAATAACGGCATCGGGACATCCCACATTGGTCTTGCTGACACTGATGCTTTTCTTTTTCTTTCTTTTTTTTTCTTTTTCTTTTTCTTTTTTTTTTTTTTTTTTTGGTACTAGGGATTGAACTCAGGGGTACTCAACCACTGAGCCACATTTCCAGCCTTATTTTGTGTTTTATGTAGAGACAGGGTCTCTCACTGAGTTATTTAGTGCCTCGCTGTTGCTGAGGCTGGCTTTGAACTTGGGATTCTCCTGTCTCAGCCTCCCAGAGTGCTGGGATTACAGACATGCGCCGCTGCGCCCAGCCGACACTGATGCTTTTCCTAGAGATGGTTCTGCTGGGAGTTCTCCAATTCAGTTGAGAGAAACAGAAGCATATCTGCCTCTGACCCAAGGCAGGCTAGCCCCTCTTCTTCTCTCCTGGACATCACTGTCCCACCTCCTGGGACTCTTACCCCTTATAAGGAATGTGAGTGACTTGATGGACCAAAGAGCAGGGGGCATGGGCACCAACCCCACCCCCAGGTGGTAAAGGCACAGAATACTTAAGCATCTCCATTGTTACAGTATCCGCTTTACTAATTAGCTCATGAATGTACTACATTATCCAGCTCTTTGCTTCCAAAATGATCAACAATCCATATGGCTGTTTATTTAGCAAGGTCACAAATATTGGGCATCACCAACATAACTATTTGGAAAAAAGCCAATCATGCATCATGGTAGAAAACAGAACTCCCAATAGGGAGGGAGCTCTCAATCATTGTAAGAAAACTATTAGGTGAGCCCAAACAGCTTAACGCGATGTGTGATATATGTGTTTGGCCCTAAATAGAAGGCACACTCAAGATTCTGCCTCTTTATTATTTTTACAACTTCCAGCTCAGCCAATTGTTTCAAATCATTTTGCTTTCTCAGATTTTGCTTAGAAGCATACAGATGGGGATCCTGGACATTTTTTTTTTTAAGTAAAAATTCTCACTTTGCTATATTAATTAACCAAGCAATTGGCATCCTTTGGATTGCCTGGTAAATTGTGAAACTAGATCAAAACCACAAAGTCTGGACTGATCTATGACCAGAGGCGACACAGTGTCAATTGTCCTCAGATAACAACCCTAGCTGTACCTTTTATGAGCTTGATGGCCCCAGGCCAGTCAGTTGCCCTCTCTTAGCTAATTTTTTTTTTCATTTGTAAAAATCAATATTATGCTGTGTATCAAAAGAAGGTGGTATGAATTAAATTGCTCATAGCTGAGGAACAGGTTTTGTGTCGTATAATGTGCCATTAATAACAACCACCCCCCCAAAAGCAGAAATATTCCCCCAAATAGGTGTCTCAGATTAATATTAATGGAGAATATGGAAGACAAGTAGGAGGGGATTTCTGAGAGGTGGAGTTTATTTAATACATAGTTTTTGGTCTTGAACTCTAAATTAAATCATAACTGGTGCATATTAATCGATAAGATCTCATGGAGCAAAATATTTGAACTGAAGGTAAGTTTTGTTTCTGGGAAGTGGTCATATGGGTAGCAGTGTTAGAGGACTAAGTTGCTTTCCAGGTTGGTGATCATGTGAGTTTGGAGACATTGGAAGACTGAGGGCCAGAAGGACATCTAAGTGGACATGGACCTTGCTATGCTTGAGATTTCCCTCTGATTTTTATTTTTTATTGTTGATTGATTGATTGATACCAGGGATTGAACCCAGGGGCTCTTAACCACTGAGCCACATCCCCAGCCCTTTATATTTTTTATTTTGAGACAGAGTCTTGCTAAGTTGCTTAGGGCCTCACTAAGTTGCTGAGGCTGGCTTTGAACTTGGGATCCTCCCCAGCCACTGGGATCATAGGCATGTGCCATAGTACCTGGCTCCCTCTGATTTTTAAATGTCATGTGCTTCCCAGAACCTGAAACTTCCTTATCACCTCCTGACTGACACAGAAATATGTTTGCGAATACTGAGAAGATAAGTTAGGATTTCGAACGATGACCTCGAGCACTTAGCATCAAAGACTCAGGCTCAGTCCTCTAATGGTGACCTGGACAACTCTGTGCCAGCCCTGCTTGTTGGGATCACCATTAGTGGTCTTCAGGCTCTGGTGACGAGAATATCTCAGGCTGTGTTCTGTTCACTAGGTAGACCCTCAAAAACACACAAGTGAATGAAAAACCAAATAGAAATGTTTTCAGAGAATATGCAAAGAAGAATTCCATTTGTGATGCAGAGTCCTGAGAGAAGTTCTGGCTAGGAGCCTCGGCTGAGCTGTGAGGGGTCCTTGGCTGCAGTTGGGTGGGTTTTGTTTCAAGCTTGCTTTATTCTACCCCTAGCTAGGAAATGCATCACGTGTTTTGTGTAGAAGTTGCTTCTTTTTTCAGGACCGAGGCTGAACCAGAGGCTGCCTACCTGTTGGGTGGCATGGCTTTTGGATGACTTACTAAGTGACCTGACAGAGAGTCTTGTCTGGCCATCTCCTCTGCTCTCAGTGGACTCTGCAACTCCAGGGGCAGTTTTTGTTCATTTCATGACCTCAATGTGCTCTTTAAATAGTGACAGGGCAGGGAAGGAGGAGTGATTGGATGTTGGGGGTGGAGAGAAGCTTAAGAACATGAATAAGCACTTGAGGGTGCTCAGGGTACAGGCCACTGAGCTTCTATGTTCACTCCATGTCCCCTCACTCACCATTGCATGATTCATCCATATTGGAAAGATGTCATCTAGGATCTTGGGGTAAACGAGCTCTCGATCATAGAGAAAGATGGTCCAGAATACCAAAAATACAAACTGGAAATAAGGCAGGAAAAAAAATAGCATCATTAGGTTTGTTTTTCATCAAGGTTTTCTAAGATAATCAAGGAAACAGCAAAATAAAAATAGATACCAGCCTTAAAGATATCGCATATATATATATTATAGGAATATCAAATGAAAGGAAAAAATGCTTATGGTAGAAATGCTCTATCCAAGCTCCCAGGGGATGTCTTCTTCTGCTTGTTAGTTAGCAACTCAATTACCTGTTAGCAAGGCAGGCAGAGAAGGCAGGGAAAGCTAGATGCACAGGCCAGGCATGGTGGCATACACAACTTAGTGAGACCCTGTCTCAAATTAAAAAATAAAATGGGCTGAGGATGTGGCTCAGTGGTAAAGCACCCCTCAGTTAGATCCCAGGTACCCAAAACAAAATAAAACAAACAAAAAAACTAGGTGCATTGGACCATTGTTTGAATCAATAACTTTTCCCCCTCTCAGATTGCACCCCGAGTCTTGAGAGTCGGCACCTGGAATGGCTGATTCTTACACACTTCTTGCCCTCCCCAGAAAATTGACCAACTGTTGGGTAATTAAGAAGGTAGCCAGCTGAGAGTTTGATCTCTTTCTTGCTCAGGATGCTGCCCTGATCTCCATCTATTGTGATTCTTAGGTGCCTTGTCAATATTGAAATGGAGTTGGGGGAGGGGAGGCGGACTGTCAATCTTCTGATCTTCCCTTCTTTTGAAATTTCATAGACTTAATTTATAAGCCTTAAAAAAAATAAATAGACGCCATTGTTAATTTTTAAAACGTGATCTTTAGAAGACTTTATGGGGGCAGAAGTAGAGGAATTCCGCACAGGGAACCTGGAGTGCTGGTGTTTGCTCTGTTACCTGAGAACTCATTAATGTTTGCAGAGTTTTGTTTTGCATTTGGTTTTGAAGTCTGGGTACCACAGGAAGCAGGACAATGACAGGTGGTCATTTCTAATCATAGGCCCTGCTGGCCAGCCAGGACGTTGCATGTTTGTTTCATTCTGGCTAATGAATGGAACAGGAACAACACCATAGAAATGTGGATGGCATCAGCAAACTAGCTTACTGTCTCTTTCATGTCTTGCTTTCTCCTGACATCTGTTCATTAAGCCCAGTGAATGAGGCACCTACTGTGTGCCCTACACTAGGCTTGTCTTTCTCTCTTAGATGATCTTTTCCATGTGCCAATTCTGAAGATCTCCTACCTTTTATTTTTTAAATTATTTTAACTTGATGGTCTTCTGCCTGTAGAAGTAACATAGGCTTATAGTACCAAGTAACAGATGTATAAAAGGGAGAATAAGTCACCTTACTCCCCGGGGCTCTCCAGTCTCATCAGTCTGATGGAAATAAAGTTGTCTCAGTTGTACCATTGACTTTGGTATTCCTGGTGGGTTGATTCCAAGAACCCCCCAAGGATACCAAAATCCATGGATGCTCCAGTCTTTTATGCAAAATGGCATACTATATGCATATAACTTGCACACATCCTTCCAGTATATTTTAAATCACTCTTGATTACTTATACTCAACATAATGTAAGTAGTTATTTTAATGTATTATTTTAAAATTTCTATTTAGTTATTGTATTTCTTTCAAACAGTTCTGATCCAGGGTTGGCTAAATTCATGGATTGAAACCCACAGATATGGAGGACTGACTGTATTTTGATTGAGGAAGTGCTTCAAACTTCCCCACTAGACAGCAATAAGGACCTTGCATCAAGCTTTCACAAAGATACAAAACTAATAATAAATCTGATCAGTAACGTGCCCTATTTCCTGATGACTCTGGACAGTGTGGTGCAGCCCTGAGACACCACGTTTATGCAAATGTGGTTGTTCTGCTTTTCCATAATAGGTCCCCAAACAACCTGGCTGCCCAGAAGAGTCTGCGCATCTGTACATGTCTATTGTATGATATTCACATGCTAGTAACTTACTGTGGACACGGGAAAAGCCAATGTGGTGAAAAGCAGATCTCTGAAGGCAGTTATGAACTTAATGTCTTTTCTTCCTTTGATTCTTTTTAGCACATCATCCAGGCAGGCGACCCCGAAGAAAAAGGCCTGCAAGAACTAAATTCATTACAACAAATGAGGGCATTTTCATTGCCTTTAATTAATACCTTCTTCACTGATGGAAAACTGCATCCTTCCAGGAGCATTGTTGATTTGAGGAGGAGGGGCTGTTGGGCTGTTTTGGTTGAGAGCCAATTCAAGGGCTGAGCTTCCAGCTTCTTGACCCCTGACCTTGCTTGCTAAAACTGATTGAGGAAATTCATTTAGGGGATAATAATGGGTACAGTATTCAGTGTGATGGGCTTGAAAACAAAATAAAAAGTCAGCTCAAAAGGAGAATGTAATGAGACAGATAACTTGGCTGTCCCAAAGTGGGAAGAATGAAACAGCTCAAGGACGATGGACTTGCCTCAGGTGACTTCCTGGGAAGAAAAATTAAGAAAAAAAGTCTAGGGCTGAAATCTCACTGGGAAAGCCAGGATCGGGCTCAGGATGGAGCTCCAGGATGAAGCTCAGTGCTAGCCTGAGACACATACACAAGATGGTGGCTTGCCTAGCTCAGGGAGGAACCAATGTGTCTCCTTCCTCAGAAGGGCCTGACGGGCTTACAGGGACAGTCTGGCCAAGGGAGTGGTTTAAATCCAAGGAGGAGCCCTGTGCCTTGGTGAGGCCCCTGAGGCAAGGCGAAAGAGAAGCAGAGTCCCTTTCCAGGAAGTACAAGTGGAGGGTCCCTTATCCAAAATGCTTGAGACCAGAGGTGTTTTTGGATTGGGGATTTTGTTTTTTTTCAGATTGTAGAATAAGATATTTTGGGGACAAGACCTAAGTTTACATACAAAACTCATTTATATTTCATATACCCCTTATGCAAAAAAACCTGAAAGTAATTTTTTATCATATTGTTTAATAATTTTGTACATGAAACCAAGTTTCACACTGAAATTTTCACTTCTGTCATTGCGTTGGTGCTCAGAAAGTTTTGGATTTTGAAGCATTTCAAATGTCAGGCTTTTGGATTTAGATGTTCAACCTGTAATTTGACATGGAAGAGAAGGTTTACCCATTCTCAACATTGCTCACAATCTTGCAACTTCTAATTTAAGGCCTGGCGGGCGGGGGGTGGTCACAGCTACACAGATTATGGGCCGGTTTTGAGTTGTGTTCATGCCAGATTCCATCCTAATCTTTGGAAGCTGTGGTGGATACACCGGGGGGCCATGAGGACTCTGCTGTTAGGGAGGAGACATACAGCTCACTTGAGCTCGGGAGCAGGGCCAGCGATTAGTCAAGTTGGCTGTTGGGGAACAGTCTCTGGGGTCCAGACTCTAGGGGAAATCTTGCAGAATTGTCCTCAGGAGAGGATATGGGGTGAATTCAGTCTCTGTTCCTAGCTTGGTCCTCAGACCTGCAGCACCACATCCCCTGGGAACTGTTTAGAAAGGCAAGGCCTGTCCCTACCCTGGACTATGGGATCTGAATCTCTGGAAAGGGGGGTCAAGAAGTTGTTTTTAATAGGCTCTCCAGGAGAGCCTTATGTAAGCTAAACTTTTAAAATCACTGGATCAGACATAAACTCTTCACTCAGAAAACTTACTAACTACTCAAAAGTCCAGCAGCTAGCCGGGTGCAGTGGTGAAAGCCTGTAATCCCAGCACTTAGGGAGGCTGAGACAGGAGAATCACGAATTCAAAGCCAGCCTCAGCAATGGCGAGGCGCTAAGCAACTCAGTGAGACCCTGTCTCTACATAAAACATAAAATAGGGCTGGGGATGTGGCTCAGTGGCCAAGTGCCCCTGAGTTTAATCCCCAGTACCAAAAAACAAAAACAAAAACAAAACAAAACAAAACTCCAGCAGCTGACTTTAGTCCTCACTTGTTCAATGCCAGACGTAACTAAGCTTTATGTTTGGGGCTGGGGATGTAGCTCAGTTGGTAGAGTGCTTGCCTCGCATGCACAAAGCCCTGGGTTCAATCTCCAACACCAAAAGAAAAAAAGAAAAAAAAAGCAAACAACCTTATAAAGTAAGTGCTGTTATTAAGCACCTTGCTTTATTTTATAGATGGGGAAACTGAGGCACAGAGAGAGATGAACAAACTTGCCTAAAGGCTCATGACTTCAGAGTCTGGTGTGTGTGTGTATATATATATATGTATATATACATACATATGTGTATGATATATATATATGAGATGTCTAAGAACAGTTCACATAAAGCACTGTAGGAGGCGGGAAGAGAGACAGTTATCTCCAGGTGGGGGAATTAAAAATTAAAAACAGCTATTCAAAAAAACCAGTGCCTGATTCCTATCCCTAGAGATTCTACTTCAGTGGGGTCTGGGGGTGCAGCCTAGGTTTCGGGGTTTCTTCAAATCCTCCCAGATGATTCTAATCCTGGGTAGCTGAGGGTGAGAACCATCTGCCTAGAGGAACTTCTGTGCAGAAAGTCACACCCAGGGTCTCAAGAGAGATGGGGCTCAAGGAGATCAAGGTAGTCAAACCCTCAGGGCATAATGAAACTGCTGGAGAGAGATGGGGTGGGAGAGGGGAGAAGCAGGAAGCAAATGCTGGGAAAGCGTCCTCATCTAAGGGACAGGGGGAGGCAAGAGGCCAGGCAAGGTGGCATAGAATGAGCGAATGGTAGAAAACCAGAACTGGACAAGACCCCGTGGCCCCTAAGGGAAGAGGAAGCTTCCCACGGGAAGAGCATGTGTTGGGGAAGGTTGGCAATGGCTATAAATTCCCCACGGGGCTGCCACCCAGTACTTGTCACTCTTGTGGGTTCTTTTCACATCATTCCCTAAGGGCTAGAGAATTTGGACCGGCAGGCCTTTGCACAGGATGTCAGAAGAAGAGCCTCCCTGTGGCTGCTCCCATTACCCAGGTGGCTCACCTCTCCCCTGGTTCACTTGCAGCTGCTCAAGCCACAGCAGGCAGCTGCTTGAGTTAGGAGGAGCAGACCTGAGCCCTGGGCCCTGGAGACAAGGTTTCCACTGTTCTTTTGTCCCACACTGGCTGAGCCTCTGCCAGGTTTTCCCCTCTGGGGCAGAGGCTGCCTCCACCCACATGTGAAGTCCATGTGACCTCCTTTCCTCCAGCCAGAGCTTCCTAGAGTCATTGTGATCCAGCTGACCCTCTCTCTTACTTTTCCCATTATAAAATGTAGAAATCAGTTTAGGGAAAAGAGCACATTACTCAGCTCCTCCGGGGTTCCTCCATCAATAAAAGTTGGCTCCCCACTGCAAACCTGCCAATCACTTCCCCCTTCCACCCCCAGCTCACACGATGCTTCACCAGCATATGCCACCCTGGCACCTGGAGATGCCAACTGCCTGTGAGGCAGCCTTGTCTCCACTGAGCTTACACGACACTAACATGGCATCATCTGTATCAACAAGGAATATTTGGGAAGTCCCCACATCAGTGCTCAGGAGGGTGTTGCCAAGAGGAAGACACAGGCAGGAGGCACCGCTGGAGCTGGAGAGTCAGGAGGGTGAGCTCTAAGAGGCAGTGTGGGGTGGGGGACATTGAGGAGAGTTTTGAATCAGCTCATCCAAACAGCCATGGCCTGCTCCTTCTCCAAGGACAATATCATATAATGTTTGTAAAACATGCACAGAAAGAACAACCCAGGGAGAAAATGCTAGTTGTTATGAAGTCAGTTGAGTCCAGTGCTGAAGACCTCATGCCGTATTCAGAGGTAGGGTCTTTAGAGAGGTGGGATGGCCCTACTCCAACAGGACTGGTATCCTTACAAGAAGAGATCATGACCCTGATACAGAGGGAAGAGTACAGAGGACACCGGGAAAAGATGCCATCTGCAAGCCTGGAGAAACCACCCCTGGACCCCGATCTCAGCCTCTAGCTTCCAGAACTGGGAGAATAAAATGCAGCTGGATCAGCCCCCTGGTCTTTGGTGGATGCTGTTGCAGACCTGTCTCTATGCAATAGCATTGAATCATGATAGCAACAACTGGTCTTCTTTGAAGAATCTGCAACAGAGGGACTGTCATTCCCATTTCTCAACTATTTTGGCTGCCCAAGACAGCAGGCTGCCTGTGGTCTTCCTGCTCATGCTGTTTCAAAACTTGTCTCTGATTCTCTTTTCTACTGGTACTTCCTTAATTCTGCTCCCATGGAGAGCTCTGTACCTTTTTTTCTACAATGTTCTAAATTTGTTAGCTGTCTTTGGTTTCTGTTGGTAACTGACAAACTTAACCACCGGTGATAGAGCTGGATTTACATTTTTCATAACTAATGCAATTTACAAAGTCGTTAAGAGGTATTTAGTTTTCCTATTCCTGTGTCTTCACAGATCCACAGGAATCGTAAAATCATGGAAACTTAGCCTAAGTCATCAAGTTTATTTCCTCGCCTTAAAGCCAGAACCCTGTTAAACCACCCCAGGAAATGAGAATTTCTTCTATTAAAAAAATAATTCCAGAGAGGGAGATTCCACAAGTTCCCTGCACTCAACATTACCAGTCCTGCTGGGTGAGTCAAGTAATCCAAGCCTGGTTCAAGATTCTGTGTCTGACTCAGCTGGGTTGGGACTTTCTTATTCCTCTCCTTCAAAATGATGCAATCCCTTCAATGAAAGAGTATTTCAGAATAAAAGAGCAAGCAGGACTAACTGTGATGAATATTCTATCTCAGTGGTGGGTGGGGTGGCATTTGGGGCAGGTGGAAGGGAAACTTGGCCAAGTCCACGGGGGTAGACATGTAACACTCTATTTCTGTCATCATTCAAACGCGTTTAGCTTCAGTAAGAAAATGAGATAAAAGAATAAGATAAAGAACACAGGAGAAGGAAGAGCATACAAAAAACAATTTTGAATAATGACAAAAAATGGAAGCCAAGAATATTATGGGTTAGGTTGGGGGTGCATGCACGTCCAGTGTGGCATGGCTGATAGCAAGAATTGGATCACAGTAGAATGTCTTGGGATGGTATCTCTTCCAGGTGAGATTTCCTAGAAAGTGGCCCATGTCAGTTACGATCATTGTCATTGATTTATGCAACCAACATCTGTGGAGCGGGAGTTAGGAACCCAGAATTGCATTAGGTAACATATGGGCCAGGACCGGCTGGCTCCACGCCAAGATGCCTTTACCAGGAATAAGGAAAAGAGGAAGAGGAGGAGGTGGAAGAGGTGAAGAGAAAGGAATCTTCTCTGTTATGGTAACTATTTTCTATCAGGATGAAAAGTCTGAAATTCTGAGACGTGCCTGTAGGCTTCAGTGAGTTGACTTGTGTCCTCAGAATTCCTGAGCAGGATTGGAGGCAGGGTGGTTCAAGGCTGTGCGGATGCATGCCATCCTCTTTCCCCCTGTGGAGCCCTGGTGCTGAGCTGGCCCTGCAAGCTGCCCTGGAAAGGGCCCTGTGAACCCCCTAGCAACTACTCAAAGGGTACAGCAATCCCAGGAAGGACCCAAACCTTGGTTCAGGTGGCTTCTTTCCCTTGAGGGCAATTCTGGGGGAAATCAACTGTGAGCTTTCCTTTCTTCTCCTGGGAGCTAGAGAATGAGTATCTCAGAGTTGAAGGATACTCCAGGTTACTCACCACTACACATGAACAAATGGAGGCACAGAGAAGTTGGATAACTCACTTAAGACCACACAGCAAGTGAGCAGAGAGCCAGTATTCTGAAACCAGAAGCAGGACCTTCAATCACAAATCTCTATACTGTGTTGAGAACCTGCCAAATTGCTGACTGTCACGGTTGCTCCATAAATAATGGCTACCTTATTTTGGGTGCCAGCAGTGACTAGTCTCATAGTGCTATCAGCTATTCCCAGTTTAGCTGAGAATTAAAAATGAGTGGCCATGAGCACCTTTTTTTTTTTGATTTATTTATTCTATTTAGGTATATATGACAGCAGAATGCATTTTGATTCAAATGGTGCACAATTTTTCATTTCTCTGGTGGCCATGAACAGTCAAGGGTGTTTCTGACTCTGTTAAGCTTAAGAATTTCATAGATTAATATATTAACTTGAGGATGGAAACTAGGGACTCCGAGGTCTGAAGTGGGGGTCATAATGTAATGACGATGACTTCATCTTGTCAAGAGCTTGAGGATGGTACGGTCACAGCTGCCTGGGGCTTGGACAGCTTTGTGGAGAGGAGCAGGAAAGGTCACGTGTCTGTTGTTGAAGGCGTGGAGGGAGACAGGAGGGAGAGACCCAGCCAGAATCTCCCCTAGAGATGCAGTTAATGAGGTGGCACCACCTCTAGCAATGTTTCTGAAGGAAGTTTATTTTTAAAAAGAGGAACCATCAGCCAGCCCCATGAACTCTATACAGCATGTTGTGGCCAGACGTTCTCCCCAGCTCCCACCAGCTTGTACTTCCAGGGGTCAAGGCCAGTCCTTGAATGAAAGTGGAATGGATGTGGGGGAGTTGCAACATCTGTGTAGGACTCAAGCATTGAGGGTTGAAACCAACACAAGCAGACCGGGGGTATCCATGGCTGGTCTCCATGCCCAGCTTCTGGGGCTTTTCCATGCAATAGACTCTCCGCTCTCTGCATGAACCTGCACACTGTACCTCCTTAAGGACCCCAGTGCCTGAGGGCATCCACCCAGCAACCACAGCAGGGCAGGCAGAAGCTCAGCAGAGGTCCTCCTCCAACTGGGGTGACAGAGCATGCAGCCTGGAAGGGAGATTCAGGAGCTATGCGGGTGGTGGGTGACTCTTGCCCGGCTCCACCATACATCAACCTGGTGTTGAGTGAGGAAACATGTTCCTTGGAATCACCCTCTGTGAGGCACCATCTGTCAAAGAAAAGATGACTGCAAGCTCACCAATCCCTTCCCACCTTCTCTCTGTCTGCTCACACTGGGCCATGGCCATTCTGTCTGCTTAGCCTCTGTCAGCTCATCCACCCTGGTTGCCATACTGTGGTTAAGTTCTATTTTCATTTCTATTTGACAAATGTGGAAATGAAGACACAAAGAAGTACCTAGATCAAGGTCACAGAGACAGTAAGTGGTGGAAATGAGATGGCATCTCAGAGAGACAGGCCCAGAGTTCACGACTAACCATCTGATTATGCTACCTCTCCCTCCAAACGCAGAATTGCAGAACCAGCTGTCTCTGCCCTGGGGTCACTTTACTCCCGCATTAGGCAGAGAGTCACACATCCTTTCTCCATCCTTTACAATTCCTCTTCCATGGCACTCCACCACTGCCACCAACCCTGGAGGAGTTTCCATCCGTCTTCTCTTTGGATTCCTGGAATAGTTTCAGGGGGGTGTGGGGAAATGTTCAGAATGTAGACTTGCACTAAGATGAGCTTGGCTCTTCCAAAGGAGATGTAAGGAGACTCAGCCAATGTGAAATGGTAGCTGTTCCAAAGGAGGGGTATAAACTCCCCAGGAAGCTGAGTTAAAGACTAACTTCACTAAGCTGAGCTAAAATAAATACACAGGTGTTATGGCAAACTACGAGACTCTCGTGAATGATCAAGGCAACCATCAACAAATCGATTATTAGTTAACACAAAGAAATCAGTAAGAACACACAATAATTAGCTCTTAAGACCTCAAGAGCTAGAAATTTTGAGGTCCAATATTTAAACTTCAGTAACATATTTGAAACCTATCTTTAAATTGACCTTCTGAAATGCACATGACTCATCTTTGCTAGGTGGGAAATATTGAAGTCACACTTTCAAGAGCTCAGAAAGGAAATCACCACAGGTAAGTGCCTCTCTGCTCATGCACAAGGGCTAGAAGTTAGAGGAGAAATATTGTCAAAACTCAGGAAAATCCAAGGTCAAGGCA
>CM053406.1:111488931-111518220 GCA_028644305.1 Xerus rutilus | reverse complement strand
TTTTTTTTTTCAACATATTCCCAAAATATTTTTTTAAAAAGAAAACATCTTTTTTCTCCCATTCATTCACACTTCATTCATCAGCGTGTGGTCAGCCAGGTTAGGAAGACAAGAAAGTTTTTAACTAGTTGAAAATGTGTGTGTTTGCTATTGAGTTGAGTGATTTGTCCTTTAAGATGGAATTTGAGCCTATAAAAAGTTGAGGTGGGAGCAGAGCATGGCAAAATGTGTTTGCTTTTCTTAGATAAATCTGTTAGTCTGTGTGCGCTGTAAAATGGCATTATTCCTCCAATGGAAACCACACTTCCTACACAACAGACGCCACTCTGCCTTCTCTCCACAGACTTTCCTGAGCCAGGTTCAAAATCCTTCCCGTATTTGTAGTCAATCTCATGGGGAAACCATTAGTTTGGTCCCCCATTGGGATTCCAAGATGAGATTCTTTGCAAAAAAACATGTAACAATTAGCCAGTCCAAAAATGTAGCAACAGATAATTCCCAAAGTAGAATTCTTAGGAAAAAATTGTTAATAGAAAAAGACAAAACTCACCACCAATGAAGAAGGAAAACAAAAATGGAATTCTGTATGTAATAAAACCCAAAGGAGATATGGAGACAAGCACTGATGTTACAAATACATTGGTCCCTAGTATGGCCCCGTTGACTTACCAGATTAAGAAGCGTCAAGTACTTCCACTGGGCACCATCTTGAAATACTTTAGATTGCTTCTGATCATTTCCATGTCGTGGGATGTAGTAATTAAGGAAAATGTACCAGTTCAAAACAAGGAAGTGGTATATGCACGTACAAGTCTTCATCGCAGCTTCCTCCAGCTAGTGCACTGAATACCTGAAGTCACTTCTTGGTAGTGTCCTTCTGTGAGTCTCAGATCAAGTCCTAGGCAGTCTGGAAAGCTGTAAAACACACCCCTTGGGGTTGAGAGTTCCACCTCCTGCTGAGGGTTTGCCTCTCTCTTAGGCTGTTGTCCTGATAAACTTGGGAAGAAGGATTAGCACTGGTTTTCAGAATCCTGTTTACATAAGGATAATCTGCGGATTTGCATTTGTTTCAACATATTAGCCTTGGAGGAGGGCAAGGAGCAGGAGCTGCCCTTTGTACTATTTGAATGGGGCACTGGGGCAGCATTGGCAGGGTTAAACAACCTTATTAGGAAATACCAACAGCTTTAGCTAACAAAGCGCTGTCCTGGCCCAACTAAACTTTCTTTTCATTTAGGAAGAATAGGAAGTTGCAAAAGTATCTCTTTGAGAGAAGCAGGTTGACAAACCAGGAGGCGGAGAATGGGTATGTTGAGGGTAAGAATCAAGGTAAGAAGGAAGGGAAAGAGTGTTGTAATCTTGCTCCTGAGATTGCCAACCTTTAATCTTCCAGGGAACCTGGAGGGTTTCTTTTGTTTTGTTTTTCTGTTTGGTTTTGTTTTAGTTTTGTGTCTTTAACCTAGATAACTAGGAGTCCCCAGGAACCCCTTGTTCATGGGTGTTCCTGTGCCAAGAGGCAAGAAGCATGGGAAGAGATCTGTGGCCTGGACCCTGACATACCTGAGGGTGAACAGAGCCGGGGAAGGGCACTGCCCTGGAGGGGGTGAGACATGGTTGGGCTGGGCAGAGTGCAGCAGTGACCCTCCCTCAGCCTCAGTAGTGGGGAACTGAGGGACCACTGGAAGTGCCAAGCCTTGTGATGTCACCAGCTTGTCTCCCTGGGCAACCGACTAAGAAGGTTGAGCAAATTCCTCAGAGAAAAGCTCCCAATGCAGTTATGTAAGTGTGTTGTCGGTGCTAATGCTGATCTCCCCAGGGCTCACAAGAACCAGGAGAAAGAACCACGAGGGTCCTGGACAGCAAAACAAAAACAGAACCAAGCCTGGGGACTAAGAGTCAATGGACTTCACACATCAGGAGCTATAGATGGGAGGAAAGGACACCCAAGCCAGCACCTGAGAGTCTGCTTTGTAACCATGTCCTAGTCTGTGGGGGCTACTACAACAAAACCCCACAAAAGGGGTGGCTGACAAATAGCAGAAATCTATTCCTCACAGGTCTAGAGGTCGGAAGACTATGGTGGAGATGCTGGCAGATCTATTGTCTGCTGGGGGCCCACTTTCTTGTTCACAGATGGCCACCTTCTCACGGTGTCCTTGCGTAAAGAGAGGGACAGAAAAGCTCCCTTGGTTCTCTCTTACCAGGTCAAGAATCCCACTTAGGAAACCTGTGCTTCTATGGCCCAATCACCTCCCCTAACTCCCACATCCTAATACCTTGGGAGTATTAGGATTTCAACACACGAATTTCAGATTCTAATAGCAGATCATTCCCCTGAGAGAGAACGATCCAGGACTAGAGGGACATATTGCTCTGTATAAAACTCCATGGCCTGGTCTAAAATTAGTAAAATAATAATGGCAGCTAATACTTTGATACCACTTAACTATTTGCCGGGTGTCATTCCAAGGGCTTCACAATTTAACTCATTTAACACGTTAAATTCCACCATGAGGTTAGTCCTGCCGTCCCATCCCTTGAAGAGGAAACAAAGGCCCAGGCTGCCAAAAGGATGTGTCCAAAAAACAAGTTAAGAGGCAGAGCTGTGTCTGTCCTGTAACCAGAGGACCTGGAACAAAGAAACAAGGTCTGCTCTGGGTGGATAAAGAGCCACATCTCAGAAATAGGTGTGTCAAAACCTGGAGACTGGCCTTTTTACTGCCAAGACTTTTCCCTTGTTCTTGCCTTGATGCTCACAGAGGAGAAGTCTCATAAACATTGATGCGATGATTTAATTTGATTTGTAAGAGATTCAGTGTTTGAGGTTAGAATCCAATTAATCGTTAGCATTTTAATAAATAGGAACACAATAGATGTGTATGAGGATTCATATATAAAAACTACCTGATTTCTAAACTTAATATCTGCATTTTCTTATGAAATTTTCCACAAAAGTGTTCTCAAATGGAGATTTTGGCTGTATGCAGTGGTGCATGCTTGTAATCCCAGTGGCTCAGGAGACTGAGGCAGGAGGATCTCAAGTTCAAAGAGAGCCTCTGCAACTTAGCAAGGCCCTAAGCAACTTAGCAAGAACCTGTCTCTAAATAAAGTAGAAAAAAGGCTGGGGATACGGCCTGTTAAGTACCCCTGGGTTTAATCCCTAGTCAAAAAAAAAAAGTGATTCTGGATTGACCATATTCATGACATAATTTGTATTCCTGAGTGAATAACCAGGTACGTTTTTATGGTCCCCACCATGAAACCAAGTGGAGCTTTAGAGGAAAATGAGTATCACCAATTAGCTATACCATATTATGGACTAATACATCCTAAATGTGCTCCTTGCCTGTCTTTCTCCTTTCTTCAGAAATTTGGAAGGCTAATGTTGAGAAATGGAGAGAATTATTCACTGACTTAAAATAAAAAGACCAATATGGCAAAAATTTAATATTTTTACATAGGAACTATGAAAAATATAAGCATATTTCATGCTTTGATTTGCATAATACACTTTAATTTGATTAGTAAAAGTGACATTCTTGGGCTGGGGCTGGGGCTGAATGAGGCAGATGTACCTCAAACTCAAGGTGTCGAAAAATGACTTGTTTCCTTTCCCCAAACCTGGTCTTTCTATTTCTCTATCTTGGATGACGGCTCTTTCATCTACCTGAGAGGTTTCCTGTCTTCTCTCTCTCCTTTATTCTCCAAGTCCAAATTCTGCCAGTTCAAACTCAAATTGGTCCCCTTCGTCCCATCCTTTCTATAACTTCCCTGGTTCAAGTCATCATCTGCCGGTACCAGAGCAACTGTCTCCTAATTGGTTTTCCCCAGTCCAGTTTTATCCCTCCATTCTATACTTCACAAGGTTGGGGGATGTAATTCTTTCTGAAATGCTACATTTGTCCTTGGCTTATGTCCCTTTACCACATCAACATCACCAACAGGATAATAATCTGAGTTTGGAAACTTTTAATACCCCCCCACGCACACGCCTGGCTTGGGTACTTTCTCCAGCCTCATATGTTGTCTCACATTGATGTTTCTCCTATAATGCCAAATTGGCAGAGCCTCCCGCCCAAGCCTGGTGGTGTCACACCCCAGTGCCTTTTCTGCTGTTGTCTCCTTTTCCCGATGGCCTCTCTTAAGTTTTTGACTGGGTGTCTCAGAATCATCTTCCAAAATACAGCCCAGAAGTTTATTTCTCCATTCAATAACCCTTCCTGAACCTCTTCACAACCTGGCCATGTTTAACAGCTCCCCTTAATAATCTCTGCCAGTTGCATGACAATTAGAAAGTCTTTTCTTTCTTTTTTTTTTTAAAGACACCATTATCTCCTAAGATTCAGAGATGCTGTGTTTGAATTCCCAGAGCTTAGTAGAGTGCTGGGCACAGAGTAAATAATTCATAACTATCTGTTAAATAAGAAAATAAGTAAAATTTAAAAATGTGCAAAGGACCCAAATAGACATTTCTTAAAAAAAAAAAAAAAAAAAGACAAATGTGGCCAACAGGTATTAGAAGAGATGTTCTACATTATTAATCATCAGGGAAATGCAAGTTAAAACTATGAGCTGTCACTTTACACCTGTCAAATGGCTATTATCAAAAGTAAACAAAAGCAAACGAGTGAGGAGGGAGAGAGAAAAGAACCCTAATACACAGCTGGTGGGAATGTAAATTAGTACAGCCATGGCAGTAAACAGTAGGGAGGGTCCTCAGAAAGTTACAAATGGAACTACTACGTGATCCAGAAATCCCACCACTGGGTATGTATTCAAAGGAAACGAAATCAGAATGTGGAAGATACAGCTTCACTTCCAAGTTCATTGCACCATTATTCACAATAGCATGATATGGAATCATCCTAAGTGTTAAATGATGGATCAATGGATGGAGAAATTGTGATATACACAGGACACATACTGGAATACTATTCAGTCTTTAAAAGGAAGAGGATCCTGCCATTTGCAACAACATGGGTGAACCTGGAGGATACTGTGTTACGTGAAATAAGCCAGGGTTGGAAAGACAAATACTGCCTGATCTCACTTACACGTGGAATCTAAGAAAGCCAAATGCATAGAAACAGAGAGAAGAAAGGTGGTTAGTAAGGGCTGAGAGTGAGGACAGGGGAAAGGATACGACATTTCAGCACAGAAGGAGGAATAAGTTCAAGAGATCTCCTCTACAGCATAGGGACTTATAGTCAATAACAGTGTATTGTGTGCTTGCAAATTGCTGACAGTAGCCAGGTATAGTGGTGCACACCTGTAATCTCAATGACTCAGGAGGGTGAGGCAGGAGATCACAAGTTCAAACCCAGCCTCAACAACTTAGCAAGAACCTGTCTCAAAAAAAAAAAAAAAAAAAAAAAAAAAAAAAAGCCAAGGACGTAGCTCAGTGGTAGAACATCCCAAGTTCAATCTTCAATACGTAAAAAAAAAATGCTAAGAGTATATTTTAAGTGTTCTCACCACAAAAAAATAAGAGTGTGAAGTAATGCATATGCTAGTTATCTTCATTTAGCCACTAGACAACATATGCATATTTTAAAACATTATGTTGTATACCAGAGATGTTCACAATTTTTATCAATTCAAAAATAATTAAAATGAAAATATCTGTTGAATAAATGAATATATAAATACTGAGTGTACCTGTCTACTGAGGCGTAAGACAAAGCTGGCTCATTTGTTAAAAAACTATTATGTTCAGAGTGTCCAGCCAGTGGATTCAAGGCAGGAGGCAGAATCCTAGGAGGAGTTAAGTCACAGGTAGCCTACGCCCTGGAAGAACTCACAGTCAAGTGGTGAGACAGGTATATAAACAAAAAATTACAGAATGATGTGATAAGTACTATAATAGAGGTATGCATAAACTACTAATGGAATCTAAATTATCCTGCACATTATTCTGTCATTTTAAATATGCAGAAGATTGAGCTAAAGATAAATGCATTGAGTAGGCCATGGGAGACACCAGACTCCATGCAGGAGAAGATGAAGTTTAAAGTAATCTCACTGAATATAGGAGTCATGGCTACCAGCACAGATAATCGTCTTGCCTGGTTATGGTGTGTATGACCCAATGACCAGTGTTGAAGGCTTGGTCACCAATCTGTGGCACTGCTGGGAAGTAGGAGGTGGGGCCTTATGGAAAAAGTTAGGTCATTGGGGTAGGGAGGATACTCTTGAGGGGGATATTGGAACGCTGGCCCCTTTCTCTCTCTGGCTCCTGGTCACCATGTACTCTTGCCATGGTGTACTGTATAACCATAGGCCAAAGCAATATGGCCAAGTGACCATGGACTTAAATCATTTGAACGTGAGCCAGAATAAACCTTTCCTCCTTTAAGTTAATTTTCTAAGGTCTTTTGTCACAGTGACAGAAAACTGACTAACACAGGGGTGCATATCCTTATGTGTAATGGGGCTCAGGGAATCTAGAGGGATGATCATTTTGCTGCCCAAAGATGCAACATGAACTGAGCTAAGGGGAGGCCTCTGAAGAGATTAGAGGGAAGCCCTAAGCCCACACAGATACCCTGCCACACCCATGCATACCACAGAGCCAGCCATAGTGGAAGATTCTGGAAGGTGATGGCCACAGGTAACAAGTGAATGCTGAGAAGGAAATGAGGATGTCTGGGCACAAAGTCTTTGAGGTTATGGTGAACGGGTCTGAGGGAGTGTAGTTTCATTCTGACACAAGGGAGAGACCTCCCAGCTGCTGTACTAAGCAAACAACTACAAATAAATACCAATAATTTTAAGTTTCAAGACTAAGCTAGCAGGACTAGTCCATGTCCACTCACCGTCTTAGATTGCAGAGACCTTCTGAATCGGTCTATCCCTCCACAGCCTCAGGAGCTCACTTAACTTAGTCCATCTTTGGGTAAACAGTCTCACCATTAAATTCTCAGATAAGGGAGCTGCCTTTCTTTGAGGACCACTAGCTGATGAAGCCTATAGGACTCTGAATTCCTCCAGGGGTGTCTGAGACACCTCTGTTCCTCAGCACTACACATCATGTCAGGAAAACTACAGATGTTAGTACGAATTTGATGTTTCATGAATCAATTCTGCCATTGAAGTATTCTTAGGTAGACCTAAGGGGTCTCTTGGGTTTCCTGATTATCAGCTCCCAGCTCCATCTGTATTTCCCTAAAACCCCCTGCTGTCTCTGAATTAATAGCACATTCACTGCCTTCTGAAGTACCTCTCCCCAGGAAAAGGAGATGATTCTGGAAACAAAAGCGTGTATGGGGCCCAGTTGAAGTTCAGGTGCTGGGAGACCGAGAACTTTCCGGTGGAGTTAGGAAGCTTCCCTGGGAGCCCTTCCCCGGGATGCTGCTGAGAACTAAGTGAGAATGAGACCATGAACCTATTGGGTTATTTTTTTGTCACCTTCAAGAAGAGCACTTGCTTTTCTCAGAGGCCACTGCTTTTTCAAAACTAGAACTTTCAGTATAGGTCCTCCCATCTGAAGTCTGTTTGGTGAGAACATGTGTGGGTTCCTAGCCACCAAACTAAGCCAGTGCTAAAGGGTGCTGGGACTTATTTTTTGAGTTGTTGTTGTTGTTGTTTATATATATATATATATATATATATATAAAACAACCCTCTACAACCAGCACTTTGCTTGTGCATTAGGAAAACTGATTCCCATCTGCCTTCCTCTTTGATCTCCCACGTGGCTTTTACAGAGGAACACAGTGTGTGGCCACCTTCTTGGGCTCCCTCAGAGGAGCTGAGCTCTCTGTCAGTACGTTTTCAAGTTGCTTTTTCAGTTAAAATGCCAAAGAACTCTTCCTGTTTACAAGCATGACATTGACTCACATTATTTAAAGAGTTTAGATGAAAGGGAAA
Source organism: Xerus rutilus (assembly GCA_028644305.1). Taxonomy (NCBI): domain Eukaryota; kingdom Metazoa; phylum Chordata; class Mammalia; order Rodentia; family Sciuridae; genus Xerus; species Xerus rutilus. The sequence goes on along the minus strand of CM053406.1, from coordinate 111,510,351 downwards.
AAAAAGTGTTGGAGGTCTGTTAGATCAACCTCTTCATCTTCCAGCTGAGTAAATGAAAGCTCAGAGAGATTGAGGGACTTGCCCCAAATCACACAGCTATGAATGCAGGGGCAAAGACCAGAATATAGATCTCTGAACAACCAGGACAGTGTGTTTCACTTTTTTTTTTTTTTAATTATGCTTTTTCTCTTTTTTTGTATCCAAGTTATAGAATTTTCAAGTGAATTTCTCTTGTGTGAATTAGTTTGTAAGTCACTTGATTATGTAAGATCTGATGAAATTGTTAAAGAGAAACTGTCGGCCCAGAAAAAACATTTTTAGACTGTCAGATTTCACATTTTGTACACCCCTGTTAATCAGAAATGTAAAGTTTTTCTCACAATGTATCTCAGGTATAAATAGACTTTTATATCCTGAATTAATCATTAAAATTACAAAAAAAATTCAATACTGGCCAATCAGCACATTCCAGTTTCAAGGTTTTGAAACTCTGGTGTGAAATTCATCATAAGGACAGCAGTCAGTTAAGCTCTGGCTGTTTTGTTTTAGCAGTCTATATAGAAAAACATGACTCATGTATAGTCATATACATGAATGGCACTTTGTTGATTTTCTATCTAATGCTTCTATTATTTGTTGAATAAATTGTTGAAGTCACTAAAAATAATAACTATGCATTAGTCTATTTCTCCTTTCAGCTTTATCAGTGTTTGCTTTATGTATTTTGAAGCTATGTTGTTTGGTTCATTCACTTTTAGGATTGCTATGTCTTCCTGGTGGATTAACCATTTTAGGTATGTAATATGCCTCTTTGTTGCTAGTAAGCTTCTTTGTTCAAATAAAGTATACTTCATGTTATGTAATAAAGCCATTCTTTTTAAAATTAAGGCTTACAAAGTATATATGATATTTCACCACATAATTATTACAGATTTTATACCAATGTTTTTTTCAAAAAAGAGGTACTACCATTATATGAAGTATTTTTTAATTATGTCAGTACTACTTATAAACCAATTATTATTAAATCTCTTTGGTGCAAGATTAGGATGCATGGAACACTGGTGAATATACATTAATGCAGTGGCTACAGTTATGCTGTAAAATATGGTATTTTTTCATTACTTTTACTGTCAATCTGTTTTGTTTAAATTAAAATGAGTTTCTTGCATATAGCATATAGTTGGAACATGTTCTTTGTGTTTTATTGATCACTGTTCCAATATCTGCCTTATAATTGTTATACTTAAATTATTTACATTTAAGGTAGCTGTTGATAGGTTAGTACTCTTCCTTTGAATTATTTATTTTATGGTGTTTTCTGTTTCTCATATCTCTGGTCTCACCTTCCTTTGAGCTACTTGAACACTTTTTAGGATTCCATCTTGAGTTATTTATAGTGTCTTTGTATCTCTTGTATAGTTTTCCTAGTGGTTGCTCTGAGTGTGACAATATATATACAACCTGATGCTAAAATTAGACTACTTCAAGGGAGATACGGACTCCTTGCTTCTATGTTAATCCCCTCACTTTTCCTACTTTCAAATACCATAGCCTTGGCTCTCAGATGGTGCTATAATTTTTGTACCTGTTATTAAGTATATTGCATGAAACGCATGAGAAGAGTTAGTCTACCATGTGTACTGTATTTCTGTCCTTTGCCCAGCTCCTCTGTTTCTCCTGATGCTTCACATTTTCTTCTTTTATCATCTTCCAGGCTGAATGACTTCCTTTAGCTATTTCTTAAAAGTAAGTCTGCTCACAACACAGCCTTTCAGTTTTCCTTCACCTGAGAGTGTCTTTATTTACCTTTGACTTCTGAAGAATAATTTCATAAGATAAAGGATTCATTCTTGGCTCTTCTTCTAGCACTGGCTGTAGGCTGCGCCATTTCCTCTCGGCCACCATGGTTCAGGTGACAAGTATACAGCTATTTACATTTGTGTCCCCCTACAGTTAAGGTATCCTTTTAGGGGGCTGCTTTCAGAAGTTTGTTTTTAGATTTCAGAAGTTCAGTTATGATGTGCTGAGCCATATTTGAAATTTTTTCTGTTTCTTAAATCTGTAGGTTTATGTCTTTCACCAGTGGGGAGTTTTCAGCCATTATGTTCTTTTTCAAATATTCATTTAACCTCACTCTTTTTCTATTCTCCTGTGGGACTCCAATGGTGTGATTTCCCCCCCCCCTTTTTTTTGTTTTCTCAACAGTCTCCTATTGTTTTGTTGTTGTTGTTGTTCGGTTTGGTTTTCAGTCTATTTTCTCTCTGATTTTTAGACTGGGTCAATGCCATCAATGTGTACTAAAGTTCTGTGATTCTGTGCTCTGTGTTTCTATCTTGCTATTGTGAAGTTTTTATTTCTGTTATATTTTTTAAGTTCAATAATTCCCATTGAGTTTTTTTTATAACTTCTCTTTCTTCACAGATATTTTCTAATTTTCAATCGTTTCAAGAGATTCATAATTGCTCATTGAGCTTTGGTTTTATAATAACTGCCTTAAAGTTTTCATCAGATAAATCTAGCATTCAACTCATCTGTGTTGTGTTAATTGATTTCCTTTTTTGTTGTTCTGATTCCAGATGTTATTTTTAGCTGGGCAAGATGGCACATGCCTGAAATCCTAGCAAAGGCTGAGGCAGGAGGATCACAAGCTCAAGGCCAGCCTTAGCAATTAAGTGAAACCCTGTCTCAAAATAAAATAAAAAGGGCTAAGGTATGACTCAGTGGTAGAATACCCCTAGGTTAAATCTCTAGTACCTAATAATAATAATAATAATGTGATGTTTCCTCATTCTTGACATGACAGCTGCTTTTTAATTATATTCTGGACATGTTGGCTATTAGGAGACTCAGTGTTGTATTTGAATCTTATAGTTTAGCAGTCAGTTGTCCTGCATAGGGATCCTGACCTGCCTTTTGTAGGCCAAAGTTCTGATGACAATTTAATTTTCTGAGCCTGTTTGCTATACTGTTTTGATCTGCTTGATTTATTTGAGGTCACTGGGGCCCCTGGTGTGACAACCAAAACTGTTTCTGGACATTACCAAAAATCCCTTGGGGAGAAAACCACTCCTAGTTGTGATCCATCAGTCACCAGAGGCCAGCAGAATTCAGCATGCACAGTGTGGGACTGGCCATGCCTCTGAGGAGAGATTAGATTTTCCTGAGAGGGTTAGGGGTGCACTTTGGGATCTTCTGTGTTTTCAGGCACCAGCCCCCTTCCCTGGGGACAGCAAAAGGCTTTCTCTGTCTCCTCCTCCATCTTCCCGACTTGCCCTCAATGAGGATGCTGATAAGTGGATCCTGTCATAGGGCAGGATTGGATTTCCTGCATAATCCAACTCAGACTAATCCAGCCCAAGACGAACAAGTGGCTTTTATTAAGGAATTGCAGCTATCAACTTTCATAGTGGAATCTTTCTAGAATGAAATACATATACTTATATTCAGCGGTAAGATATGCTGCCTGAGATCATTATCAGATATATCCTTTATTGCTTGTTAGTTGGTTTTCTTCTTATTTCTACATTCTGAAATGACATCACATGACCTTTCAAAAGTTTTTGCTTTTCTGCCTGGAAACATGGGCTAGTGTTTCATAAAAACAAGAAACAGGTTGCGGGGCTTGTAAAAATCCCCTTATCTTGAAAAACAAAACAAAAAAAGTTAAAAAAAAAAAAAAAAAACTGCCCGATGGCTCACTGCAGACTTGTTTTGGTTAATCATTTACTGCCTGGTGAATGAAAATGTCATCCTGAAACTGTGTAAAAAGAGAAGGAAGCCTTATAGATCACTTGTTTACAAAAAGATCTCACCTGTTGGCCTCTTTGGCTTTTTCTGCCTCCCCATCGAGTCAGTGTTATTGCATTTAATTAATTCGTCTGAAATGGCTTCACATGACTCCGTTAGTTGGAGCTTGTCTGTGCTCACCAAGCCTCTTCCCCCAGTCTCTATAGAGTGCTCATGGTGTTTTGGGCTAATCAATGTGACTTCAGTTTGTTTTATAGGTACCCAAAATACATTACATAAAATAAAAACAGCCCTTCTTTCTTAACTTTGTCAAAGTAGAGTTCTTGGAACATGGCCTGTTGAGGATAAGGATGCTGTACAGATTGTTAGCTCCAGGCCCAGAAGAACAGCTGGTTATCAACTGATGAGAGCAGCTGTGTCCTGGCCCTCTCCTCTGGTCCCTAGCCCCCAGCCCCTTGTCTACCCTGTCTTGAAAGATGTCAAAACTTTTTCCATGACATTCAGAAGGAGTCACATTTAAAGGACTTGGAAGGGGCCTATTTAGGGAGGTGATGAAACATAACTATTGGACTTCAAGACCGTTCTCCACTACAAAGGCCTCGTCACCAATGAACTCACTTGAATTGCTGGGGAGGTGACGTTTTTCTGTTTTGAGAAGCTCGGCTCTCAGCAACACCACATCAAGGCTCAATTGTCGAAGTCACCCTCCCCACTTTTGTGGCAAGTGGAAAATAAATGAATAAATAAATAAATAGATAAATAAATCAGTTTTTATATAGTCTTTGGCTTTTTAGTGGAGTTAGTATGAGTATCTATGCTACCATAAATCTGGCTATTATTTTTTCAAAGCAAGCATGGGCTCTGGAGCTAACAGAGAAGATTCTGGATCAAGAAGCCACGGGTCAGGCGGCCACTTGGGAAAGTCCAGCCCACAGCGCTGACACTGCTGTTGCTGAGGCTCTGTTGTCTGCAGTCAGTAACATCCTCGTTGGAATGCTAAGAGGGAAAGGACAGAGGGGATGTTTGTAACCTGCAGTTGACTGAAGGTTCTCCACCGTCTGTTATTTAAAGGAGGCTGCTGGCCTACAGTTCAACTTTGACTTCTGAAGAAGTATGGACTCCAAAATGAAGTGAGGAAAAACGTTTCCACCAAGTGGCCAATAGGGTGAGCTCCAAGGTCAGAGTCTCAGTTTCCTCAGCTGTACAACGGGGACAATCAGAACACACAACTCAGAGCATGCTGGGCAGACCCAGAGAGGCAGGGGGTGCTGAGGTGGTAAGCACTCGAGGCACCCTAGGTTGTAATACTTGCAAAACGTTTGCCCGCATAGCCACCAACTGGTCCGAGAGCCCATGTGGCCCACAACGAGTACCTCATTTCTAGGAGGTGTTTATGAGAGCAACTTTTGCCATGTCTTCAGAGAACAGCCTGGTGGAGGCTTTCGACCTACTAGTGGCCCTTTCATTGCCAGCAGCCTGAATTCTTTCCAGAAGACCTTCGGTGGAAACAATTTCCAAACATTCCACAGTTGTCTTAAGGCCAACATTAGCTTTCAAGCTGAAGAAAAATCTTTACTCTCATCCTGGGGCTTTCCATGAAGACTATAATGACCCAGAATTTCCCACTAGCCCCTATTAAATTTCTTAGGAATTGAAAAGGGCAAGTGAAATTGACCTGAAGTTCAGGGCCTGTGAATTATCACCAACTCTCAGAGAGAGAGAGAGAGAAAGAGAGAGAGAGAGAGAGAGAGAGAGAGAGAGAGAAGGAATGTCCTTGGGATGGGAATAAATTCATCCAAGCAAGGGACAGGGTCAAGAAGAGCAGACAACACTCAAAGTTAAGCTGATGCCTTTTTTAGCCAAGATGGAGGCTAAATGATATTTAGAAGTGTCTTCTGGGTAATAGAAATAAAATCAACTATTTTTCAAATCTTAAGCCTCAGAAAACTGATTTTGATGGCATAGCCCAAATATTGTCTGCTTAGAAGAAGTTTCTGCTTCAGAAATCAGGTGGTACAAGTCAGTGTTCATCAATGATGGAGGGAAACGTGCATGAACTCCATTATCCCCACAGAAGCCTGCTCTATATCAGGACTGTTTTCTGTTTGAGGAGGGAAATGGTCCTTGTTGCCTCAGAGATCACAGAAAGGGTGGGAGGAGGTGCTATGGAAGCTGCTTGGTTCTCTAGTTTCTCTTCCCCTTCATTCCCATCAGTGGCTCAGTAGGGGGACAATGGAAAGCTGGGTGTGGCACTTACTAGTCCCACAGAAGAGAGGATTGCTGTACCTACTCCCAGAACTCCTGAGAAGGTGCTGTGTGGACCCATCACTGAGCTCCCGCTGAACATACCAGAGCAGAACATTCTAGCTTCCCACCCAGGATGAGTGGCATGGACCTCGACATCCATATGTGGAAATTCAACTCCCCAGTATGATGATATTTGGAGATGGGGCTTTTGGGAGGTGATTAGGACAGGAAAGCAGAGTCCTCATGATGGAATTAGTATCCTTCTAAGAAGAGACACTTGAGAGCTTGCTGCTTCTTTCTCTATCACATGAGGGGGCATCCAGGAAGAAAGGTTGGCCCCAGTGAGGCTGGCCCCTCGACCTTTGACTGTCCAAACCCCAGGACTGAGAAACAAATGTCTGTTGTTTAAGCCCCGCAATATATAGTATTTTTGTTAAAAGTCACCTGAATGACAAAGGCAATGGGTACACCAGCTCCAAGTTCCCTCTGTATCCTGATGTAGGAAGAGGCTTATGGGTGACATAGGAACAAAAGATAGTGGACCTATCTGGCTTGGTGAAGCGAAGTGAAGGTTAGAACTAAGAGCTCCTTCATCTACCTGAGAAAAGGAATAGGAAATAAATGGAATTTACCCCTTAAAGAAATAAGCCTATCATTATTAGCTACTAGCCATTTAAATTTATTGTAATATCTGATTTCATTAATTTGTTAAATACTTCATCCATACAAATAAAAACAAATGCTAACATAGATTAAGCATACAAATGGCCCAAGCATATACTTTGTACATAAGCTCTCTCTTTTTTTCTTCTTTACAGCATTCTAAAGCAAGAATTATTGTGCTATTTGACAATTGAGGAAGTCACATCTGAGAACATGAGTGATTAAATAACCTTGCCAAGAACACACAACAAAGAACAGCAGAACTTGGACTTAAAGCCATTGTTATCTCAGTCAAAACCCATTATCCTATGAGGACTCTCTGCACTACCTTTGCAACTGTTCAAAACACCTAAATTATCCTGAAATAAAAGACTTGTTAAAAGACCCATGATCTACATTATTCTACTATGCTCTGTTTCCAAATAACACATAAGAGGGTCTTGCTTTGTTGAAATGCTAAGTTTCTTAGAAATCTTGAAAAATAGAATGTCATATTTTCACATCTATTTTCCTTCCAGCCTCTGTATTGCCCAAGCGTTTTCTTGTATTTTTCCACGTAAAGCCTTTAACATGGAGCTTGCCACTTGGGAAACTCCCAATAACTGTTAACTATCATCATTACCATCATCATTGTCGTCATCACCACCACTATGACCCCCTCCACCTTCACAAGCCATCATTTGTTAGATTATACTTGACATATCAGTAAACATGTTTAGACTCCCCACCAGACTGTGAGCAGGACCTGGAGTAGGTGTTCAATAGCCTTTTATGAAATGAATACATCCTTGTGCTCACGATTCAATTTTTCAGCAATGAATCTTCCAACACTGCCATTTTGTCTCTGTTTCTGTTTTTAATTTGCCTTGGCCCTGGGGGAAGAAGGATGTTGCCAGAGTGCTGTCCTCCCCGTGACTCTTGACCACTTCGTAGTTTTTTTCCAGCCAATGCTTGGGGTAGGGCTGCAAAGGACTTTTGAGTCACCCATTCCAAGAGTGGTGTTCCTCAGGCATGTCCTCCCTTAGCTCTAACTCGATTAGATCCAGCTATCCTCTCGCCGTGCTGCACATCAAGGCAAAAGCTATAAATGGGAACAGAATTAATGTGACCTTCATGCTCTATTGTTAAAGGGGTCACATGGACTTTGCTGGCTGCTTTTTTAAATGTTTTTTTATGCCACGTGCACTTTTCCACTAAACGCCAACAAGTGTTTATAAATTCCCAGGCTCTCGAAAGATGGAGAGCACAGACCTAGGAGCCTGATGCCAATTCTGCAGAGCAAACTTTGCCCCTGCAGCTTTGCTGACCCATCGCACTGCACTGAGGTGGTGGCCTCATCACATGAGCTCATTCAACATTTGACTAGCGTACTGTTTTAAAGGAAGCTCATTCTAGAAATGGCAGGAGTGCCCTCTAAGCTCAGCACTATCCAATGGATTTTTCTGCAATGATGGAAGTTTCTGTTCTGTGATGTCTAGTATGGTAGTTACTAGGCACATGAAGTCAGTGAGCCCTAGAAAAGTGGCTAGGGCAACTGAGGAACTGGATTTTCGATTTTGTTCTATTTTAATTGATTTGGATTTAATTAGCACCATGTGGCTGGTAGCTACTGCACTGGGAAGTGAGACATCTTTAGGTGACAAGCCATCTTAGTTTACCCAGGACTGAGGGGTTTCTTGGTCTTCAGTGCTAAACCTGAAAGAGTTCCAGCAAACTGGAACAGTTGATCACACTAAAGTGGATCCCTTTCTAAAATATTTTGGGTTTTTGGAAGTGAAAATCAGACATGTGGCAGTTGTGGGGTAGACTAAAAGGAAGAGAAAGGCAGAGACAGTTGAAGAACCAAGTTTTCCTTCCCAAGTAAAACACAAATAAGTGTGAATTGATGGGGTTTGATCCTTGTAACTGAAGCTGTCTATGTAAAACCCCAGTAAAAATCTGAACGAGAAGAACACACGCAGGACACCACCCTCAATCTGCTTTCAGAACCGAACAGGAACTGACTTGATGACATTTGGAATCCCACTGGAGATGGAAGGCTCCAGAAAGCTTCATTGCCATCTAAGTGCCTTGAATTCCTGATCCCTGCTAAAGATGTGGGTAGGAACCACTAGAAATATATCAGATATCATCTTCCCGGTAAAAGCTTCTGTATTCCCACATGTCATCTCCCTGTCATCCAGAGAATCTGAAATACACCATAGAAGTGGATCCCTTTGGGCTTAGTGTTGTCCTCCATTAAAACCCAAACATCTTCTAAGGGTCGTCACATCCAACCATGTATCAGTACCATACTGTAATATTTTTAGTGCTCAAATTGACCTCAAATATCAAGGTCTTAAAAGAATGAAATTTCAAAACAGTAGTTTCAAAACAATTTTGAATATGCATCCTCATCATTAAAAATTTTGAGTCATGTTGCCCTTATGTGTATATTTGTTGGTAATTATGGTCAAGCCATAGATTAATAAAGCACATTCTTAAATTTTAAAGAAGAATCCTACCATGACTTTTTATTTTGCTTTATTTACACTTTACTATTCTCACATCTCTCAAGCATTCAACCTAAGTGAGCATCTATATGAAGTTATAGGATGAGTCTCTCTGATCAGAAATGCTAGGGACCAGAAGTGCTTTGGATTCCAGATTTCTCTGACTTTGGAATACCTGTATAGATTTTACCAGTTAAGCATTTTTTTTACCTGAAAATCTGATATCTTAAACTTTATGAGTATCTTGTCAGTGCTCAAAAAACTTTCCAATTTTGGAGCTTTCTAATTTCTGATTTTTGAATTACAGATTAATTACACATATATGCAGATACAGTTGCTGAGATAATTATGAGATTGAAATCAAGGCCTTGGGTCTAGTTTTGTTTCTGTTGGTGTTGTTTTGTTTTGTTTTTGTATATATTTTTAGCAACCCATTTATTTAGAATTTTTCTGTCAGTGGTTACCATACTTCATTGTGCCTAAGAATTACTTGGGAATCTTGTTTAGAAAACAGGATTCTCCATCCCACTGCATGAGATTCTGCCTTAAAATTTGTCTAAAGAGGGGTCAAGAATCAGCGTTTGCAATCAGACTTCCACCTCCAACCCCATACAGGCTGTCCAGGATCAGGCTATGTTCACACTCCCAGAACTATGGGAAGAGTGGAAATGGTTGACCATCAGAGCAAACTTCGCCTTGATTAAAATGATTCAGGCTTTCTGATTTGATGACTGCTGCTCAGAACATGATCTTTGTCATGAAGTTGATGGGAATGAATGGAGCAGGGGGGAGGAGGGCGTGGACATGGTGTGTTGTGTCTATGTTGCAGGTTTGTGCAAACGTACCAACATGTTTCCATGTACAAAGCTGAACACTTAGAATTGGTCTTCCTTTTCTCTCTCAAGGAGGAAGCTTGTTTTGAATATATCTATTTTTAATAAACTAAATACTTCAGAAATTACACCATTATATAAGATTTAATCTTGTATCTCCAAAGAATTATTTCTAAATTTGTGTCTCATTAGTAGATGTGCCATTTTTTTCCTCCTCAGAAGAATTACTTCAAAAGCACTTCTTGATTCATAGTGCTCACAATGACACTTAGGTCAAGTGTGAATCTTGATCCTGAAACAAACTTATTACTGGACACCCAAAGAAGAACCCAAGTACCCTCTGACATCCAAATGAGTGCACACTTTGCTACTTTCAACTGATGAGCTCCATAATTTTGGGGAGAAGCTTAGATAATTTATTTCCTAGAAAGCTCTTAAGGCCCAGCAAATATACCCCACATAGGTGATCCTACTCCCAACATCCTAAACATACTCAAATTTGCTTGTACCCTGGTGTCAATACCAGGTGCTAAAGGTAGGACCCTAGACAGAAATAAAAGAACAAATCAGATACAGATTCTTCATATAAAGTCTCAGTGGATTTTTTGAACTTTTATCATTTTCATTTCTTAGGAGAGATGATTCCAAAGGAATGATCTTGAAAAGTCAATACGCATAATTGGTCAGATAATTTAATTTCTTTCTCTTTGCTTATAAGAAATTAAATTGGCAAGGATAGCAAGCATACAGGAGCCAGGCATGGTGGAGCACAGCTATAATACCAATGACTAGAGAGGCTGAGGGAGGAGGATCTCAAGTTCAAGTTCAGACTCAGCAACTTAGCAAGGCCTGGTCTCAAAATAAAATAAATGGGGCTGGGGGTATGTCTCAGTAGTAGAGACAGTTTGGATTCCATTCCTAATACTGCCATAAAAAATAAAAGCAAGTATGCTTGTACTCACCACACTTTGCATATCTAACACATTGTATACAATTGTGCACTATGATCATTTTGAAATTCTCCCCACAGACTGTGTCATGAAAGATAGAGGCAGCAGGACTTAAGGCACATCCATATGACATGAGAAAGGTAGGTTTCCTGTCTCTTTATTTCAAATAATTAAAGTTTGGATCTTTAATGTCCCCCCAAAAGCTCATGTGTTAGGCAATACAGGAATGTTCAGAGATGAAATGATTAGATTCCAAGAGCTGTAACCTCATCAGTGGATTAATCCATTTGATGGATTAATAATTTACATGAAATACTGGGTGATAACTGTAGGCAGGTGGAGTGTAACTGGAGGAAGTTGGTCACTGGGGCAATGTCTTTGGACTATATCTTGTCACTGGCCCCAATAGCTTTCTTCTGCCACACCTTTTCACCATGATGTTCTGCCTCATCTCAGGTCCAGAGCAATGGAGTCAGCAGACTATGAACTGAACCTCTAAAACCATGAGCCCCAAATAAAAATGTCCTCCTCTGAGTTGTTCTTCTCAGGTATTTTGGTCACAACAAAAAAAATCTGCCTAACACCATCCTCAAGTGTAAATCTGTAATTTCATTAGTCTTCAGGAGCAGTATTTTGGAGATTATTTTAATAAAATCCATGGGATTTCTGACAAAGGATCCCTGAGATTTGCTATTTTGGGAAGCATAGGAAGATCTAGCAGGAAGGGTGTGATATGATAGAATATGATAGGAAGATCTAGCAGGAAGGGTGTGATATGATATGATATGATATGATATGATATCAGTGTCTCCTCCTGTTGCTCTTGATATGCTCTCATCTCTGCTACCTCTCTTCTGAGGCTGCCATACGCCATGACCACAATCCATCCCTCCTCTCTCCTGTGTCCTCTGTATGGTGTTCAGTTCTACCAGGAATCTCTCAGCTAATTTAATCCCCTGGTGGTTGGACAATCTAAAGAACTGTGATGGGTATAGCAGACAGATGTCAGGCTTGACTGAATGGCATGATAGAGGAGCCTGTGATTTCCTCATTAGTTTGGAGTATATGTGGGGATGCCCTTCTCTTCCTTCATCCTTACCTACCATGCCCAGCTGGATCCCACAGCTCTAAAAGACTAGATACTACAAAATGCAAACATATCCGAGATGCTGGGAAATCACACAGACAGGGCTAAGCTAAACATCTCTAAATTTTATTCTTTCTCAGGGATAAAGAAGACTTCTCCTGACTATAAAGACAAGAATGAAGTAGAGTTGGACTCTTGGGCTTTAAAAGGGAGAAAGATGGGGAAAGAGGCGTTTTCTGAATCACAAGGCATCTGACTTGCCAGGGGTGACTCATCATGGGTTCACATGGCTGCAGCTTATCTGCATAGGTGGGGACGGCTGCTGCTTATCTGTAAAGGCCCAAGGTAATAGTGCACAGAAGCTGCAGGTGGCAGGACACACCTGGGCTTGCTTTGATCTGCATCTTATTGATGCAGACCTGACCTGTGGTCTAGGTCTCCCAGAGTCAATCAGCAGCTGTGCCTGCCAGGCCAGGTGTACTTTACCAGAGGCCTTCTGATAGCATGAGCCCCATGTTGGTTGGTTAATCTACTAGTGACTTCGATGGCTGAAAGTTCAGAAAAGTTAGACTTGATTAAAGAAGGAGGAGTGGTGCCAGGGAAAGTCACTAGGGAGGGTTTGGAAACACAGCTGCTGTCATCAGAAGCTCTGCATTTCCCTTCCTTCCTCTCTCCCTCCCTCCCTCCCTCCATTCCCTGGAGATGAAATCCAGGGCCTCATACATGCAAGACAAGGGCTGAAGTACTGAGCTTTATCCCCAGCCGGTTCTGCAGCTTCTGTCTGCAGGTTGTGTGGCACTACCTGTCATGGTCAGTGCCTAAAGTAGCCAGGGAGTACCACCTGCCCTAGGAGCTTTTGCATAAATACCCACGGTCAGTTTCAAACTCTTTAAGATCAAAACAGAAGAAAATGCCCTGCATAGTATTTAAATTGGAGGGTGGGGGACAGGAATGGAAGATAACTAGGCATTTGGCTGTTGGATTCCAGTTCACGTAGTGGTGGAAGACTCTCCAGCAACCCTCTTCATCTCTGACCAAAGCAGTTAACAGCATTAAATGTTTTCACATGATTTCACACTAACCTATATTTGAGTAGACATCTGGCAACAATGTATTGGCACACGGGAAAAATGTTCAGAATAACCAACTTGCAGTTTTGACCAGCTACCCAAATACACCTCCCTGCCCACACACCTCAAAGCCTTCTCTGGGTAACTCTTCCTTCACACACACCGGTGAACCCCACATGCCCACCACAGAATGCGTGCATGGACTGCACCCTGGCTGCCTGAATCTCCTTCCAAGGAAGATGCCATACTGGAGATTAAGCCCAGCTTCCAGTGGACCAGGGGATTTCAGGCCCAGATCACCACTGTATTAAGACAAGCTCTGTCTGGGCGGTCAGAAAAGCTCTGTGGGAGTGGAGGGCCACATCGCCTCCTCCCAGGGCCACACAGCCACCTCTGCATCCAAGCCAGTCTTCAGGTAGGGAGGAAGCACACTCACCTGCCAGCTATTTCTCTTAAGACTTGGCCTCACCTTGTGGGACTTCCTTGCAATGGATCTCTTCCTGAATACCATCGTCAGGACTGAGGATAACAGATAGCTCTTAGCAGGTCTCCCTGGAGGGCTGGTGGAAACTCATTTCACTAATGAAAAATCAAAGAACAAGAAAGCTGGCTGGGGATGGGAGAGTCTCAGGCTGGCTGGCTGCTGAGAAGGCTGTCAGAGGTGAGCAGGCGCATACCTGAGCGGTGAATGGAAGCAGTGACTGCCGGGAAGCATGGGCGAGGTCGCTGGCAAGAGCCACCTTTTTTTTGTGTGTGTGTGAGTGGGAGTTCAGAGGCAACTCCCTCCCCAGCTGGCACCATCCACCTGGAGCAGGAATGTGTGGGAATTGAGGGATGAAGAAGGGAGTTAGAGTGTGTAAATCCACGTGAGCACATGCTTGGTGTGGGCGTGTGCCAAAGCAATAGCAGGTTTCCCTCTGCAAGCTCAGAAATGGTTTTCCTTTAATGAAACTTGGATTTTACAAGAGGTCACGAGAGCTTTGGGATTTTCTTCCATAAAGTGGCATGAGTTAGCTGTGGCTTTCCAAGTGCCTTTTGTAAAGGCGCTGGAATCCTCTTTTAGTCCCAAACAAGATCTTATCCCAGAGCCCCAAAGTATACATCAGAGAAAACCTGCTCTGGTTAGAGTGTGTGCTGGCCCCCAAATCTAAATTCTCTTCTGACCCTTCTCTCTGTGGCCAACCAAGTTCAGAGGCACCCACGTGGAGGTCCCTCAGCTCTCCAGAACGAAGTTGAACCAATCTGTGGGTGAGTGGAAAGAGGTCAAGTGAGGCAGGCCTGGATTGGCACCCTGGCTCTGCTGCTGCTGTGAGCAACGAGATTTCTGGATCTTCATTAACATATCTGCACCTCAGACTCCTCATTTCTATCTAAGATGGAAGTCACGTTGGGAGTCATGGCACAGGGCAGCCCAAGGACAGGGAAGACACGAAAGGCATGTGGCACCAAGTCTGGCACAGAGTCTTCACACAAGTTATTGTTGTTCAGTGACTTCCCAGAAGCTCTGGGGTATGTGCTGCCTACTGGAGGCAAGAAGAGAAGATAAAGAACACCAGGAGACTTCTCCATGCTTAAAACTTCATGGATATTACTATTCTGCTTCCCCAACAGCATCTGAGTGCTTTATTATCTTCTCTCTAAAAATAGGACAATCAAGACATCATAAGACAATGCACAGAAATGGAGAGAATATTTGCAAATAATATTCTGATAAGGGTCTAGTATTCAGAATATATAAAGAACTCCCCAAACTCAACAGCAAAAAGGCAAAGTACTTGAAAAAGTCAGTTGTCCAAGAAGATACACAAATGGCCAATAATCACATAAAAAGATGCTCAGCATCCTTAGAAATTAGAGAATTGCAAATCAAATATACAATAAGACACCACTGCAAATTCATTTGGAATAATAATACAGAAAATAGCAGGTGCTAGTGAGTATGTAGAAAACTTGGTGAGAATTTAAATGGTTACCATTTCTATGGAAAACAGTTTGGCCATTCATTAATAAACAGAATTATCATATGACCCTGCAATTTCAGTCCTAGGATATGCCCCAAAGAATTTAAAACATGCATTCAAACACAAATTGGTTCATAAATGTTCATAACAGTTCATAACAGTTTGGATTCACAAAATCCAAAAGGTAGAAACAACCCAAATGTCCCCTGTATGATGAATGAATAAACAAAAATAGGGCCTAGGATGTAGCTCAATAATAATACACTTTCCTGGCATGTGGCAGGCCCTAGGTTTAATTCCCCAGTACCAGGGGAAAATGATAAAACAGGGATCAGCATATAATGCAATATTATTCAGTCATAAAAAGAAAAAAGCAGTGACCCATGCTACAGTATCAACCAAACTTGAAAGCATCCTCAGTAAAGGAAGTCAGATACATATTGTATTATTCTACTTACATGGACTATCTGAGAGGAGCAAATTCATAGACACAGAAGGCAGATTAATATTTCTTTTTTAAAAATATTTTTAGTTGTAGATGGACACAATATCTTTATTTTATTTATTTTTATGTGGTGCTGAGGATTGAACCCAATGCCTCATGCATGCAAGGCAAGCGCTCTACCACTGAGCCACAATCCCGGCCCCCAGATAAATATTTCTAGAGGCTGCGGGGAGGTAGGAGTGGGGAATGACTGCAAGTGGGTACACGTTTCATTTTAGAGTGATGAAAATATTCTGGAACTAGATGGAGGCGATGGTCGTACAATATCACAGAAGCACTTAAGGCCACTGACTGGCACACTTTAACATGATTAAAATGATTTATGTTATATGTATTTATTTTATCGTGATGCCTTTAAAAAGACAAGTATCTTTGTAGCTAACATATAGCTAAAAGTGATTTTGTAGGACTGTTTTTCTTTTTCTCTTTGGTTTTCTTGTATGGACACAGGCATTTGTGCTACAGAAGTCGCCCTCTTGTTTTAGAAGTTCACTTCCCTCTGTGAAGCTGAAGACCACTGACCTTGAGAATATGAATGTCCATCCTTCCCTCAAAGGATGATATAGGGGGACCCTTCCAGGAGCCCAGCCAAGAGCCTACTGGGGTCCAGTCAAGCTCCCTCACTCATGGGCAAGGACCTGGATCCTCTCAGCTTCGAGGATCTTCCAGACACCAAGCTCAGCTGGCCATGTTTCCTATTAAGCTCATAACCCTTTCCTGTCTTTCTTTTCTCAAAGGGGGACATGGCAGGAACTGTGGTCTTAGGGATACTTAGGATTTTGAACACAACTCAGTCATTGGACAGGTTTTGGAATCCTTGGGCTGTGTTTGCCCAGCTATCAACACCTTCGTTGTTGATATTACTTTTACCTGGGGCAAGCCTTGCACCCCTTTGTCCAACTGTCATCTGGGAAATCTTAAAACTTTTTATCTTCACTCCATTCCTAGCATCTCTTTGAGTAAGAGTCACCCTTTTGCATTCCACGCTACACAAGTCAAACTCTTGGTGGAGCAAACAGGTGCCCTGCAGCCCAGTTAAGGACACCCCTTGGGGAAGGAACCACCTGCCCAGTGCCCTGGATGACCTTACTTCACCTCTGCCATTACACTTCCACATTTGTCCCATGCCAAAGCAAGCTCTCCTCTTGAAGAGAGGGTGGACTTGATTTTGTATTTCTGTTTTCAGCTACTTTCTGCTTCATCGTGCAACAGCATAAATTGAGTTCGGCCCTCCATCTTTACAGATCAGATGTCCAATGTGTCATGAGGACCAGAAGAGACAATGAGAGGGAGGCCTTGGAGAGGGATGCGGGTGCCCCCAGGACCAACAGGGAGAAGCCTCCCTGTGAGGAGTGCTGGATCGTGACATTGCCAGACTGCCCTCGGACCCGCACAGACCCTAGGACCACAGATCCTTCAGCTTCGGCTGAAGGGAGCCACACAGCTGCCTGTGACAAAATACCCAGGCATTTCTTTTCTTCTTACCTCCACTCAGCACTAGGGTGTGTTGGCTCAATGCACAGTACCTGTTACCCACTCCAGGAAAAGAAAAGAGCCACTCATTCTGATTAGCTGTCAGAACTAATTTTAAGCCATGTTATTATATGTTAAGGAGGTAAAAGGAAATCCAAAGAAACTGTACTTAAGGCCAGCGCCTAATCAGGTTTTTCCTCCTTCATCTGTTTCATACAAAAGCTGCCTGGAATGACTGGTGTGAACCACTTTATACCCCTCTTCAAGTGTTAATTAAATGTGATATTTTAAAATATATACTCCTCTCTCCAGGTGGAACCGCCTGAGTCCTTTGTAAATCACCCGGTGCCCATTGGTTTCCCCTGCCTCCTCCTCCCAGGGCCTTCTGCTTCCTTGTTCCCTGTGGGGCTGCAGCTCCAACAGCAATAAATACAGAGTAATTGTTTCTGCCTGAAATGTTCCCCTAAAAGGGGTTTGCTTTATTTTGGTATGGGTTTGTGTATGCTTGAAAGAAAGGCATATTATAACATTAGTCCCTTTTGTTTTTGCTCTTTTAATACACACTGGTTCTCCAAGATGTCATTGGCAAACACGACACCATTTGCTTTTGTTCCCCTTACAAATATTTTCCACTCAAACCCCATTTCTTACTTGCAACTGCTGAGTGTCTCAGTGTGGAGAGCTGTTCTAAAGTTGTAGACTGAATGAACTCAGCTTGTGTGGTTTTGATTTAGGAAATGTTTACTAAGCTTTTGGTCTGAAACTCCCGACAGTTTGGAGTCTCCCAAGTCCTTGAAGGCAACTCACAGGGTAGATCCATGGTGTAAAGTAGAATTTGGGGGGACTTGGGTAATGCCATTAATCTATCTGTCATCTCTCGCGATCATGGAAGATGATATCTTCAACAAGTCGTTGCTGAGAGCCTAGTATGTGCTGGCTGAGCAAGTTCTGACCACCAAGGTGACAGTTGAGCCCATTCGAGTGCATATTACTATGCATTCCTGCAAGAGAAGAGCTGAGCACTCTGTAGTGTGATCTAGAGATTCGCCGAATGAAAATGAAATAATGTGATTTGTCTGTTGGCATAAAAGAATCCCCCCTTACATTCCCAGGGATGTACCCCCATGGATGCCTGAAATCATTAGCTGTCAGAACTAATTTTAAGTTTGGTCATACCAAACCCTATACTGTGTTTTATCCTGTGCAAACATACTTTCACTTTCCCTCTTAAGGAAGCACTTTATAGTTTCTCTTTAGCATATAAGAATTGCCAGAACTTTCAAAGTGGCCCCTTCCAGCAACCACCGCATCTTGCTGCAGAGATGGGAGAGAGCCCAGCTCTCCCTATGTCTTGAGGCACTCGAGGACAGTTGGGGTTCACTACAACAGGTTGGAGGATTGGAGGAGGGTGTGAGGGCATCTTGCTCTCGGCTCACATAGCCAGCTGGTCCAGCACCCACCAGTCCTGGGGCCCACTCAGGCTGGCACTCACTGGGCCCCGGCACTAGCCTGGTCCCTGAATCTCTCCCTAGTTCAGCATCCACAGATCCCTTGGTCCTGTGAGGTCCAGCATCATCATGCCACCCAACAGGGCCCTCCAGCTCCCTAATCCCCAGTCTCCCAATCCCTCCCTAGCCACCAACCTGGCCCAATGCTCACAGCTACATGGCTAGCCCACAGAACTAAGTGCCTGGTCCTTATTCACCTGATAGAGAACAAGTAACATGATAGGTGCACAGGTTCCACTGCTCAGCCCTCAGGACCACCTGGCAGAGAAGTGACTGATGTCTTAATAGGAGCTATTTGGTTTAAGGCTGTATATTGTTTGCATTGGGTACAGTTACCATTGATCTCCTCCTTAAAGGCGAGGTACTGGAAACCTCCAGGGACATTATAAGTCTACAGGGTAGAAACTGTACTGCCTCAGATCCATACTGCTAGATGGGAAGACACACGTACAACGTGAAAAAACAAGGGAGCAAAGTGGTCCAAACAAAGATGCTCCAATAATAGAATCCATTGACAGCACAGTAGAAGAAATGTCAGAGAAGGGGTTAATATATGGAGTTAAACTGATCTGTGACATAAAGGATGATGACGTGAAAGCAGAGATAAATTTCAGGAGGTGAAATATCACTTCAAAAAAGATAGAGATTATGCAAAGAAATCAAGCAGGAATCCTTGAAATGAAGGAATCAATACACAAAATTAAAAATTCAATGGAAAGCATCACCACAGACTAGACCACTTGGAAGACAGAACCTCAGGCAACAAAGACAAAATATATAATCTTGAAAATAGAGTTGACCATACAGAGAAAATGGTAAGAAACCATGACTAGAAATTTCAAGAATTATAGGATAATATGAAAAGACCAAATTTAAGATTTATTGGGATAGAAGAAGGTGTGGAGATATAAACTAAAGGAATGCACAATATTTTCAATGAAATAATGTCAGAAAATTTCCCAAACGTGAAGAATGAATTGGAAAATCAAATTCAAGAGGCTTAAAGGATACCAAATGTACAAAATCACAACAGAGCTACACAAAGATACTTGTAATTAAAATGCCTAGCATACAGAATAAGGAGAGAATGTTTAAAGCCACAGGAGAAAGAAACCAGGTTACATATAGGGGGAAACCTATAGGATCTCTGCAGATTTCTCAGCCCAGACACTCAAAGCTAGGAAATTATGGAACAATATATACCAAGCTCTGAAAGAAACTGGATGCCAACCAAAAATCTCAGAACCAGCAAAATTAAGCTTCGGATATGCAGATGAAATAAAAACCTTCCATGATAAGCAAAAGTTAAAAGAATCTACAACTAGAAAGCCTGCACTACAGAACATTCTCAGCAAAACATTCTATGAGGAAGAAATGAAAAAAAAAAAAGTGAAAACCAGCAAAGGGAGGAACTACACTACAGGAAAAGACAATCAAAGGAGAAATCAAATTAAAAACTGAAAATAAACCAAAATGAACAGGAATACAAATCCTATCTCAGTAATAACTATGAATGTTAATGGCATAAACTCATCAATCAAAAGACATAGACTGGCAGATTGGATTAAAACACAAGAACTAGGTGTGATGGCACATGCCTGTAATCCCAGCACTTTGGGAGGCTGAGACAGGAGAATTGTGACTTCAAAGCCAGCCTCAGCAAGGGAGAGGTGCTTAGCCTCTCTACATAAAACACAAAATAGTGCTGGGGATGTGGCTCAGTGGTCACGTACCCCTGAGTTCAATCCTCGGAACCAAAAAAAAAAAAGGGCTCAACAATATGCTGCCTTCAAGAGACTCACCTCATCCACAGGCTAAAGGTAAAAGGATGGGAAAAAACATATCACTCACATGGATTGTGTAAACAAGCAGGGATTTTCATCCTCATGTCAGATAAAGTAAACTTCAAACCAAAGTTAACCAGAAAGGACAAAGAAGGACGTTTCATACTGCTTAAGGTAATTATACATCAACAAGACATAATAATAATAAATATTTATGCCACAAAAAATCGAGCTTCTACATACATCCAACAACTCTTCTCAATTTCAAGAATCAAATAATACTGGTGACTTTAACACATCTCTCTCACTACTGGATAGATCTTCCAAATACAAACTAAACAAAGAAACTGTAGAACTAAAAAATAACAATAAGTTGGACTTAAACATATATAGAATATTTCATTCATTGATGAGCAAATACACTTTCTTCTCAGCAGCACATAGATTTTCTTCTCTAAAATAGACCATATCTTATGCCAAGAAGCAACTCTTAGCAAATACAAAAAAGAGAGAGATACTACCCTACATTCTTTCAAAGCATAATGAAATGAAATTAGAAATCAATGATAAAATTAAAAAATAGCAGCTACTTCAACACCTAGAGACTAAATAATATGCTATTGAATGAGAAATGGATAGCAGAAGAAATCAGGGAGAAAATAAAAAATTCTTAGAGGTAAATGAGAATACTGATACAACATATCAAAACTCTGGGACACTATGAAGGCAGTGCTAAGAGGAAAGTTTATTGCATTGAGCTCATTCATTAAAAGAAAAGAAAGTCGATGAATAAATGACCTAACATTACATTTTAAAGCCCTAGAAAAAGAAGAATAAATCAACACAAAAAGCAGCAGAAGACAGGAAATAATTAAAATCAGAGCTGAAATCAATGACATTGAAACAAAAGAAACAATTGAAAAAAATGACAATATGAAAAAACGGTTCTTTGAAAAAATAAATTAAATTGATAAACCCTTAGCACACTAATGAAGAAAAAAAAAAGAAAACTCAAAGTACCAAAATTTGTGATGAAAAAGGAAATATCACAACAGACACTACTGAAATACAGATAATTAGAAACTATTTTGAAAAAT